>CM053511.1:42974647-43003496 GCA_028627145.1 Eidolon dupreanum
TGTGTGTGTGTGTGTGTGTGTGTGTGTGTGTGTGTGTATACACTACATATTTGAATAATAGTGTATTTCTAATCCTAGAAGACTTTGGAGAAATAGTATAATTCAAAGCTTTATTTTCCCCAAAGAAACAATGTTCTAATCAGAAAGATAACTATAAGACGCTTATGGTTAGATGTAATAATGTTGAAGAAAGAGTTGAAGTAGAATATAACGATAGTCTGGCAAGAAATGAGAGTGGAAAGGGAAGAGAAATTCTTATGACTTGCTGCAATTTGGTTTAATCTTTTTGTTGGAATGAATATTGAATTCAAGAAGGCACAATTACCAGCAGCTCTTACAAAAAAGACTGAGTTTCTAGCTTAATCATTAATAAACTCAAATTTTTTCAAAGTAACTTTTGAAACTTGTTTCTTTTATCTACAGCATTTTATAACATAAGCAGGCAGCTATTGAATAGCGTCCCCAGGCGATCATATCATGTGATCGAAATCTCTGAGATTCTGTAAGATACCATCAATATAATCAGGATAAATTACAATGTAATTCCGTATGACTTTTCTTCTGCCAAAGTGTCATTACTCTTCTATTGGTTGCATGCCCATCTTCTAAAGTAGTATGAACAAAAAAATAGATCATGTGTAGAAATTTATTTTTAAAGAAAACATGGCTTTTTGACTCAGGCAATATAAATACATTTATTAATCAGTTAAAACTGTAAAAGTCATGGGACTCAGAATGTTAAATCTAGAATGATTTTTTAAATGTTTGTATTATACAAGGAGCTTAAATGGGAAACTAGAATAGTAATATAATCAGTTTTAATCAAATTTGAAAAAAAAAAAGGAAATATAAATAATTTGTCCAAAGTTAGCTATGAGATCAAGTTAGCTTCCAAAATAAAGCATTTAATGATATGGATAGATAAATTGAGGAAAATATACATATATTTATAAATAATATAATGGAATCTCATTAATTTGTGGCTCACTAATCAACTCAGATAACACAGAATTTTATAATACATGGAGACCCTAAAGATATTCAAGAGAAGATTATATTATCTGGGACTTTAAATTATTTCTATAATTTCAGTGTCCAACAAGGTCAGAGATAGCCAAGCATCCAAAAAATAAGATCCTATGACCAAAAATCAGCAGAAATAACAGAAAAACTGACCCACAGGAACTCTAAGTAGTGGAATTATCAGATGTCAGTGCCAAGCTGATCGAGAAGGGAAGGTTTTGGTGGTGAGACGGCCAGTTGGAAGAATGCATGAGAGGCTGACATGAGAATGAAATGGCAGGCACCAACTTTATTGTGGAGACTGCTCTTCTTCTGCGGGGACTGTAGTTCTATTGCAGGGAGCGGGGTTCTGCTTCTGCTTCTGCTCCCCTTCTTGTGCTCCCCTCCTGCTCCCCAGGAGACCACATGGCTCCACATATAACAGACAATATACAATAGTGGCATTCAGCCACACATGTGTGATACAATCAGCTGACTTATGTTCACATGTTTTAGGATCAAGCGCCCTACTACGCTAATGAGACATTCTAAATCTGGGGTCCTATTCCTAGCCGCGAGCCTGGATCACAGCCAGACCTGTGACCAGCCAGGCCTGGGACCCGCATCTGACAAAGACTAGATAACATCTATTGTTATTATAAGCCAAGCTTAAAATTGTAAGCAGCAAAATGGTAACTATTAACTAGTGGCATAGATTATTTGGAGAAGAACAAAGTAGAAAATGTAAAATTGAAAAATACCATAACCGAAATGAAAAACTCAATGGGAGGGGTTATCAGATCACATCCAGCCGAAGAGGGTGTGAGTGAAACAAAAATAGATTAGAAGAAATTAGCTGAATGAAAAGTGAAAAAAAAAAAAAAAAAGATAGAAGAAAATGTCTAAATGAAAGTGTAGGAGACATAGTATATATAGTAAGAAGAAGGTCTATGATATGTCTAATTGAAGACCCAGAAAAAGAGAATAGAAAAAATGGAGCGGAAGCACTATTTGAAGAAAGAACAGAAGCAACCTCTGAAGAAACAATAGCTAAATATTTTCTAGAAATGATGAAGGATCTCAATCCACATATTTGTGAAACCTAATGAATATTAATTAGGAAAGTGTAAAAGAAATACATATGTACTTATAATAAAACTGCAAAAAATCAAAAACGAATATACAACTTCAAAAGAAGCTGATGAATAGAGGATAGGTTTATATAAATTACACAGAGACAAAAATAAAAATGACCGTCAGCTTCTATTGGTCTGAAAAAGGCTTTATTTCGATTTTATTTTTGAAAACTATTTTGCTGGGTATAGAATTTTGGCAATGGTTTTAAAGGGGAAAATATTCCTATCGGGGACACAACGATGGCATCACTAAAACTTACACCTGGCCATTTGGGGCTCCTTAGACCACTGAACCAATAGGTAAAACAAAAATGTTAATGCACTGACTAGGGTGATTGTCCCCAACAACCATGGGAAACTGGCTTGCTGCTGCCCCATGAGGGTGAGTGAGTCCATCCAGAGAGCCCAGGGGACCCTCGGGAGTGCCTCTTGGTGATTTATTTAAAAACTAGAACCAAAACAGAATATTTGAGGACTTACACCATTCAGTAAAGCATGTTTGTGTCACTCCACCAGGTAAAGCACCTAGAGTAGCTGAGATCCTGACTGAGAGCAAGGGAGATGGAGAAGGAACACAGAAGACAACTGCGATCTTGTCACCAATTACAAAAATGAAGACAGTAGTAGCTTTGTATATTTTCTCCTCATTATTTGCATATTTTGTGTGTATACCCTGGACATTTTCTTCTTTCTTCCCATTTTTATTTCATATATAAATTATTAGAAGTTGGGTTTAAATTTCAGTTTTTAAATAACAGAATATCCAATAGATCCGTGGCTAAATTTGAGGAGGAATTAATATAGTCAGCAATGAATACTATGAGTAGAACTGTGTTTTTTTTTTTCTTTTTGGGGAAAAGATGAGAACTTTGACTTGTTGGTTGGATGTATCTTGTTAGATGCAGATATAGGGTTGTTTTGTTGATGTACAGAAGCTCAGAGGTGTGTAGAAGAGCTGAGTAGTCAATAGGAAGACTGCCAGTTACCCATTTATTGTCTCTTAGCTCCAGATTCAAACTTTACTGTCTGCTCTGCCAATATCGATATGAACACTTTAACTACTTTTCCCTTGCCAGGTGGCTGTAACTTTGGAAAGTAAAGAGCGCTGGAGAGATACTGCAGGAGGAAAGTGCTTTCCATTCGGGCCGTGGTCCGAGCCTGCAGCATGCGGCCAGCAGCACCCCGTGGCCAGCAGCTCTCCCTGGTTCTCCCTCAGGTGGCACTGTGGTAGGTGCCTTCAGTGAAACGCCTCCCCATGAATAGCTTTTCTTAGCACTGTTGGGTATGAAATTTTAGCAAGTTCCAAGGGCATATTTCTAGCAAGTCCCACAGCATGGCACCATGGTGACTTCTCTGCCATCCATGAGCCACGGCTGTGCCCAGATAAAATTTGGATCTCATCCTGGGAGGGTGGCTTCTTTCAGTTCTCCATCCCAGCCCTAGGGGAGTGACTATGCCTTAGAGCCGCTATTTCTGCATTCCTTAGAGTTCTCTTTACTTCCTACTAATCAACCTCTCATTACACCAACTCCCCGTTATAGTTAATAATTCTTTATACTACACTTTCCCTTTAAATTTCTTTTCCATTCAAATTACTGTGTAATTTCTCTCTTCTATTGGGACACTGACATACTGTAAACTTTATTTCTATTTTTGCTGAGATTTGTTGATTTTCTTGATTCTAACATATTTTTCTGTACCACCCATTGTTTCTCCTCTTACTCTGGGACTCTAATTAAACATATGTTAGACTGCTTGATATTGTATCATAAGTCACAGAGATTTTGTTCATTGTTTACAGCCTTTCTCACACTTCTTTTTGAATGATTTCTATTGCTTTGTCTTTAAATTCATTGATATTTTACAGTGTATAATCTGATGTTAATCTCATTCAATCTATTTTTTTATGGATATTGTATTTTTTCTCTCTCAAAGTTTCATGTGGTTCTTTATCATGTCTACCATTACTTTTGTCACCTTTTTCATTTTTTTCTTACATCCTTGAGGACATTTAAAACTTATAATGTTGCCTTAAGATCCTTGACTCCTAATTCTTTTATCCCTCATTTATGGTTCTTTTATACTGATTGATCTTTCTCCTGGACACTGGGAACATTTCCCTACTTACTTGTAAGCAGAGTAATTTTTTAAATCATTTACTGGCCTTTGTGAATTTTATGTCATTGACTATTAGGTTGTGCTGTTTTCCTTTAATCAGCGTTTGGCTTTCTCATGGCACTTCGACTTGCACGTCATTCTGCCCCTCTCATGGCTCACTGTCAAGCTGTCCTTGGGTGGGCCCAGAGCAGACTATCCTAGAGCTAATTAAGCTCTGAGATGACATGTGGCCCCTCTGAGAATTCTGTGCAATCCCCCATGCTATATCAGATTTCCTCACTCGGGCTGCTGAGCTCTGGAAATTGTCTGGCTCCTTGCTTTCTGGTGGCATTTTTCCTGGCTTATGAAGATTCACTTTCAGCCTGTGCAGACTGGTATGTAGCTAAAGATTCAAAGAGAACCCTCTGCAGATCTCCAGAGCTCCCTATCCGTGCAACCTCCTCCCCTCTTTCCTATCAGAAAATGGTGATGGCTTCAGCCTCCACAAATGACAGTCTCTGTCCCCTCAAGTCAGCAAACTATAGGATACATTTGTGTTCTCCCACCCCGTACCACAGCCTGGAAACTGGGGTAATTGCAGGCCTCGTTTAATTGTTTTCCTTCTCTTGGGGTCACAGTCAGTTTTTTAGGTTGTATGGAAGAAGAGCAATTTCCAAAGCATTTAATTCTTCATGGGCAGAAGTGGAAGCCTTGCCATAGCTATTATTTTATGTTTTCTTAGTCATTAATAGTACGAATGTCATCTAGATTTAAACCTATTTAAGTAGCATACACCAACAGGTATTTATTTCCAGAATTATAACAATAATCACAAATTATTTTTTTCCATCTAGAAAAGCATCTCTAAAAGAGATATTAGCAGTATTCTATTTATGTAAATATATTCTTTGCAATGAATACTTCTGAATTTCTTTTGAACTGTCCTATAAATGGCTTTTCATTCACTCACCCAACCACAGCTCTTCTAAATAGCACTAATTTTATACCTGAAACTTCAATGAGTACCTTTGCTACTTGTTGGAGTTTTGAAAGAAAAAAAGCTAGAAGAAATGAAACTGCTGCTTGACAGTGGTGAAATCTGAGGATTTCATATATGCATAATAACAGCTCACTTTACCGACAGGATAGAGGGCCACTTGCCCAAGGTCACACAGTTAATGAGAGGCCACTGCCATTCTGACTGCAAGTTCAAACTCCTTCCAAGCCATTACTTGTCTACACTGAGTGCCCCTGTTCATCAGAATGACATTTAGCACTTACAACATGAGTAGAAAAGTGAAGTATTTATTTTCTGACACAACTATGTCATTGACTGAGCTACGACCCTCGGAGTCAGACAGTGGAGAGAGCACTGAACTTGGCACAGCTCATATGCATTCAGGTCTCCATTTCTTCACCAACCACATGTAAACAGGATAGTGAAATATGAAAGTTCTTCACATGGCAAAATACAATATTTTGTCTATTTGTGTCTGAGAGTTTTCAATCCAAATTCTGGGACAAAAACTGTCAGTATCTCATGTTTTCTTCCTCCTCCTTACCCTGTCACTTGACTGTTATTCCCTTTCACTCCTTCAAATATTTGCTTAATCTCGTGGCTATCACTATAAAATATTCAACGATGGGCTCTGGTATGTGGAAAAACAGAAATGCGTTGTATTGATTATGCTTCCTTCTGCCCTGGTTTAGGGAGTAACAAGGAAATCTTATCTGTGATGATCTGGATGGCCAAGGGTTAAAGATTAGCAATTTCTGTTTCAAAAATGACAATACATTACTTGTCACTTCCTGAATCTAAGTCATTCATATCAGCCTGATAGCTGGCATTTTAAAGAATAGGTCTTTCTCTGTGACTTTTTCCATCAAATTTATTTTTGCTATTGCTGAGAAATGTGTCACAGGAAAGCAGTATGTATGTGCATCCTCTGAGTAAGCACACCGGGCAAAGAATTAATAGAATGAGATATTGGTATCTATGAGAATGGGAAGGGGCATGTGGAAAGATTTAGGTAATCGAGAGGAAGGTAAATTTTTGAAAACCTGGCAAAACAAAACATTACCATCAATGCTGAAAAAGTTGAAGAAAATGCTAAAGAAAATTTTAACATCCATGTAACTCCACCACATGAAGAACCTTGAGGTTTTAACACTATATCATAATCTTTCCTATATTACAAAATATATAAGTGCTGTATGTTTGCAAAGTTCTCATGAACATACAAAGATACGTATGTATGACACTTTGAATGGAAGCAATCTAAATGACCACTAAGTTAGAAACAAATAAACAAATACAGCCATATAAAATACTCTACAACATGGAGAGACAGCAAAAATATAATGTTGGGTGAAAAAAAAAAAACACGATAAAAGAATACTAATATAATAACAAATAAATAAAAATATGAAAAAACAGTATTATGTAGTCACATATATATGCATTTAGACAAACTGGAAAGCTGCACTCTAATTATAGTGATTATCTCTGAAAAATGAGTTAGGAGTGGGACTGGTAATAGTGGTTAAAGGGGACTTTTGCTAATGTCATGTTTTGCATCTTTAAAAAAGATAAGCAAATATAACAGGTTTTTTTTAATAGTTAACTCTTGGTAGTGGGAAAAATAGATATTCTTGATTTTGTTATCATTTTGACTTTCTGTAAATTAAAATTTACAAAGTTATCATTCAAAATAAAAGTAAAGTAAAAAGATACTCAAAGTCTGAGAATTTAGCAATAATTTTCAGTAGTTTAGAGTTATGATGGAGAGAAGACATTGGGATCATAAGTGAACTCAAGCTGAATAAATGTGACTTTGTGTGACAGTCTTCTCAAGCTGTGGCAGGAGAAATTTCAGTGTGCTGAGCACCCTGAAATCTGTGGAAATGAAGCTGTTATACAGATATATATTTATTATATATATAACACGAAACTGGCGTACTGATATGTAACCTTTGAACCTCCAAGGAGGACTCTGGCCGAGGGGACAAAAGCCATTAAAAAAAAAAAAAATTCCAGTAGCATGGGATGGAAGTACTTGTATGTTTTACATACTTTAGCAGGGCTCTTTGAAAGAAAGGCCAAGAGAAGGAGCAATGGCCAACTTTTTTTTCAGGCTATTTTTATAGTGTTAACCAGTGGTGGTTGTGGACATATAAACTGGAGAAACTTAGCTGGAGGAAAAAAAAAGTGGGAGGAGGAGGTATGAAACTGGAAGTGACACAAAACAATAAGAACAAAAGAAATAGGGGGAAAATCTTTTTAAAATATTTATAGCTTTTTAATAACCTTTTTAAGTTTAAAATATCCAGTAATCACATATGATATTATTTATTCAGTTATCATCCACTGATTGAAAAAAATTAATAATTGCAAAAAGTTATTTTGAATTAGGTAATATTTCTAAAGAAGGTTTATTTAGTTGCTAATTCAAGATTATCTTTACACACTTCAAAATAATAGCATACAAAAGATTAGATGGATAGATAGCATTATTTATTTGCTTTACATGAAGTATCTCTGATTCTGCAGAACTCTGATAATAATTTTATAGGCCCCTGTCCCTTTCCATCCAGCTGTGGCAACAGAAATCTAGAAAACTTTTGGCTTTGGGTGGAAGATGATTAGAATGAATGGAAAAACAAATAACTATACAGAAATTTGTAGCATGAATTCAGCCAAGTCTTCTGTGGACTTAGAAATGGATTAAGAAAATCTACTTGCCACATGCTAAGTGGCAGAGCAAGATTCAATTTAATCTGTTTGATCTTATAGCTTGCCCTCCTCCCACTAATTACATATATCGCTTTTTGAACGCTGAATTTTGTACACAGTGCTAGAATTAGTAAAACAGCTAAGGCCAGATTCAACACAAGCCCTAAAATGATTATTTAAAGGAGATAAACCAGTTACATATTATACTGGGCTATTTTTCTTTACTCCAAGTAAGATCCAGGTAGTGTGATAGGGAGCAAATAGACCTGGTGCATTGAATGTGGCAGCCTGACAGTGTGTGGGGGCCCCTACTGACTGGGCAGTACTTACAGCTGTCTCACTGCCTCTGCATCAGTGGGTGCCTCATTCATGGGTCCTGAGACCCCGTGTAAATCTACCTTCCCATTTTTCCAATATTAAAATTGGAAAAAACAGGGAGCACAGAACTGGATCAAATGTACAAGTAGGTAACTGAAGAAAGCAATCAAATAAGCTGGTGCTTAACCTTCTGGTATTCCTCATCATGCAACAAGACCAAATTTCTTATTCACATTTCCAGGACCCAGATGCTGACTCAAATTTTATTTGGAGTATGTTTCTGTGCACAGTCCTGCATCTATATTAACCTGTAAGCCCCATGGGAGCAGAAGCTGGTTCACCATGTCCGCAGCACCATATCCCCAGCACCCAGGACTGTTCCTGGTAAACAGAGGCACTCATAAATATTTGTTGAATTAATATATCCTAGTAGCTGAGAGGATTTTATCCCTTTCCTGTTAGTATAAATTATAAACATAATTCACTTGGAATAAAACGAAGATTCATCTTAAGAATTGATACCTTCCTAGAGCACACGAGAGCTTAAGGACAGTGCTCACTCTCTTACCTCCCTCACCTCAAGTTCCAAGCTGTTCCAAGTCCTTCACCTGTGGTCACTGATACACGCTATAGATAATGCATACTGTAGGTAGTATGTCTATTTCACTTTCACTTAGATTATCTCAATCATCACACAAAATCTTTAAGGTAAACAGCATTATTATTCCAATTTTGCCAATGAAGAACCAATGGTCTCCTCAGGGCTCAAATTAGTCTAAACAAAATGAAACAAAAAAAAGTAAAATAAAAAAGTTTGATTTCATATCATCGAAATATCCAGAAGTGGACCCAGGTAAGTTTAGATGCAGAGACTCAAAATGTATTATCAGAGCTCTCCTATGTGGACTCTTTCAAGATCTACAGGCTTCCTTCTCTGTGGGCTGAAATTTATTCCCAAGCAAGCTCATACCTGGAAACAAAGTTAACACCACCCTTATAGCTTGTAATCTTGGAGAATAGCTCGATTACCCCTCTTTTCAGGAAGCTCCAGCAAAATTTCTAGGTTGGCCAGTTTTGTCCATGTGTCCCTCCCATAATAATCATTGTGGCCATTAGGGTTGAATATTTAGATTGCTCAGTCTGAGTCACATTAGGGAGTACGTAGGATATTGGCAACCTTGTTAGGTACGAGCAAGGTAATTCCTAAAAGGAAACTGCTGAGCAGACTAAATGTGATAGATCTTCACAATACTGAAGCTCAGAAAAATTCAATGCCGTACGCAAAATACTATAGCCACTAAGAGGTTGAGCACTTGAGTCCCTAGCACGTAAGTATTTACCAACTATGTAAACTTGAGCCTGTGTTCATACCCATTTTCTTTCCCCTACACATGCAGCCTCTTACTTTTTGAGCAAAATACTGAACTACCGCAATATGCTCAAAGCAAACAGGGTTCACCATGTGGACTGACATCGACCATTGAAACATAAAATGGTTATTCTTAGATGAACAGTGGTACATGATACTTCCCTATTGTCAAATGCTATTACTTTTGGATATAAGAATTTGCTAATTGATCTTGCTAAATAACTAGCAAATGAAGCATTTTCAGTGCAGTCAGCCTACTGACATCAGAGGTAGTTTAGCTCAATCAGAATGACAGGATACGCTCCCTTAGGAGATGAGGAACAGCCCCTCATGCTGCTCCTCTTTCTATCCATCTTTCATCTATTGTATTTCATCTCCTTTCTTTTTCTCAGAGTCTATCAATAAGAACGCTTGATTTGAATTAGTGAGAAAATGAGTGGCTAGTGCCTGTAAAATGTTTTAAAAAGCTGTTTTATCTTCCAGAAATCAAAATGATTTTTATTTTCCCTTTAAAGTGTAAAAGAGAGACAAATCTGAAAAGTATCAAGCACAAATGGAGACATTTACATTTGCTTCCACACTAGTATTTTTCTAGCGTCAACAAATGGAAAGCTTTATTTTAGAAGTTGCCAGACTTTGTCTATGTTTCATTATTCCATTCTGCTCCACTACAAAAGGAAAAGAAGGACAGATACTCTTTCTTTATCATCTAGGACTCCTGAGGAAAGACTGAGGCATCTTATCTGGCTTTGAGGTAAATGCATGACTTTTATTAACATTAATGGGAGTGCTTTGCACTGAAAGAACAGACTCCATGTTTTAAAATGCTTGAGTGATGATGCACACAAGCTAGAAAAAGGCTTTTTGTCTTATGCCCACTGTTGCAGTACTAGGACTACGAATCACAGTGGGCTGTCCTTTTAAGACAGTTCATCCATCCGGTCATTTCAGAATGCTTGTGCAGAAAAAGATGTCATGGTGAAACGATGCAATGTGCCAGGCATGGCTCATCGCTCCGACATTAGGAGAGAAGGCTTCCCAGAAACACTCTCGTTAGATCATTGCAAAAAGAAAGACTAAGATAATTGAAAAACTGCTTGGGACTCTATCTTTTCTCTGGTAGGTTTTAAGGAAAAGACAAATAACACTATTGCTCCTGTATTTGCACAGACTGAAGAAAACCCACCAAACATATGGACGCAACAAACTAATCCTGGTATTTTTTTCATCCTGTATTTACTACATAAACAAAGTGATGCAGTTTTTTATGTTCGCTTCTAAATAAGAAATATATAACTTAATAACCTTTTAAGTAAAATAATTATGGAATAGGTAGAGATATTAATGGTTTTTAAAAGATCCAATAAATCACATAAACTAGTCTTTCTAAGTAATGTTTGTGAGTTGCTAAAGATATGAAGAGAAGAAGAAATGACTGAAATTAATTCTGAAGACAAATCCCCATCAAAATGAGAAATAGTGCACTAGCTTACATTAAATAAAAAATCACTCACATGACATAAAGGGGATAGAATAAATCAATCTTTTAAAAGAATACAAATATTCAATGGAGTGCTATTTAAAAACAAACAAAAAAGAGCATTAGAAGACTGGATGGTGACAAGGTAAGGGATGGTCCCCGCCAAGCCACCTGGCTGGGTCTCCCAGCTTTCCCACACTTGCTTTGAGTCTCATGAGATTAAACACCCCTCAACCTATAGACCTCCCTATTCAATCAGCCACTACCCCCATGGGTGGACAGAGGAACACCTAGCGCCCACCTCTTCAACTTTGTCTTATAGATGTACATCTCCAAAGTAATACTCCAGGAGTCTGGAGAAAATGGAGACCTACAAGGTTATAGAACAGTGAGAAACAGCTGAGGGCACTGGGTGTGTCACAGTTGACCCATGCATCCTCTCAAAAAATACTTTAAGAAAATAAAAACAAGATTAGAAGCTAACAAGACAACCACATGTTCATTAGTTTTTATCAAGAAGACACACCCGTCCTGAGTGTGTGACCCTGAACAACTGTGTTGTCTGCAAGTTGAAAAGGAAATGGGTGATGTGGCTTTAGGATAATATTAAAGGCTAAAAAGCTGCTGGGTGCTCTCCAGATTGCAAATATTTTTACCATGAATTCAGCACTAATTGCTGAGAAAAGATGAAGGTAAACACACACACACACACACACACACACACACACACACACACACGGGTTATGTTTTACAATTCCAAAAAGATAATAAATTTGCATTTAGTTGACATTGATGTTTATCTGTATCTGCTAATAAGTTCAGAATCTTTTATCTAATTGAGAAATCTGTCAGGCATCAAAGGTATATGGGAGAACACTAAGCTGTAGAGATCTATCAAAGAAATTGAAAACATAGTCCTTAACCTCTGAGGTGCTTATAGGCTATCTGGGAGTATCAGCCATAAGCATAATAAAATTTTTTACAGACAATGTATAAACAATACATTTAAAGAGAGAGAGAGATCTTATCTTATACTTCTTAAAGCCTGAGGAGTAATGTAAAAAAATTGCAAATGACTCCCCACCCCCCGCCCCGCCAAAATAAATGTAAGTGTTGCAACTTCTGTCTGGACTCATCTGCTTATTAGATGAATGACTCATGAAGAGAAGAGCTTGAGATAAGAAAAGAGGCCGCCTCAGACCCTGGCTCTCCAGCCAGGAGGTAGAGCAAGCACCTGTCCTCCCTCATCTGCTTCCCCATTTTGCTTCTTGGCCCTGATTTCTTTCCACCTGCCCATGGGGAGCAACCGAATTGTGTGGCTTCAAGGCAAGGGCTGGAGGGACAGCCGCCATCATCCCTGTGTTGAGCCCTTCTCCCACACACTAGTAGATGGCGCCATCTTGCCTGAACTGAGCCCTTCCCCCACACAGCCAAATCTGACTCTACATAGCCTGGTGAACAACACTGACCCCACCTTGGTGAAGTCCTTAAGACCCCGCCTCACTCAGTGTGTGCACCTCTGGAGGCTCTTTCAGCAGCAAGCAGCTGGCTTAGGCCTACACTCCGTTGCAGCCTTTCTTAAAAACTCTCAAAAGTTCACAGGCCCCATGCAGGCAGAGGCTGGCCTCAGTGTGCCCTGTGCCTCTTGCTGAGTGGCCCCAGGTCTGGCACAAGCACCAGATCTGAATCTGCATTAAGCTAGTGAACACTGTTCACCCCACCCAAGTGACTTCCTGAAAGGAAAGTGTCCATGTATTCTTTATCCTTCGATATTTCCATGTCTATTCCAGTGCCGGCTACTTCAGTGCTCAATAATTAACTTGCATAATGGCTCCATTCTTTCCTGTAAATAAAGGTCAAATTTCATGCTCTAGCTCTCAAAATACTCTGATTCCTTCACCCTGCCTTTGATCATAACGCCTCTCTACTTTCTTGTGTAAATTCAGATTCAGCTAAAATGGTCTATTCACCAGCTCTGTATCAGACCACCTGTTTCACCTTCCTCAGATGTTTTGTCCTATTGTTCTACATACCTGGAGGATCCCTTCTCCTTCCCTGCCCCTCCAACCTTCCTCTCCAACTGTTAAGTCTTATGCCCACCTTCTCCATAAAACATTCCTTGTTCACTTCAAGATGGTTTTTTTTTAATTTTTGGAACAAATAATTTGTGCCATCCACGTGGATTTTAGAAGATGCTCTCAATTAGAATTAGGTGTGTTTCGGCCAAGGCTTGAGTTTTCCTTACCACCAGCACACTAATTGACACACAGTAAGAATTCAATAAGTATTTGTTGAATAAATAAATGACAGATTTGCACCTTGTCCACCTCACTGCCAAGGAAGAAAAGTTAGATGTTAGCAATCATGTTTAATTAACAGCAATAGAGGAGGAAGAAGAGAAACAAGTCAAGGGAGTTGCTTAATTACTGCACTTGGCTTTGCCCACCTTTGCCCACCTTTCCACACATCCCTCCTACTGTCCAACAGGCCTTGCTCTTGTGGATTCAGATGCATGCTCATCAAAATGCAAAATCTACATCAAGACATGCATTATATAAAAGACAACTATGACTATAAGACAAGTATAAAATCATTATAATAGGCTTTTCTGACTCCGGTAACATGTAATATTTTATTTGCTGCTTCAGAGTGAGCCTGGTCATCACTCCAGCAGACATCTCAAGGAGCAGCATCACTTACCCCATCACTTAGGGAACCATCGGTTGGAATGCTCTAAAGAATCCTCTACATCTCTAAAAGTAGACAACGCATCAGCTACCCACATTCATGAAAATGCTTTGCTTCAGGAATAGTTTCATAATAATATATGGGGACATTTGTTAAATATTTCTAATGCATGGAAATTGAAAGGCATATCAAATATATTGCTACATAAATTTCACTGGTCCTGACTAGAGATTGTGCATGTAAATAAATGGAATGTATATATTGAAGAAACTTATCAATACTGATACAATAAATTGGGGTTTTGTGATATATATTTATAAAGGAACAAAATAAAGTAAGGGTTCAATAGGGTAGAATTAGGACAGCGGGGGGGGGAGGGGGGCGGGGATAGAATTACAGATGCTGCAGTTGACTCACACTGATACTCCAAATCTCCTCCCACAAACCAACACCCTGTCCAAGAGGGGACTTGCCCATTGTATAAGAAAATGGGAGTTTTAATCCCAGAGTGACCCTCAGTCCTTCTTGTCACTTCAAGCTGCACTCGGTTTGTTGCTGCAGAGCTCTGCCATTTCCTAACTACATAATTCAATAATCCAGTAACTGACTTTTTAGAAAGTTGTCTAAAATCCAGTAAAAACAAAACTATTAAAATTGTATTGTACTAGAACTAGATTAAATTCAACAGCTTAGGACTCATGAATCAAATAACCATCTATGCTATCTTCAGATTCTCTTGCTTGAGTGTTTACAGGCAGAAACTTCGGAAAGTCTGTTCATGTTGTATATTTGCTTGGCAGCTGAAGGGCAAATGAAAATCTTCCTCTGCGCGCACACCAAGATAAAGCAAATCGTCCATACATTGCATTCATTTGCCTTTGCTGCTCTATCATTATGAAACAGTCTGATCACCAATGTTGATGGGCAATTGAGAAGCTCACTTTCACCGACCAATCTGGACCTAAGACGTGCCTCAGTAGTGGGCAACGAATAGTCACAGGCGAGGTCCAAATGCTGACTCTCCATTGCAAACAAAAGCTGTGAGTGTTGATATTTAGGATATAGGAAGTCCTCTAGATAGCAACAATTCCACTTACCCTCACAGTGCTTTCAACTCTTTCTTAGCTAAGTGGCTCTTGGAAACTAAATATTCTTTCATTTTCCATTTGAGATAAGAAAAGGTAGGAATTCTTAACCTAGTCATTGTCTAGCACACACAACACTGGGAATGAATTGATTTAAAAAATGATGCCTCATATTATCCAGATTTCATGTTACTGCATAGGAAGGCTGCCGTGTTGTGAGTGAATGCAGGAGTTCATTCCAGTCATTTTCCAAGCAGAAAGTGACTTTTTCCAGGCAGAAAGGTGATAAGTGTGACAACTATCATTACATTGTTGCGAATACTGGTGTCACTAGAGAGAAACAAGCAGCTGTAGAGGACACCGAGGCTGCTTAAGGCACAGAAGAAGGCAGAGGGCTGTGGCCTCATGTGGCCATTTTCTTCCACAAGACCCTGCGGCAGCCATCACCTCACAGAACATTACTGAAAAAAGAGAGGCTTCTGAAGGAATCCTCTGAAAACAACTCAGGACCTCCAAGACGGCACTAGAGCAAGTACATAGCAAAAAAAAACAAACTAAGAATTCTCAGTGCTGAGGGGAAAAGTAGTTGGCTTGGATGAGAACAATCTGCAACACAAGGGAAGGATCCAGAGAGAGCCACATTTTTCCCCTTTGCCACATTGCTTAAGAGTTAGTAATACTTCCTTAGTGAGGAGTAACTGTAGATTTGTGTCTGAACCTACTTTCTCTTCTTTATAGTTTGTTGTACGTAAATAATGGGTATGACTCCCTTTACCAGCTTGGGCAGCAAAAATGGGCAGAGGGATCCTGACAAGATCCAGCCTCAGCCCCCAGAATGTTGGAACCAGTCCCAGTCCATAACCCTTAGGCTTCAGCATTCATCAGATGTCACTGGATTGGCCTCTACTTCCGTATGTGGTGCCTTGGGGTGTGCTTCCCAAGCACTGAACCCCCACAGGCTTCTCTAAACCTAAAAACACTAAAGACGCTTGGCTCCCTCACTCCCAGCAGGACTGAAGCTCCTAATAGAAATAGCTTCAACTCCACCTCCGAGCTCTCCTTACCCAAGAGAGATCCCCTTTGTCAAAGTCAAAACTTCCGCTGTGCTCTTCCTCCAAGCAACGAGTGCCTAGTTGCCTACCTCTCTAAGAGGGGTCCCTCAGGGACTCCGAAACACAGAGAAACTTACCCTAAGTATAGAACAGGCAAGTATAGTTAACTTTTTAAATTATTTGTCTGCATGAACAGACAATAGTATACAAAATTACACATGGCCACCCCACATTTCAGAGTTTGACTTCATTTATCTTGCACAAATTACTTCATCATTTTTTTTCAAGTACTTCGATATTCAGTCACCTACTTGAGGCTGATCCTTCCTAGAAATATGGCTGCTTTTAGTGCCTAGTATGTGGGAAAAAGAGAAAAAAGATGAGAAGCACCTGCGGAGATTCTGGGGAGTAACGGTTCTCTCGGTATTTGAGGACATACTAACATAGACCTGTGCTGCAGAGAGAGGTATATGACTGTGCAGAGGGCCCTTGGTGCAGCCAATAGGCACAGGAATGACTCTCCTTGAAAAAAAAAAGTTGAGTGAGAAAGAAGAGAAGCAGTTGACTGTGTTGGGCAGTCATGCTCCTACAGTCCAGAGCTCTTGGCCACTGGTGATGTGAAATACTTCCTTCACTCATCAACCCACAGACCTGCCAACCATCACCATGGGAGCTCAGAACCACAAGGATGGTCCATTCCATTCTCATGACGGAGCTAATACATGTCATAACAAGGTAAGGCACTGAAAGTACAAGGCAGTTCTAGTTCTTCAATCTTTATGTCTTACTCAATGTTATGGGAGTTTCTCATGTCTGCTATTTTGTCATATTGCTATTAAAGGCTCGATAAAATCCACCTCATGATTCTGACTTGGGAATGAAAAGCTGTAACTGGATATCACCACTATCAATTATTCTGAGATGAGATCTGGGGAGATCAGTGTAGCCCTGGGATGCCGAGGGCTGAGCACAGAAGCATGTCCTTTGCAAAGTCTCTGGGAAGAGTAGGAAAAGAGTTGGCAAGCTGAAGTTGATAGGTGGTCTACCCACTTAATGCCCACCAACTCCACGAGGGCAGGGATTGCTCCTGCCCCTTATTCACTATATCACTATCAGCCAATACAGTGTCTAGAACTTTTAAAGGTGCTCAATAAACTGTCATTGAATGAGTGAATGAACTCTTTTATAAACTATTAAAATACAGGTATATGGCAAAGGGTTTCTCTAATGTTTTAGACATTCCTAGAAGTGATGAATTAATAATAGCACTTATTCAAACATCCCCATGAGTGCTAAAATAATAAAAACAAACCTCTTAAGATTTAAATATTAATATGAAAAATGAAGAAACTGTGACCCAATGAGATTAAGTACAATGGCCAAGGTCACTCACTGCTGGCAGAACTCAGATCCAGGATTCAAATCAAAGAGCCTAGCTTCCATCTATGCCTCGAACCTCTATAATTCCTGCCATCTAGCCACATGACATGATGTGAGCGCAAGAACATAGTACCTACAGCTAGCCACAAAACTTTGCCCAGAGAATGGTATTACGAATACCACTTTGCATCATCTATGGTATTGACCTGTATCTACTACAGTCTGCTCCACTGCGGGTCCATTGAAAGTCCCTGCTCCTTTTGTGAAGTCTTCAGGCCTTCTTTCATTTTTGCGCCTACAGGGACATCCTCTGTTTGCCCTCCACTCAGTGTATTGTGGCTCTCTTTCTAACTTCAGCCAGAGGAGATATGCCTATCTTCCTACTACTTATTGTCTTGCCTCACAAGGTAATAATGGGAACTAATTCTGTTGGGGAAAGGCTGTTCTGGAAATTTTAGGGTATTGGAAATACCCTAAAGGAATTCAAGATAAAAATAATTCTTCATTAGATGTAAAGATCTGACCACACACATATTTGACACATTTTTCTTTCTGGTCAAAAAAAGGAAGGCATTCCCTTGTCTAAATCAGAGGACAGAAGTTTAAAAAAAAAAATCCCATAAATCAATTATGTCATCCTATCTGGCCCATTTTTAAAAGGTGATTTAGAAAAAGAAAAAAAAGAAAAAAGTTTCTTCCATCTGAAACATTTTAGCTAATTTCCATAATAGAATGATTGTGATGATTAAAATATATTTAATACAAATGCATGAAATGTTAAAAAAAAAAAAAAAAACAGGCCAATTGACAGTAATCCAAAGGTAAGAAAAGCCCCCCAGGGATAATACTGAAAACATGTGAACTCTTGCCAAGGATGGATAAGTTAGCAGTAGTAGATCCCATGATCTTCTCAGGGAGGCCCTGAGGACAGGACGCGAGGCCGCAGCCCGAGCGTGGGAACTGCGCTGAGAAATAATAGGCATAATCAGTGTCCATAAAATGTTTTCAAATATGTACTTTGTGCAAGAATAACAGTAATAATGGTCCTAACCTATACGAGAGGACTGTTCCCTGAGGTAACTGCTCACCCACTACTTGTCTCTCACGACAGAGTGCCACTTAGGACATTTTCTCACACTTACATAAATGAGAAAATCACCCCCTTGATGCTTTAGAAGCATTACTTCCTCTTCCTGGGAAGACTGATTTACTCACAAGAAGAACTGTATTCACATTTCCTTTCTGTAGACTTAGAAAACAAAAATGTGTGAATTTATAGGCTTTTCTCACCTGGTACCTGCTTTTCCCAAAGTGCTTCACATTTCCGGTTACGTGTGAAGGCTCGGCTTAGCCATCATGAAGGCGGGCCTTGTCCACCAAAACGGCTGAGGCCGAGAGCAGAGGCAAGGCCCTTTCTGTGTAATCATAGTAACAGACTTCCTCAGACTTGCATGTGAATTTTTCAATAAGGCTCCAAATATATTTATTGAATATTTGGAACTATTTCATGTAATTTCTAAATATGAGTAGAAAAAAGAGAAATCACATATTATAGAGTTTTTCATATTAAGATTTTTTTCATTCAAATGAGATTTGTTCAAGAAAAGTATTTACAAAGAAATTTATTTAATGTGACAAATTGCAAAGGGTCAGTTTTCATCCTAGTCTTGGGCTATAATAATATTATAGACTACCTTTATTACACAAGTAAGCATCTTTATGTTATAAAAGATAAACTGTTTTTCATACAATGTATAGACTTTGATCTGAATTTTTTAAAACATAAAAAATACCTTTGGGCAAGATTCTAATACAATTTCATGGGAAAAATTCCTATTGAAGATGACTGAATTCCAATATAATTTGAAAGCAATTAAAGTTTAACAAAGGAATTGTTCAGTACAGTTATTCTGGAAATTAATCAGGCCCAAAGGGAATAAAACAAGCATATTCTGGTCTTTGGAGCAGCTCTAAGAAATTTCTAAGTTCTGCTGACTCACTAGAACTACAGTGTTCCAGCCGTGGAGGGAAAAAATTCTACAAGGCAGTCGTTCAGCAGATTCACTTAAGTTTCAGATATTGAAAAGTCTCTCAAAACTCAGTAGCATCCATTCTAAATGGGTATTCCTATACAACCCGAAGCATGGAACACCTAGTATATTTTATTAAAATGTAATCTAGGTCTGATACGATACAAAATTTCCAATTTAAAATGCTTTCTTCTGTGTTGTTTTTCTCTTTGTCGAAAACATCTGGAGGATCATGTACGTCTCACAACCTCGTTACCTCGTGAGTGCCAGTTAAGAGTTTCATACACAAGTAGCACAGGAAACAACTCTCAGCTAAGGAAAGGAACACATGAGAAAAAAAGGAAAGAATAGTTCTGTGTGCATAACCTTAGGGGCTGCATTACGTCATTGGTGTAATGCCTCCTCTTTTTAATCATACTCTATACTATGACCCAAGATAATATTCTGCATTAAATTAATACAGGTTGCTTTTTGAATCATGTCGATATTTGCTGCATTAATATTTTACAATAGAACTGGGCAGATTATTTAAAAATGAGGTTTTCTTGATGTCTATTTGTGCACATTCCATCTTGGGGTTAAATCTGTAGAGTTAAGACATAAAAAGCATTAACCAGCACATACTAATTAATCGATTTTAATTAGTTAAATAGAGAAATAAATTGGTGAAACAAAACTGCCAAGTAATTAACTCAATGAGTTAATGACTGATATGTCAACCTTATTTTGAGAAACTTTAAGTTACTAAAAAGCATGAGTCTACCCTTAATCACAACGATATTTGAAACAAAATTCTGAAAAATGTGCCTACTCAAGTGAAAATTCCAAAAGGGAACCTACGACCTAACATTTTGAGTAATGTGCTACCTTAAATGACAGGGAATTGTATCCAGAATGGCAACATGAGGAGCCACAACTGGTGGAATTAAAAAAAAATAGAAAAGCAATTTAAAGTGTCTGGAAATTTTAAAGACATATAGCAAATGCAAAAGCATTTATTTAAGAAAATCTCCTAAATCTCAGTAAGAACAATGAGAGTATTTGCCATTCGAGCCACAAACCCACCCCTTCCCTTCCCCTTCCTCAGCTCGGCATGGTGAAATCTCCACTCTAGGTGGGGACGACCAAGATGGGGCACCCTCTTCCCATCGATGGAGACTGAAAAGGCAGCAGAGGCTAAATCCTTAGGGACTATAACCAAGAGTTCGTGGGTCGCTTCCCCCCAACCTCAACTCATAAGGCAGAGGTTCTACTAAGTGCACACAGAACATTCTCCAGGATAAACCATGTCTTAGGCCATAAAACAAGCCTCTATAGATTTAAAAGGATTGGAATCATGCAATGTTCTCTGACCACAACAGAGGGAAAGTACAAGTCCATCATAGAAATTTGGGAATTCATGAATTGAGCAACACATACCTAAATAACCATGAGGTAAAGAGGTTGCAAGGCAAGTTAGAAAATACTCTGAGACGAATAAAAACATAAATTTACAGAATGCAGCTAAAGCAATGCTTACAGGAAATTTTATAACTATAAACGCCTTCATTAAAAAAGATCTCAAATCAACGCCCTAATCTTTCACTTTAAGATACTGGACAAACTAAACCCAAAGCAAGAAGAAGGAAGGAAATAATAAAGATCAGAGTAGAACATAATAAAATAGAGAATAGAAACACAACAGAGAGAACCAATGAAATTAAATGTTGGTTCTCTGAAAGGCCTTTACCTAGACTGACCAATAAAAAAAGAGAACTCAAATTATCTTAACTGACAACTTTCTAAGAACAATATTACTTTACATGGTATCAGTACATTAATTACCATGAATCAGAGATGCTTTTAGATGCTTTTTCCCCCTTTGTTAGATAAACAAAATCCACGCTAAATTAAATTTCAAGATCTTTGAAATTTGTCGTTTATCCCTAGTTAACTCCTCCGCCACACACACACTTCTGCTTTGGAAGGCTCCACCCCCATTTCAGGGTCCACTACGTGCCTTTTACTTTATTTTCCCATGTCGTCAAAACAGAACAGATTTGAGACCAGTTCTTTATATTTTTGTTGATTGACAAATTACCCTTTCAAATTCATTCCTGCAAAAGCATCAGATGAGCAGCATTCACAGTCTGAATCTGAAGTACCTAATTGTTAAATGAAGGGGTTTTCCTTACTAAAGGATATTAAGCTTCCACACAAGCTCACAACAGATATCACACTCTGAACCAAGTAGTTCATTTCTGTTTTTTGACTCAGAAAATATACAGCAAATAAAAATTTGACTGCTCCCATTAAAATATATATGGCAAGGGAAATATAGGAAACTGGGTACCACCTTGAAAATCATTTGAATTCGTTTTTGTTGTTATGTTTATTTTGGAATTTTAAGGAATGGAAGAGTGGGGACTACAAGAAGCATCAGAAGTCAGGTCCCCTGGCTGTTCTGTCCCAAATGCATCAGGAGCAGAGAGGCTGGGTGTCTGTGCACCATTTTGTCCCAGGGCCTGAACACAGGTTCAACCAAAAGAGGCCAGCAGCGCCATTCGGCCTCTCATTCCTGAAAGGCTTCAGGATTTGCCTTTCAGTGTTAAGCACCAACGAGGCTACACCTGCAGCCAATGTTTGGCAAGCATGTGGTATCAGTTTTAGTCAGTAAGATATAAATGTTTAAATATACCACAGTTTTTATAACCATGCTTTGCCATTCCTTCATTTCTGTATATGTATGAGAAACCACAAAAAGGAAGAATACAGGCTGGATTGGCCTGGATTCAGAGGCTCTGCCTGACGTGGCCCCAACGTGGTCCACAGCTACCACAGACCCTGACCCTTCCCAAGCCTCTGCTTCTCCTCGCTCCACTGCAGCTCCAGTCCTCTCTCTCTCGGCCCATAGTTCCACCATGATCCTTCTACGCTTCTGTTTTCAGATGTTCAGTGTGATTTTTATTTGAATATGATGCCCTCATTATTACAACCTCTACTCAACACACTTAAAATCTCTCATCACATGCTTATTCCACACATGTTATTTCTATTTCTAACTTAGATATTTTGAATCACAGAATCTCTCCAAAACGGGACTATGTTATTGAAGTTATTAGTTTGACAACAATAATTGTAACAACAAACATTTGTTAAGTACTTGCTTTGTGCCGGGCACTCTACTGTTTTACATAACTTATCTCATTGCGTCACATCTAACTGTATCTAAGCGTATGCTTTGTCAGTAGCACTTTTAAAAATGATTAAAATAAAGATACTGTTGGTCATCTTTGAAAGAAACATCTCAATATATTGAAGATGTAAAATCCATAGAATAAAATATTCTAAAGTCTTAAAAAATGTACACTAAATAATTATAGGATGCTATTAAATTCATGTTTCTATCATGGGAAAAAAATGCTATTCAAGGTACCCACTTTCTTTTTGTCCTATTTATTTCCTATATGTTTCTCAAATTCCTAGAAACCACAGCTTCTAATATAGCAAATAAATATAATTAGATTCATATATTCAAATAAATCCTTTTACTAAGAAAGCAATATATAAAGCAAATATTAGGTTCTTGCATTAACTCTCAAATTATTTTCCATAATAACAAACCAACCTGACATCAATTGTGTTATGAGGGCTGAAAAATAATATGAGATATGATTTTTACTAATCCTTTATGTTCCACTTTGAAGTCGTATGTTGTTCTTGATCAAAACTCTTATTTTATTATCAAGACTTACATTATTCTCCAAAAGAGTGAATTTTCTGTTGGAGACAGGAAATGAAGAACTGCTAATGCATTTTTCTGCCTCAATATTAATACACGATATATATTCATAACAACTCTGAAACTAGTTTGCTTTTTCTACACATAAACAATAAACAGTATGTGCAAAAATATGAATACCAGCAGCAGTGATGTGGCTTTATAATATGGGGTTTCTTTTGAATGTACAGCCATTTCTAATATTTCATTCAAGCATGTGTACAGGGAACTGCCACAGATGTCCATCAAAGCTGGATTAGATGAAGACAAACAATGCAGGCTTTGAGCATAAACCGAAGCTGCAGTTCAAAAGTTTCCGATTCTCATCCAAGGGCACTATAGGACCACTGTCTTCCTCCTTTATGCAAAAAGAATGAGTCAATTATATTACTGACATTCCTCCACAGCAGACTGAAAAGCCTTTTTACAGTCGAACAAACGACAGTGAAAACTAAAAACTGCATGAGAAAATGTGGAAATTTCAAAAATATCTTCATGCTCAAGTTTGTCATCTCTGCAAATTTTCCACAAAGTGTGCCATAATTTTATGGCTATGGCAGCATTTATTAATGTAAAATTGCACAGAAACAAATATTTTCAAACAAAATACATACATTACTGTTTCAAGTGTTTCTAAACAAAAATTTACATATTGTGTTTAATAATAAAATTAAGCTGTCGGTTATTGTCATTAATTTCATGTGTAATAATCTCAAGTGGTAACTGCTTGAGCACAAAGATCACTTCCTCTTAGTCCCCAAATAACTTTACAATTCTATTAAATAAGTGAATAAATAATAAATTGAGGATAATGCATGAAACAATAGTACTTTTTAAGATTATGAATTTTCCACTTAGGAAAATGACATCAGCTTTTAGTTTAATAACATCCCACTTCTGTTGTGGGTTGGGAGTGGTGAAGCTGACACATATAGTTGCTAAGTGGAAACTAGTCCAATCTTTTGGACAATAAACATCCATTAAAATTTAGAATGCATATACTTTTTGACCTTGAATTATATACTGCCAGGAGCTTATCCTAGAGATATAACCAACCAACCAGACAAGGATTTCATGTGTAAGGATATTCACTGGAAACAAAAACTGGAAACAAACCAAATGACTTCCTTCCTTAATAAATTACGATACAATGGAGTATACTTTAAAATTGTCCATATGTGTTATGTGTGCGGATGTGCCTGCGCATATATGCATAAACATGTCTGCATACATATGCATATGTTCATATTAGTATATATAATCTCTGGAACAATTTATTAGAACATATCTATAATGCTGGGATATATATTTCCAAACCACATTTCAAATAAAGTAGTGAGTCATGACCAAATCCTTTAGATTATGCCGCAAAGCTATAATCTCAAAGGTAAAATGGGATTTTTTAATGTATATATTTGACAGCTTGAACTCATGTGATGAGAACCCAGCCATTCCGAGTTGCTGTCTAGGACTTTTGCAGTATGAAAACCCTCCTCACACAGGAGGCGGGACATTTAGGTAACGACCCAAGCTTAGGATTCCCACCACCGGTTTCGGCCTTGCTTTCCCAGGGCACCTTTTAAAATGACAGCTCAGAGTTGAGCCCGTGAAAAATTAGGGACCACTGCCTCAGCCACCTTATAAGTAATAGGTGCTTACTATCCTGCTCTATACTCCAGCTCACTCAGGATCTGGGATGGAAAATTGCCTTTCCCAAGGCTCACTGCCCCCCATCCTGAGATCAGTAAGCAATAACCCACAGGACACTGTGTTTCCTCTGTGTGAAGGTACTGGAACCACGCTTTCACTTCCCCAAGGTGGGAGCTCCTATGCCAAGGGCAGGACCCATAGACCCCGTGTGGGTGGCCTGTGCCTTCTCATTCAGGTCATTCTGCATATTCTTACCTAAACGCAACCCAAGAAATTTTAAATCAAAGTGACTGACGTGAAACTGACTGATGATCAAAATTGTATAGTCACTGCATTTCAGAGTTCAAAGGAGCCTAAAGTTCACGAAGTATGAATTTTCTGCAAAAGAAATGTAACCTAGAGTCCTCTGTTTCCTAAAATGTGTTCCACATGACTCTAGAAGTCAATTAGAAAAACAAATCCATGTTCAAAAAATCTGTGAAAACTCTGGTTAAATATAATAAAGTATGGTTCTTTCATAAAAACCACCTCAGTCTCTAATATGCTAATATGCATTGTAAATCTCCAAAACAAGACTATTATATCCAGGATTTTCCAAATTTATGTGGACAGTCACCCCTTGACTTAACAAACACCTCGATGGCTCAGAGCTCTGCAGAACAAATACATTCAGGAAAATCTAGCCTAGAGGCAAATATTCCAAATTTATGAAAGTAATAAAATTTAAGAATGTATCCAATTATGCTAAAAATTAAGATACCGTGGTCCAAAACATCAATTAAACAAAATATAGATAAGAAAATATGCAATCACTCTAATCACACAAGGTCAAATCTTAATCCAAAGGATTTCAACAATGAATATATATCCATGTGGCAACAGAGGCACGTGCTCATTGCTCTCGCTTTCATTTTTAAAGTTCTAAGGGTCTGACTTAAAGGTTTTTCAATAAATGTCGAATGAATGCTAATTCACCTGAGTGTAGACTCTGCTGGTATATTTAGGTACTCACTCTGCTAAAATCTCTCTCACAGAAGAAACTAAAAATAATATCCTATGCTTATTGAGCTTTTTCTCCTCAATTTTTTTTCAAAGAAAATATCACCTCCCAATGCCAACGCACTCCGAGGATGATCTGTATTTTAGCTCTCTCAAAAGATGAATGCTTGATCTTGTTCACGGCAGATACCAGATTACCTGGGAAATGTTTCAATTGGTCCCAATCTGGGGTACGAATTCGGAATCAGGGAGACCCAAGTTCACATCTCAGCTCCGTAATCAACTTGCTGTAAGAATTTAGGCAACCTACGTGTCCCTTCTAAGCCTCAGAAGGCTTAACAGTACCTATATCAGAGATTTTGTGTGAGAATGTACTATGACAACAGATATAACAACAGTGCCTCCCAGGCATATAGCTGAACTACTAGTGACAATTTCACTTGATTTTATAGACATCTCGCTGCTGAAAACTGACCTAAGTACTGTATGACCTAATGTTTTCCATAGCAAATGTCTGAAATTGACCTTTCAGCATTTCAGAGAAAGCTTTCATGGGCTGGAATCACACTCGATCTCCTCTGCGCTGTGTTCCCCAGGTCGGCACAACATCTGGTCCAAAGCAAACACTCCAAGAAAGTGTGTGTGTGTGTGTGTGTGTGTGTGTGTGTGTGTGTGTGTGTGCGCGCGCACGTGTGTGTACACATACATTAAAAAGTATAACAAAATGACAGTAGTAGTTGCTCCTATTTGCAGACTTTTTTATTTGCATCAAAATTAGATATGCACGTACTTCAAAGGGTTAAATAATTCTAAAAGGTTAGTTACAAAACTATCAGTCCACTGTCCCATATGACACCAATTTCCTCCTCTTCTACTCTTTCAGCTGATTATTGTATTAGCATCATAGAGCTAAGTAGTGTGATTATTTTGCTCCTTTTCAATTTTCTGTTTTAGTACTGTCTGTCACTTACCCTACAGAGAATGAAGATGTGAGCCTCTTTCCTCCTGTCAGCGCCCCCCCCACACACACACAGAGCCTTCCCTTCACCCCATTTTCCCAATATGGCTACACAGTCTACACAGTAATTTTGGCTGGATCAATATTCAGCTTCAATATTGTGATGATGTAAATATTATTCAGAGCTGAACTACATGCATTAATATTGCAATTTAACAAATGTCTTTTTGTTTTCTCTGAAGTTAATTACCTTGGGTTTTTCTCACCTTAGCTTTCTAAGCACTCAAGTCAAAAACTGCCAATTGCCCGACTTTCCTCTCAAGAATTGAAGACATATCATGCAGTCTATAATTTTATCTTCCTAAACAAAATTCTTCTAGAGCCTTCTCTTCTGCTCACATCTGAACTGACACCCTGTATGCTACACTCTTACTTCATCATCATTCTGGCAATCTTCTTTGCCTTTGTCCTTTGTTAGATCTCCTGTTTCCTGAATCCCACATCTGTTTTCTTGGCTTACTCCATTTTGGTGAAGCATATCTTCCAGCAGTTTCCTGAGAAGTAAATTTCCAATGACTTTGATGTCTGAAAATGACTTTAAATAGCCATTTCAAATTATTCAAAGTTTGACTAGGTAAGGAATTATGGGTGGGTTGTAATTTTCCCTCAGAATTCTGAAGGTCATATGCTTCACAGACTTTCAGCTTCCAGTGTTGCTGTTGAGAAGTCTCATACTCAAATTCAAAACTCTTTGTTTTATTCTCCCCGTAATTTTCCCTCAGCATTAAGAAATTTCACAAGGATAGTGTCTCATTGTAGGTGAATTTTGATTTACCATGCTGGAAATTTAGTGAGTCCTTACAATTTATAAATTATGTCCATGAGTTCTGAGAAAATGTTTTGAATGATTTTGTTGTTGGTTCCTCTCCTCCATGTCCTCTGCTCTCTCTACTTTTCTTTTTTATTTGGATAATGAAGCTCCTAAACTGGTCCTCTAATTTTCTTATTTTATTCTCTCCTGGTTTTGCTCTACTTTCTGACAAATTTCTTCAATTCTGACTTCTGATTCTACTATAAAATTCTTCATTTCTGCTTTCATGTTTTCAATTTCTGAAAGCTCTCTTTTTTTAATATTCCTTTTCTTCATAGCATCCTATGTCATGGGTGCAATTTCTTTCCTAATCTCTCTGAAGATGTGAATGATTACTTTTTTGAAGTTTTTCCCTTAAGTACTTCTTTCTTATACTTTGCATTCTTCTGTTTGTTTTGGACTCTTATAGATTGTTATAAGATTATAACATGTTATAGATTTTCTTCAAATATCCTTAATAGCTCATACCTGAGAAAGGAAACAGCCACTACAAGAAAACTGGAGCGAAAGCTCCACGCACACAAGAGGTGCTTATCTGTTGTACCCTCACCACGGTATGAGCCAGCTGGGTGTCAGATTCTCCAGAAAGATCCTTCCAGCCACCTAAGTAGGGGCCTTTCTGTCAATATATTGGAGGCCAAGTAAGAGAGGAGGGGAACACAAGGCATAAGAATATTATTTAATCACCCTCTTTTTAGTGATGTATCCTGATCCTCAGTTGTGCCTATGTCCCTAACAGAAAGACTCTCTTTATCATCTCTGAAGGGTATCTCCAGGCCTCCACAAAAGACTGGGAAAGGATTTGGGGATGTAACTACTTCTAAAACAGCTTTTAACCTAAACAGATGATTTAGCTTCCTTGCACTCTAACTTCTAGAGATATCTGTTACCACCAATTCCTGGGACTTTGATTCTGTCACGTAAACAGGCTCGTCGTTCACATCTGCAAAATCCATTACCACACAACCATCTGCTTCCAGCTTCCAAAATACGGTTGCTGTTGTCTGCTCATTTGTTTTCTCTATTCTTGTAGGTTTGTGCACTTAAAAAAAAATCTCTTTCCTGTTATTTTACTGCATTTGTGGCGGAAACAAAATTGATTGCCTATGTTTAACGGATTATCATTATTTGATTTAAAAAAGTTCCTTTTTACATATTTGTGTATTTTCTAAAGTTTCTACAATATTACTTAATAATCAGAATATAAATATTTTAGTAAAAGAGTCGAAAGAAATGACACT
>CM053511.1:43003996-43022261 GCA_028627145.1 Eidolon dupreanum
CATTGTTTCTCACCCTTGCAAGGGTCATGTCAGTATCTACCTTCGCTCTTTCATAGTTTCTTCTCTAACTTCCCCTTTCCTTCTTCAAGAGATGGCTTCTACCCCTAATAAAGAGGTCTGGGTGAGTTCCTGCACACTGTCACACCCTCATGCTATTTAATTTCCATGCTGAGATTTCAAATTTCCTAGGTTTTCCTATCTGTAAGCAATTCGCTATGTATAATCATCAGGACTATAACTATTACATAATAAAATGAAAATATTAAAAAGAAGGTAAATCAGGGACCTTCATCATTTGTTTCTGTATTTCCTTGTAAATACAGAAGCTACATATCAGGAGATCTAAGGTAGATAAATTCCAAATTTCCAAAGCCCATTTTCAAAAGGCTCTGCACCTTAATAGCTGAGATATTTAAATCAGATGCCAAGACATGGAAGCAACCAAAATGTCCCTTGATAGATGAGTGGACAAGGAAGATGTGGTACATATATACAATGGAATATTACTCAGCCATCAGAAAAGATACTGCCATTTGTAATAACATGAGTGGACTTCGAGATTATCATGCTAAGTGAAATAAGTCAGGCAGAAAAAGTTGAGAACCATATAATTTCATTCATATGTGGGCTATAAAACTGAAAGTGACAAACAAGCAAGACAACCCATAGACACAGACAACAGTTTAGTGGTTACAGAGGGGAAGAGAGGAGGTGGGACATAAAAAAGGGCAAAGGGGTCAAATATATGGTAACAGAAGGAGATATGACTTCGGGTGGTGAACACACAATGCAATATACAGACGTTGAATTGTACACTTGAAACCTATATAATTTTATTACCCAATGTCACTCCAATAAATTTAATAATAAAAATCAATAAAAATAAATCAGATGCCAATACTACTACCTATATGGATGGCAATGACAAACTACGATACCACCACCGGTCCCCATGGCAGATGGTGCCAATGAGTTATGTCGTTCTTCCGTACTGTGCTCAGGTGTGGATTGGGAATCCTCGACACTCTCGCACCAATCTCTCAGAGCTGACACACACGTCTGAGTGCTCTCTGTCATCCATGTCTTTTTTTTATATATATAAATCTTTCATTGGCAGTGAGGATGCTCTTGCAACAGTCTAGGTGAGAGACGATGCTAAATTTATGGGTTGTGATGATGGAGATGGAGACACATAGATGGATTTAGGAGCCACCAGAAGGCAAATCTGAAGAACTGGATGATAAATGAAACGTGAGCTGAGATGAGGAAGAGAGGTGTCGAGTCTGACTCGGGTTACTAAGAAACTGGAAGAGATCCAGGTCTGTGAAGGAAGATCAAAAATACAGTTTTGTACATATTGAATTTGAGATGCCTCTGACACATCTAAAAGAAAAATCATCAAGACAATTGGGCATTCCATTCTAGAACTTAATAGATAGAGAGCTGGCCAGGAATTTAAACAAGTGGGTCTTGTGCACTGAGTGGTAACAGAAGCTGTGGGGGCATATGCGTCACCGACGAGAGAGTCAGCCCCACAGGCTGAGCCGCGAGGACTCCAACATATATATATATATATAACTTAGGAGGTTATCTTAATAAGACTTAAAGTGGAAAAATAAAGCTAAAAAATTAATTTGAGGAAATTAGCCAAAATGATCATTCGTGAGGTGAAAGGCGTAATGGGACATGTTTAGAAGAGATAACCTGGTCTCAGCGACTTTCTTATGGAAAATACATTCTTTAGGTTTAAAATCTTGAAATTGGGTGTATTTAAGGTATCAGAATAAATCAATGTTCAAAATATATGTTGGCCCATGACTGCAAAATGTTCTCTTTGCTTCTGCCCAGACACAATTTTTGTTGAATTCTTAGGAGAGAAAAAAGCTAAATCATTTAAGAATTTTTATCTACGATAAATAATTAACATTTCTAAAACATAAAAAGTGGAAAAAAGGACAAATATGGAAGCAGGGATTGCTCTCCCTATTTAGTAATCTTGAAGAAACGCCTATACAGCTTTAGTACTTTTCATTCTTGGATTAATAACAACTTTTATATCACATAATCAAAACATTATAGATAGGATAGTGCCCTTGTTATTGTGGCCTCTTCCTGAAATCACTTTGAAATTCTTTAGGAAATTCATTCCGTTTTCAAGAAATTATCTATAATACAGTAAACAGAAAACAGCCACATCCGTCAAGCTTTCATTTCTCACCCTGACGCTGTGCATCATGTTAAGTTATCAGCGTGAGGAGAGTTCAGGTCCTGTGGACTGAAAATATGGCGCTGAGCTTCCCATTTATCTGTGAGAATAATAGCTGTTACCTACTTGGTCATTCCAGGTTGACATTCTCCCTTTCCCCACAAAGCCCCTACTGTCCTATAATGCCTCATCCTTTTCTACCTGATAACTCTTTTAAGTTGTAACAGAAAACTGATATGGAATTGATGCTAGCTATACCTTCATGAAAGCTAAGAAGACAACATCAATTGAAATAGTATGCATGGGGAAGAGTTTAACAGAGTCAAGGCTGATTTCAAAAACCCAGAAAGAAAAATGAGAGCAAGTTAGACAAAGGAATCATTCAGAGATGCTTGCTTAATGAGCCCTCTTTTTTCTTCTATGTTTTTTCAGTGGGGGGGGGGGTTCTAATCTATTTGAGGCATACTTATATTTTCCCATTTTAAGGAGATAGAATGAAAACTATTTAAAGAACTTTGTGGCACTGCTTTTTACAGAAAGTAAATAATTATAATTAATTATAGTACAGTAAAAGTGTGCAGTTTAACAATATTCAAGTCACAGAGGAAACAGGAAGGCAGATCTTTTGAACAGTCAGAATAACCTTTTAAAAATGGGCTAGTACTTAATGAAACAAATAGGTAAATAATAATTTTATTGATAAAATAGTACCAATATTATGATACCAAGAGCAACAAGTAAACTGGACCTAATGCTTGGTCTTATTTTTTGTTTGTTGTTATTAAGATTTGGTTCTCCACATCATGTAGAAAATTCAGTGGGTAAAAGATCATTTAATATCAACTGGCTCACAGAAATATGAACGAGCACCGCACCTGGGTGAGTTATATGCTAATTCTCTATACAAGTACAAAATCAGAGTTCATACTTCTTAAATAGTAATATAAAAAGTCACAGATTATTCATGGGAATAATAAGTCTTGGTTATCAAAGCCCTCCAGATGTCTAGAGATGTCATGCAAAAAAATGTCATTTTAAGTCCAAAAAGTAAAGTTATTTTAGTAAAACATAGCTAAAATAAATCTAAATTATTTTAAACATTTTTTAGAGAACTACCAGGGAAAAAAGTTTTTTTTCTTTTCAGTTCCAAGAGCTTAAATGAAACATTCATGCATTAAATTCAAAGTCTGACTCTCAAATCATTTCACTTTAATAAAAATTTGAATTACCTGCCTTAGGGCATTATTAAATATCAAATAAAAAGCACACATCCATAAGTCTGATTTCCCAATATAATTTTTATGTAGAACTATAACTAGATTTGTATAACATATTTCAAGATAAAAGGATCAGAAATGTATTCATAAAAGGATGAAATCAGAATTGGAGTTGCCTTTGAAAGAATTCCTGTACCATTCTTAGGAATTTTTGGAAAAATGGCCCCCTTTAAGTAATCTCAGACTTCAAGATAAGGACACAAATCCATCACCTTTTTAAAATACCTAAATTGTAACTGATTTAAGACAAAAATTACAAATTATCTTCCTATAATTTAATGAATATAAAGTATCAAAAATATACATAATCTCATTAACATTAAACTCTCTGCTTCATTGTGTGTGTGTGTGTGTGTGTGTGTGTGTGAGAGAGAGAGAGAAAAATAGTGATGGTTATTTAGATATTTAGAGAGGACCAAATATGGATTAAAAATTCAAGGTAATAATCTCATTTCATCAGTCCCTTATAGCTACTGATACTCACAGGACTATAGAGAGTACACAACACCTAGACTGGAGAAATTCGTAAATTCATGTTCACCAACCTCATCGTGCCTCACTGCCTGCCCCTCTTACTGGGTCGCTCCTGTAAACCCACCTTTCCACCCTTCACTCTGCTCCAATCCCCCACCCCCAGCTGCTACCCCATTCTTCCTTAAATAATAAAAGCAGGTCATGGGATCACGAAGTCTATAAATCAACACTTCTTCCTTCCAACTACAGCACATAAAGTGTCCATTCTCTTAACATAAGTCAGTCTCTGAACGTGCTGAGGATTTCATCCCCTTTCAACTTTTCAGAGGCTTCACGCCCCTCAGAGAAACAGCATCTTTGGTCCCTCCCATCTACTGGCTCATTCCCCCAAGTATACAGAAAAGATCTAGTATTATTTTTTCAAAAAAAAAAGTCTCATTCTCACGACAGAAAAGAAATGATATATCTGTGGCCTGATAGAAGTGTTAGCTAATGCTACAGTGGTAATCATACTGCAGGATATAAATGTATCAAACCAACACCTTTATTCACCCTAAATGTACACAAAGTTAAATATCAATTATATGTAAATTTTTTAAAAAGTCTCCTTCTGTCTCATCCCCTCTCTGTTGCTGCTGCCTCCACTCCCCTCCCAACCCAGTAATCAAGAGCTGCCACCACATGGCGTCCCGACTCCTCCTTTCACAGTCAACTTCATCCAGCGGCAACGTGCATCCTCCATTGTCTTGCCACTCTGACCACCAGCGTGGGGACACTCTCTAACCTCTGTCATGTAGTTTTTAAGAAAAAAAGGCTCTGCCAGTCTGGCTGCTTAGGTCCACCTTCCAGTTCTGCTGCACAGTGACTGTATGACTTTGGGCAAGTGACCTAATTTCTCTGTGCTCTGGTTAACGCACCTGTAAAGACTCACATCAGACTTTATGAACCCTTAATGAGGTGATCCCTACGTACCATCAGAGCATTTTTATGGATATATCTATAGAAAACCTCTATGCCAATGACTCCCATGTCCAGCGATCTCCACTCCAAAAGTCCAGCTACCTTCATGATGGGTCCACTGTTTGTGACTGACGGGCGTCTCTCATTCAGCGTGCTCCAACTCAACTCTTTTATCTTTCCATCCCGAACAGCTTTCCACTCCTCCTCCAGCTTTCCTACTGCCACTCGATGGCACTTTATCCACACAGTTTCCAAAGTGCCAAGCCCCAGAACTGATCTCTGAGATTTCCAACTTCTTCCGCCTTTATCCGGTTCGTCACTAACTATCACTTTTGAGGTCTGTCTCCCACATATTAACTCCACCTCCCCATCTCCACTGTTGCAATTCCGGGACCAGAGCCGCCCTGTCTTTCACCTTGGCTATGCAGCAGACCCCTAAGATAGCCCCCGACTCCTGCCCTGGCCCACAATAATCTAATGTTTTCATCCGCCAGCCCCCGGGATCTGTCAAAAACATACATGCGATCAGGCCATTCCCCTGAGTGAAAGTCTTTATAAGTTCTCAATGCATCGACAACAAAATAAAGATGCCTTAACGTGGCTGACAAGGGTCTTCCCTGACTCTCCCCTCTGATTTCTATCCCCTGGACTCACAGGATCTTCTTTCTCATACCTCAACGCACCAAATTCCTACCTCCTCCCCAGGGAGTGGACTCTTGGGATCCTTGTAAAGACATTCCCTCTACTGGGAATCTTCGCTACACTTCTTTGTTCTTCTCATTCATGGAGTTTATTATGATTTGTCACTGCATATTGTTGAAGTCTTTATTTTTCCACTGTCAGGCTCCTCACCTCAGACTCTGTTTCATGAGGGCAGAAATACATCTGGTATTCTCACCTCTGTGTACCCAGAACTGATCACACAGTAGTTGCTCAATAATGATTTTTGATTACGACTTTTTTTTAGTTCACCTAATATAAGGCTTAACTTAAAGCACTTTTGGCTTTTCTACATTGTTACCATATAAAAATTACCAAAAGTTTCTTCTCATCCCTATCAAAGGCAACTTTGCCTAGCCCTCATCATCTCCAAAATTAGAAGGAAGAAATGAACCATACTGGCTAATGTGGAAACTGAGAATGAATGAATGAATGAAACTGGCTGGCTGATACAGGACATGTATAATTAGTTCTAAGGCAGCAGTCCCCAACCTTTGTGACACCAGGGACTGGTGCTTCTATGAGAATCTAATGCCTGATGATCTGTGGTAGAGCTGAGGCGGTGATGCTGGCACTGGGAGCGGCTGCAAACACAGATGAAGCCTCACTGGCTCACCTGCCACTCGCCTCCTGCTGTGCAGCCCGGTTCCTAACAGGCCATAGACCAGTACTGGTCTGCGGCCTGGGGTTTGGGGACCCCTGTTCTAAGGAACTTCTAATTTACCTAAACACATTTAAGACACAAACTATTACATGTCATGATGGATTCAAAGTAAAATAAACATGTTTCAACCCTTATGAAGCTTGGAATCTAACAGAAAAAATAATACACAAATCGCTAAATGGAAGAAAGAATGTGAAATGAGAGGTATGACTTAAAGGAAAATTCATGCCGAAAGCAGTATTTGAGTTGGGCCTGTAAAGCAGCTAGGATTTCAACAGGCAAATGTAGGGCGGGGGAACTGTGTGAGTAAAGCACAATCACAGAGGAGAAAAGACAATTTGGCTGTATCTGGGTACACAATGTATAGTAATAATAGAGAGACAAGAAAAAGGGATTGGGAAACACATGGACAAAATGATCACCTTTTTAAATTCCTGTGTCCACTGTCTAGCTCATGAGAGAGTAAGTTCCTTGAGGCCAGAGACTGCTTTTCATCTTTGACTCCCCGGTCCATTGTATGACTCACCTAGCATCTGAGCACATGCTCCCAACGGGCCATTAAACAGTCAAAGCTCTGTCCTGCTTACCTAAAAAATTATTCCAGTGGATACTTCTCTCTTACGGAAGCAGTGGACATGCCATGTACACTGGCCAATGTACGTACCCCCAGGTGATTTGCAAGTAAAAAAATAATCGTGAGTGAGTGTATAGTCATTTACGTATATTTTATCTTTTCCATGTTTGCAATGTTTTATTTTGTTAGCTCCTTAAGAGTAAGGAATACATACATTGAATAAATTCAATATATTAAAATGTATAGATTATGTTTTAATCTGTAAAGAGATATACTATATTCAGATCATTAATAAGTGCTTCTTGATCTATCAGATAAAAGCACTTCCATAGGACAAGTATTTTTATTCGTGCTAGATCTGCCTACACCTATCTCGATAAACAAGGTGATCAAGTCTGCATTAGACAATGAGGATCAGCTTTGAGGCTCACAGACCCCCGAGTCCCTTCCTTTATGTTCTTCAGTCATCATGAGGTGACTGCTGCAGTTTCAAGGGTGCAACACAGGAAAGTACTACAGGGGTGCGTGCATCTCACTGCTTCTCCATCTCAGTGTCCCCTTCCTTACAAAAGCCAATATTAAAGCAAAACTTGGAATGAAAGGCTGTTCTCAGAAAATAGAATTGCAGAATTTTTTTCAACATTGCATGAAATCTTAGAAAACTACCTAACCTATAATGAATGGGGTTTAAGAATATGTCATAATCTTAAATTTCAAAATAAAGTGCACTCATTGCTAAATCACCAGCATCATCATGAGAATAACTCTGATATGACAGGTTTACGTAACTGTGTGCCCATTTCCTTACTTAATCTGCACGTACCCAAATGAAGGCGGACTTGTCCTGTTCTCTCTGGCTACTGAAATGCAGCTCTGATGACTCTGTCACTAAGTGGCTGAGTGGGTCTAAAATTGTCTCCTAAAATCCCATCACAGCCTTCCACAAGTTCTGCCCCCTTAACGTGTGTCCTCAGCCTTCGAAATTCTTCGATCTGAAAATAAAAGCAGGAAATAAATAGATTAATCATTTACCAGACATTAACAAAGACTGGAGTTTCATAAACAACTTAAAATATCCATACATTACCACAATTAAAAAAAGAAAAAACTGAACTTCAAAAAAAAAATAAAATGGGCTTAATTCTTCCAGACCTAAGGCATTAGACACAACCCTTGCAAGAGAAATGAAGACAACGGAAGTAGAGGTATCAAGGTCAACCCAACAGCCATAGACACCTCCTGGGCTTATTAATGCAAGAATGAGATGGGCTTTTCTCAAAAATCTTTTCTGCCGGCCTGTAGGATAGTAAGAGTGAACAAACATGTGTCCCTATAGGCTTCCCAGGTCTATCTGTACGTTAACACGGAGTAGATGTTAGATTAGATGGAGGTTTCCTTCATCAAAAGACTCTGCTGTTCTGCTAGACCTGTGAAGAACACAGGTCCAAAGAATACCTCAGATTTTCTAAAAGTTGAAGCCCAGCTCCCTCCCTTAGCAATATCGATTTTCAAGTTCATCTCTCTGTCTCAGGTGCCCTCTCCAGGTCCCGTGGTTTCCCATTACCTGTGAACATGTCCCCACAGTCCCGAGGGACCTTTCCCACCAGCTGCACTGCAGTTTCTGTTACTGGCTAGGTCTGCACTTCCTAAGAACCTGTAGCCTGCCAGACACCGCCCTCTGAGAAGTATTTAAGCAAAAAAGCAAACATGGAGGATAATTTTCCAGGCTCATCCCCATCTATTAGTTGATTTACCTATAGAGCTCATTGTCTGTTATTTCATTTAAATGCCACAGAGTCACATGACAAAGACATTCTTCATTCCTTACACAAAAGGAGAAGCTGAGACTAGAAAGTTTCCAAACTAGGTCTGACAATTCCAGTCCACCTGCTTTTTTCCAAGGTCCACAGCCAGCTCTTCAGAAATTCCAGTCCACTCAACAGAGCCTATATCCTACATATATCCCAGGATGTTGAGCAAATATGATTTGATCAGCATCAATCCACCAAAAGTTCACCATCTGTCTATTAGAGGGTTATATCTACACAGGTTCTTCATACACCACAGCCATAGAACTCTGCCATTCATAAAGTGAAAGAAATTGAAGATCAACTAATTTAGGGTTCTTCCTAATAAAAGTCTAGAAACCCCTACAGACTTTAGGGGGCCCAAGAAACCCCTGAATGATGTGCAAAATTTTTCATGCGCATTTTTCTAAGTAAAGGTTCCCTGACTCTGAAAGAGTTGCATCTCACAAGATTCAAATTCAACCCACTCATATACGTGTTAGGAAAAGGAGTTAGGGAAAAATTAAATGGCTTGTTAGATTAGAACTCAGATTAGAAATCTGACTTCTAATTTTATTTTCCCATAAATCCAAATACCCTTTGATTTCCTTACTATACAGAATAAGTTTGATCCAACTACAAGTGTCCTGTTTTTTTAAGTAATTCCTACATGCTGTGTTTATACAGAAGTTCCAAGCAGATAAGCAATGAACTATTTAACCTACATATGGTTTTGCACTAGACTTCATTAGGGTCTTAGTGTGGGAACACAGGTAGCATGTACAGCTTGCTGCATCTGGAAAGTTCCCAGAGCCAAGGCTGCATGAGAATCCCCTGTGATTATCTGTAGAATGTATTTTTACTTAGTTTTTCCTAAGTACAGAGTAGAAAGGAACCCAATCAGAGGATCCTCTACTTTTTCAAAAGAAGGATATGAAAATGATGGCAGTGAATTCTGCATCAAAAAAATAGTTCTCATCCTGGCTCTGCCATCTACAACCCAAACGACCAAATTACTTCACCTCTTGAAGCCTCAGTTTCCACTTATATACAATGAAGATGAAATAATAGTATTTGCAAAGAAGTTAGAAGTAAATAAGGTAATTCATGAAAATCATCCAACATAGTTCTAAGCACATAGGAAGTATATGATAAGATACTAGCACAACTTCTTTTGAAGCCAAACCTTTAGCATTTTGAATTAATATTTAACTCCAATTTTATATGCAAAAAGTAGACAGGAAATAATAAACCAATTGATTGGAAAATACAAAGTCTCTTTGTATTCACTTCACACGTGGTTACATGTAACGGCTGCAACCAGGATCTATAAACCTTGGACAGGGTCACCAATGTGGACTAGAACATGACCTATTTTTAAAAAAATACTCTGTTTTTATTGACTTTGAAACTGTTTTAAAGCTAGGTTAATTTTTTATTTACGTATTCTGAACTGAAGATAAATCGTTCGGGCTCCAGGCCTCAGCCTAAAGCACGTTGTGTGAAAACAGCTTCCAGAAGAGATGATCTGAACCCACAGCGAGCCAGTCTCAAATCACTTCGTTCTTGGAGAGCATTATTTCAGAAATGTTTTTCTCTGATCCTAGCAACACTTTAAGACTTTAAACACCAACAGAGATCAAGGGAAAAACACGTCTTTCTGAAATGCCAATTTTTCTGAAGTAAACCCCCCTCAAACCCCTCAGTCACTTCAACTGGTGTCAAGTGCACACTGCGTTATCCCACACTGAAACGAGAGAGCGTGAGAAGGGAACAGAATAATACCTCGGGATAAAAGTCTCCACCAAAACTCAAATGTCGGGGCAAGACAGAAACTATCGTTATCACGTATATCAATATCAGCACGTGTGATGTTGGTTTTTAACGCTGCTCTGCTTAAACATGGTATTTGTTTTTAATCAATTTAAAAGCGATAGATTCAGAGACAAATCCTTATCTTCCAAGGTTACCACGGTTGAACAGCCACTGTTCTCTGGAATTGGGTTGCACTCCAATTAGTCTAAATAAGACATTTATTCCACTTTCACTGACTCCTGAACCAGATTATTCACTCAAAATTCAGCTTTAAAACTGCTTTCTTTATGAGTGCATCTAAAGGGCTAATGTCCAGGGTTTGAGGTTTGGCACTAGTTATTTCTAGGAGTTCCCAACTTTCTACGCACACCCTCTAACTGACTTATTTTGCCTTACATCTCATGTGCCATTATGTTCAAAGAGAAAAATAACACATGAAAGCTGGTGTTCTCATCTTATTTTCTTTCATCATCAGGCAGTGATGATACAGGAATTGGAGCAATACGATTTGTTATGGTAGCAATCTATGCTTAAACAGCCCAGTCCACATATACACATATATCGTCATATATATCGTGAGATTTTATATGTGTATAGCTACCTTTCGAGTACTGCAGCCTGTCCTTTTTGCTTGTTTCATTTTCTTCTACCCCATTTGTCTAACTCTCTTTCTAAAACATCTCTTCCTCTTTCTTCACTGACCTCTCGTCCATAAACCAACCCTGTAATCTGCTACCACACACGCTCTAATCTGCTCTATTTTTATTTTTATTTTTTTTTTATTTTTTTATTTTTTTTGAGGAAGAGCTTAGAGAAGAGAAAATCCTTTCCCAGTCATATGGACGTAAGCTTTCCTCTTATTCCAGCCTCGGCCCTGATCTCTGCCACTGCCTTTCCCTCATCACTTCAGGGTAGTTTCTGATGAGCCACGCGTATCGAAACATGCTCACGAATGACAGATTACAGAGCATATGAACACAGCGGAGGTGCTCCCTACCACCGAAGACGCTGAGGAAATACATACAAAATTCCCCACAAGTGCCGAAAAATAACACATTTTAATAAAGGAAACAGGGAGTCTCCGAGGAGAGAGAATCCTAGAATCACGCTGTCCCACGTCACAGCCACCGGTCCTGCGTGGCCACTGAGCATTTGAAGTGTGGCTAGTCCATGCTGAGCTGCACCACAAGTGCAGAATTCACATGGAAGGTGAGACTTAGTGTGGAAATGAGAATGTCAAGGATCCCATCAGTCATTTTTATATTGGTTATATGTTAAAATGGTATTTTAGACACTGTGTTAAAACATACTACTTAAATGAATTTCACCTTTGACTTTGACTTTTTTTTTTACTGTGGCTACTAGAAATCTTAATCTTACATATTGGGTTCGGATTGTGTTTCCATTGGACAGGACTGGTCTAGGGTCACCCTGCAGAAACTCAGCATTCTGGTGTCAGAATGCTGGACTAAATTACACATCGAGAAAAATGTCAGTGGGTACAAAACAGTGGTTCTCAAAGCTTCCTGGAATAAATCCCTGCCCCACACCTACTGGGATCAGCCGCTCTGGGGTGGGAGGCAGCGGACGAGCAAGCTGTGTTTTAACAAGCCTTCCAGGGGACTGTGTGAGAATCATGGGTACAGAACTAAATTTACAACAAATGTTCTAAATCACTTGAAACTGTTTTCAAACAGGACCATGCTGTGGCCCTGCAATGACGTGCTTTTCGGGTTAACAGCCCCTCGAATCCCATATGGACACAAAGACAAGCAAGGCCTGGACACAGTCAGACCGCCTTGGCCGCCCAGGGCCAGAGGTGCTCCCAGATCCCACAAGGCCAAGCACACACCATGCCTTGACTCAGGCTGTCGGGAGCTTTGAGTCTCTCTTTTCAATCCATAAGAAATATGGAATGGGGAAGAATGAAGAGGAGTCAAGGCTGGGAAGAAACAAAATTGGAAATGATTTTCATAGTTCTCACAGTCATAGATCCACAAAGTGAAAAACAGTTAACATATTCCATATTCTTTTGTTTCTCTTGCTGTTACCTAATGTTGAAAGAGAAAGGAAATCACAAAGACAGAAACATCTAATTTGAGAAAGTAGGTAAGTTAAGAAATAGAAATAAATTAGGAAGAGGAAAGTGCAGGAAAAAAGGGAGAAAAAAAGCAGAAAAAAGAGTAAAACATAATGGTCAATCCATTTCTCTGCAGGTGTGTATGTGTGCACACATATTTGTACATATGTTATTCTATCAAAATACCTCGTTATCAATTATGAGTATTGTTTACATTTTAATGTCTCTGTGAAGTCAAAAAGTGTCTTATAGTTTCTACTGTCAGATTTGGTCAAATTATTATGTTCTTGAAATCTCATTTCCATATATAACGATTCAGCTGAAAAAAACATTTTTTTACTTCAGCTTCCTAATGTTTAGACTACTGTTTATCTTAAAGTAATTTAATGGTTATTGACCATAAAAAGAATAAAATTACACTCATTCAAATTCATCCAATTGTGTGTGTGTTTTCTCCAGCATATAGTATGCTCACCAAGAATAATATAAAAAAAGTCAAGTCTTGCAGTTCCATAGTCTAGAATTCGCAGTACTCAGGAAGATATAAATGCTCCATGATAGGTTTAATGGTCAACACTACACTTCAGCAGAAAACTATCCCTCCTTGAATCAAGCTGCTGTGCATATCCTGGGAAAGCATTGTGACTTGAAGTTTTGCTTTAATGCTGCTAGCGCAGACACGTTATTATCCTATGGCAGATGATGTATTAAAGATATCAATTGTTTCCATACTAATATCTAGCAACTTAATCACATATGTTAACCCTATGATGTAAGAGGGGACACTTTTCTTCAACGCAAAGTCTTGTATTTCTCAATACAATCAGCTGCACAGAGATCCACCTGCCATTCGCTATCCCTTTTTATTTTTGTATAAATTCTCATTCTCTATCTCTATCTTTCTCCGCTCCTCTTTAAGTGAAATAATATGAGATTTAACAATTTTTCTTGGTTTGGGTGGTAGAATCACATCCTGTCCCTTTGGTTCCCCTAACTTTAATGCCTTCTCTGAACCTTTTCTATTTTTGTTCTGCTTTCTGTAAAATTATCTGAGCAGCAACAGTGAAACATTCAAGTCAAGGACAGACTGATTGATATTCTCTTAAGATTATAATTTTTCCTACAGCACTCCTAATTACATTTTAATATACTTGCATGTGTATGAGTGTGTGTGTGTGTGTGTGTGTGTGTGTGTGTGTGTGTGTGTGCATTTTAGCATTGTTACCCTCTGAACAGATGTCGTAATAGAGCTTTGTGCTAACGGCACCTAAATCTTTTTTTTCTTGAAAAGCTACAGCTAATTGGAAAGTCATCTATTCTCCAGAGCAGCTGAGATTATTCCTTCCAATGCACTCTCCTTTGGCTTTGGCTCCCCTTTAAGAAGATATGGCCAATTATCGAGGAGCATGACTTAGTGAATTAGTCTTTGTCACTGGCCTTACTTGGAGAGACAGCACAAAGCAAGGTTTTTCTGAAGCCAGCGAGACCGAAAGGCACAATGACTTGTCTTTGGGTTATAGCAAAACATACTGGTTAACATGGTAGTAAAACATTGTATCTCACGTTTATAGAATACCAGGTAACAATCCCAATACAGCTCAACATTAGAATTCCCAGTATCATGCCAACAAGGGAATGTCTAATGGAATTCTAAGTGAAATTGAGAATTTTCTTTTTCATGGCTCACAAAGTTAATCCTGAGTTTCAAAAAATAGAAATTTATTGTGGTTATAGAGAAAAATTTTATTTTCACTAAAAGGTTAAGAAAATTACCCCTAAACAAAGTACACGATGCTAAACAAATGAGACTGTAGAGCCTGAGCTTATTCTGCTTCATCTCCAAGTCTGAGATCTCTCCTCGTGGCTAAATCCAATTAAACTTTTCAGTCTTTCAGAATGGCATGAAATATTCCATGTGATGAAAACTCAAGATCTACAACCAAGAATACTTGAGCAAAGCTATCATTTAGCGTCAAAGGACAGATAAAGAGCTTCCCAGACCAAAAAAAAAAAAAAAAAATGCTAAAGGAATTTATCAGCACCAAGCCAGTATTACAGGAAATGTTGGAGGGGCCACTTTAAGAAGAAAAAAATATGTATCAAAAACATGAATAAAGAATGGTAATAACCACATTCCTATCAACAAGTACTTTGAATGGAAAAGAATTAAGTTCTCTAACCAAAACAAAGATTGGCTGAATGGGTAAGAAAACAAAACCCTATATATGCTGCCTACAAGAGACTCATGTCAGATTAAAAGACACACACAGACTAAAAGGAAGGGGATGGAAAAAGATATTACCTTGATGAACCTAGAGGGGGTTGCGCTGAATGAAGTAAGTCAGAGAAACACTAATTGATTACACAGATATGTGGAATCTAAAGAACAAAATAAACAACGACAACAAAAATGGAAACAAACTCATAGACACAGATAATATTTTGAGGGCTACTAGATGGGAGGCAGTTTGGGGGTGACAGTGAAAAAGAGCAAAGAGATTAAGTACAAATGGATAGTTACAAAATAGACATGGAGATATAAAGTGTAGCATAAAGAAAATAGTCAACGATGTTGTAATAAATCTGTAATGGAGAAGAGGGGTACTAGATTTAGTGGGGTGATCACTTTGTGAGTTATATAGATCTCTAATCACTACGCTGTCAACTGAAAGTAATATATTACTGTATGCCAATTATAATTGAAAAAACTCCTTGAATTGTACAACGTAAATATGAGCGGCTAATTGTCTATTATATTTCAATAAAGTTGTAAAAAAAACTTTTCAGTTAACTTAATGTGTGTTCAGAATTTGATATTCTACATCTCTCTACTCCCCACTTTTTAAAGTTCACACCTTGCCTTCCCTGACTTCCAGACATTATGTCAACTTTCTGACTTTTCCCAATTCTCAAATCATTCCAACTCTTCCAAGGCATACCCCTTATCAGCTGCCACTCTCCATCACCCCTTTTCTCTCCTCTTCCACACTCACAGCTTCAACCACCACCTGTACATTATACCCCTTTCTTAGATGTCTCAAAGGTATCTCAAACCCTCAGTATCCACAACCATAAACTCATCACATTCTCCATAAACCTGTTCTTCCTTTTTTACTCCCTATTACGGTGCACAGCAACATCTCAAACTCACCAGTCACTCAAACCAAGATCCAGGGACTACATATGTGGGTCCTTCCTCCCTGAAATTCCTCCTTTGCCATCAGTCACCCAGTTCTACTGATGCTACTTCTTTACTGTTTCTAAGTCAGTCCCTGCCTTTCACCCCCCTGCCACAGTCTGACCTCAGATGCACATCTTCACGCTGTTTCAGTCACGTCTCTTTCTCACAACATTCCAGCGATTTCTCACTTCCTTCGGATGAAAATCCGCCCTCCCCCGCACAGACCAAGGCCTTGTCGTGAAGGGTGGACCCACGCTCTTTCCCCCAACCTCGTCTCACGCCACTGGCGCTTTACAGTATGGCTGCACTTTCTCTTGCCTCTGCGCCTCTGCAGACACTTCTCCCCCTATTGGCAATGCCTGCTGACACCCATGCCATGCCGCTTCGCCTGCTTTGAGAAAGGTCTACCAGATGGCTACATCTCATCCAGGTGCCTTTCCTGTGTGACAACAAAAGGGCATGTTCATGCCATCCTATGGCACTGTATAGAGTACATGAAACTATTGCTTTTTAAGAGTAAACATATTTGTCTTCCCCCCAAATGATGAATTCCTAGAGGACAGGGCCATGTTTTATTGGCCCTCCACTTTCAGTGCCTACCGTGGTACCTGGTAAATATTAAATTTCAATTACCAAATGAATGAGTGCATGAATTAATGAATAAATTATCAATATCAGTTTCCAAAGAGCAATTTCATAAGCTAACATCAGGCTATGACAACGATAAAGAAAAGGAAAATAGAACTATGGCATGTATTACCTTATTACATCAATAAATTGCTTAGATTAATAGGGCCAATGACATGTAAAGGCTAGTGAGTGCATTCCAGTGTCACAAAACATACTGTGTATTAAGCCTTAGTGCTTCAAAATTTACCTATGTTAAGAAGTTGTGCTATCTGAAGCGGCAATAAGGAAATGTGTATTATTGTCCTAGAATCAAATTGTAGGAAACGTAAATGCAGAGGGAGGTTTGGTCTTTTACACAGGTCATTCACAGAACAGCAGCTACCTCATTACCCCTGCTCTGGCAGCTCAGGTTGCAATCTCTCAAAGCCTTCACATGCACACCTGTTAATCCCAGAACTTCTTCCCTGCTTTGGAAATATGATGCCAGTGAGAGAAGTGACCTGGAATAACTAGATGGCAAATGGAGAGCACTGAGTCCCGTGGGGCCCTACCATCTTAGAAGAAAGGTTATCCTCAGGACAACGTCCCAGGAGAGCGTCGTCCCTCTTTTTTCTGCTCTACTCCTCTTTGCTCTTTTCTTGGGCATCTCCTTTGTTTGTATCATTCAGCTCCTTCTTTTATGCCGATGATTCCTAAACCTGTACATTGGGCTTCAGCCTCTAAAGGTCTTGTTTTGTGTTTCTAACTAACTGAAAGAAACCAAACTCCTCCAACTGGGGACACAAAACATATGGATGACAAGGTAGAAATCTTCTCTGATACTATTGAGATTTTTCTGACAAAGTGTCTTATAGAAAGAGGGTCTCAAAAGAATTGTAAATGTTAACAAGGGCAAAAATTGAAAGGGGACAATTATTACACACCCAGCACTGACATCACACAGAACTCAACTAGATCCCCAGATCTGCCCTCACTACCTGTGTGACCCAGGAAAACGTTTCTTAATCTCTGTAAGCCTCAGTCTCCTCATTTCAAAACTGAGAATAACTGCAGTCACCACATCATGAGATTGACCGTCCCATTCTTTGGCTCCTTCTACTATGCCTACAAAGCTTCTATTGTCTCCCAAGTTGTCTCCTTGCTTTTCTCATAAAACTTCTTGAAAGACAGTCTCTGGTCTGTACTTATCCTTGGTCTCCTTCTATTTTCAGCTCAACATTCTGTGAAAAGTTCTCACTTCAGTTAACAATGACCCAATTGGCAACTACAGTCCTAGTTCACGTACCTTACTTGCAAATGATGAGGCAACTCTGAAAAGAAATGAAAGCTTTCTCCTTGGTGAGAGTCTCAAGAAAAACTGGTTGGATGGGTGACCGAGTTTGTCTTGAGCAACCAGAAGCAGCAGGATGGGAAGGATGGTGGGGGATGGTGATAGAGAAGGGGAGCCAAAGATCAGCAACAGAGAAGTGCTAATACTAGGATCAAGCAGTGTTCACACACAGCCAAGGAAAACAAGAGTGAGGGGTATAAACCAAGAAGTGGCATCTGGGCACATTTTTACAGGTTTAGTTATGTGTCACTTGGGTGAGCAGCTCTGATGCTATTTCTGTTCTCTGCAGAATGTGTTACTATTAACCTCCCTCCTCCACATCTGGAAATACTCTCCAGTCCTGGATCCCAGGCCATCACACCTCGTGGCTGTCCTCAAGGCCCTGGGCAATTCCTTAGTGCCCTGTGTGGTGCCACCTCCCTAACTGCACTGAGGTTTTGCACTCAGCTAGGCTATCTTATCACTTCCTCAATTTGAGCTGATCTGATCATCAAATCCATTTCTTCTTGGACATGAAGCTAGAATGCACTAAACCAGCCTCCCATGCAGTCAGGGGTGGCCACGACT
>CM053511.1:43022761-43103275 GCA_028627145.1 Eidolon dupreanum
CTCCCACGTTTGGAGCACAAAAGGCATCACTACTAGAGAACATATGCTGTAAAGAAACTTTATTAACTAATCATAGATAGTTGTATACATTTTGAGAAAAAAAATGCACTTATATCCACAATTAAAATTCACCTTGTGCAGTTGGATGCACACTTACCTGGTAACAAAGTGTTAGGGTTAAAGCAGGGTATTGTTTTGGACTTCCCCTATAAAAAAAGAAAAAAAATTCTTCCATGTTAACATAAAATTTCTTAATTTTATAATAAAAATTCATTAGCAGTAAAAATCCAAGTTGATGTTTTTTCTGAATGGCATCATCAGACCCCACAGATTTGTGAGTGTCCCGTTCTGTCTGCTCCCTGGAGCAACAGTGGCTGCTTCCGAGATACTCCTGCTCTGCGTCTGCTGCTATTTTCTTTGCTGCCGCAGTTCGATTTTCCCTATAATTCCTTGTGTGAAACGTAACTGCCTACCTAGTGTGTCTGTCCTATGTCAACTACTTTTCCTGCTGCTAGCACATCCATACCAGAGACTTGGGCCTTGGTGTAAAATGCCCGAAGCCTGGCTCAGGGAGTTCTTTTGAAGCGACTTTCCTCCAGGTATCTGACCTCAGCTTCTTAGCATTATAACCTGCCACCCAAGTCTAATTTGGTCCCTTTTGGATTTGGCCACTCAGCTCTAGGACCTATTCTAGATATTCTCCTCCTCCAGGGAGAGAGATCTGACACTCAAATAAAAACATTTCAACTAACTTTTATCAAAGCTAGATTTAATTTTCAAGGAAAATATTTGTATCCTTATTCAATAATTCATATTTAGGATCACTATTTTAAATAGTGCTGTTTAAATTCACAGGCCTTTGAGACAGACAGACCTGCCATGGCCCTTGGGTATATCTTATGAGATTACTCTTTGAATGCAGACACAACAGGGAAAGTCAATGCATAACCTCTACATCTCTTCCTTACTTCTAGAGACAATCTGACACATAAAAGAATCCAGCTGACTTGCCTCCCACCATCCTCCTGTATTCCATAATGACTGATGTCATCTTAGCTGAAGAAATAAAGGACAACTTCTTGGCCCATTTCTATCGGAAAAATGTCGGTCAAAATGTGTCCTTACACTCTTTTTACCAACTTCTTCTTTGACTACTTCTGTGCTTTCCCTTGGTAGCTGGATTCACTCTGAGCCTGCTCGGGAGGCCTTTGGTAGAGGTTCTTGCCTGGTTCAGAATGCCCTGGGCTTGTGCTAGTGTGGAAGTAATCAGACTTCATTTCCAATGGATTTTAGGATTGGCTTTGGATCCTTGGATCTGTGTGCTGGTTCTCCATTAGCCATATTCTCCTCCCACTCCCCAAGGCCACTCAGATCGTATTGACTCAATGTCAGCATAAAAGGTACTGTTCATAACAGAACTTGCTTTCCCAGCAACACCAGGCTGAACACCTAACAGGGGCAAATCAGTCTACATCACTCTCCCTGGATAGATTATCTTATGGCTTATGTGTGCCTGTCTCTTTTTTTCACATAAATACTTTGAAGTATGGTTGCCATAATTTTTATTTGTTTCATTTACACAACCTTCCTATAATCAATGGGAGGAAATGGCTAACTCAGCAGGCACGGGTTGCTTAAATCCTCACATTTCAGAAAAAGGCCTGTCTTCAACACTGGTCTTTGACTGGCTCCTGGGTGATGACCTCTGAGCCGTTGGGATATTCTGCCTCATAGTGTGTTTTGTGTGCTGGGCCTTGAGCCATGCTCTACCAGTTTGACCAGGTAAATTAATCCTGAGAATGTGGTTTACAGTGAATGCTGGTTTTGCTAAGGGTGGAGGTGCAAGGGCTGGGGTCAGAGGAGCTGAGGTCAGTCACACAGGCACTGCTTGCTTACGTGACAGACTCCTAATAAAACTCCTGGACACCAAGGCTCAGGTGAGCTTCCCTGGTTGGTAACACTTTGCACGTGTTGTGACACATCATTGCTGAGAGAATCAGGGGAGTCCTCACGCGACTCCACTGGGAGGGGACACCTGGAAGCTGTGCCTGGTTTCTCCAGGACTTTGCCCCATGGGCCTTTTCACTGTACTGGTTTTTCATGTGTATGTTTCTGCTGTAATAAACCACAACCATGAGAATAACAGCTTTTCTGCAAGTCCTGTTAGTAAATCATCGAGCCTGAGGGTAGCCCTGGGGACCTCTTACACAACCAGCGTTTTTACTTTCTTTTAAATAATGACCTACCTTGTACTGAATATCCTGGAGGATTTCCGTCACAGCCTTCAGGCCTACATGTTCTTTTCCTATCTGAAATATATAAAGCATAAACATTTTAAATACTTAGCTTTTACTCAAAATAACTAATAGAAGTGAGGCTCAAGCCCACCTGAATGGCCTTCTTGGGGAATAATTAAATGACCCTTTCATTAATAACCAGGTAAATATCTACCAAAGGTAATTAAAGTTGTAACAGAAGCCAGCACTATCAAACACTGGATATGTTCTTGGATGTTTCCAAGAATCCATTCTAAATTCATCGATGTGTGTATAAGGCATCAGCCACTGTACTACACATCAGATGATACAATACTGCAATAAAACAGCTTCAAGGATATTTCTGAATCAAAGTTACTCATCACATGCCCAAATGCTTTCATTTTTGCCTCTGGCATTTCTAGATCATTATTATAAAGATTATATTATCAATGTTGAAAAAATTTTATTAACTCAGAAAAGTGAGTGTGTGATTTCATATGTTAAACTCAACAAAATGAGGACATTTCTTGATTACCACTGTACATAATTCTATAATCACCTTTTTATTCTCAAAATTATAAGAATATGCTATTCACAGCTTTCTATTTTAAAACATTATATATCATTTCATATTTTTAGTGTATAAAATGCTCCAAAAAATTTGAGACTTAAAAAGAAAATCTTACATTAAGTATTCTTGACTTTATCTTTAAAAATTATAAGTGCAATTTGATTTCCACTTTTCAACCAAGTTTTAATGATCCATGATAGTGGAGGATGGTAACAGCAGAGATAATTTATAACTTCAGATAAACAATCACTGTTATTGTTCTCTTTTTCTCTTCTACACAAATTTTCAGCAAATGACCTGTAAGGAGCTAAAATAGATGTCAACATGTTCACATTCTCTGTCTCTCTCCACATGAACCAATTGTGAAACATGCTAGGTGAAAGGGCATAAAAAGAGAAAGGAAACAGACAAGAAACTTACGTAATCTAAGATAGGCCAATCAGTTCAACAATAATGAAGACTAACTATTTTCCAAGTGTTTGCAGTTCCTGAGATAGGCTCTAAAAACAGAAAATAAATTCTCTGAATTTAAAAAAAAAAAAAAAAAAACTAAGGCAAATGTCTTCATGAGTGCAACAGCCTGGACCTTGAGGCTGTTGCCAGATCTCTTTGCCAGGGGAAACAGATCTCTCTTTGCTTTATGGTTTAACCTTGATGTAGCATTTGGATGCCTATGCCTAGAGTGAGGGTGTTTTCATTTCATGCATCTCCTGTCAGATTAAAACATTTTTTAGATGTATTATTTTTTTTAATTTTATTTTATTAGTTTCAAGTATATAGTACATTGGTTAGACATTTATATAGTTTATAAAACAATCCACCTGATAACTTTTTGAAGAAGCTATATCTCGGTGTCATAAGGACATATAAAGCAGTGGTTCAAGAGCAAGGTCATTTGTACTGGGTGCCTGGGTTCTGATTCTCACTCACTTTTTAGCCTTGAGCAAGTTTACTTAACCTCTATGCCTCATCAACACAGTGGAGAGAATAAAAGTGACAGAGTTGAAGATAAGACTAAATCAAATAAAGACCTTAGAAAAGGGCATGGTGCATCCTAATTCAATTAATTTCATCCACATTATTCTTACTCAGAATGTCATACAGCAACAAAACAGTGTTTTATCTAAAGTAGTACCTAATAAATATCACTGGCTCCTTCTACCTATATAAAGATTCTCTACTTTATGAGCAAACCCTTATATCTAGCCACAAACCTGAACTATGATTCTATCTCTTTTGCTTTCTTCCTTTGCCAAATTTTTGTCCGCAGATGTTACAACCACCAAAAAGCTAATGTAGATGATACTCTGTACACTCTGGCCCCTAAAATCCTACAGAAATCCAGGTAACACCACATCCTGGTACCAAGAGTCCATCAGGAACCATTAGACCAATTAACTTCTTACCTCTCATCTTTGCCATCTTTTACCACCATCCAAAATGCAAAACTTCTGGACAGTTTCCTCTCCTAGAATCTCAGCCCTACATTTTTCCATTCCTCACTCTAACCTCTCCTCATTTTCCACTGTGCCCTCTGGAACAGGATGACTCTGAATCTTTGACAAGCTCCCCACCGCCTTCTGGTCTATGTGAAACCCCCGCCAAAGGTCTGCCCAAGGACATAGCTCTCCCAGGCCTTTCAAGTGGACACTGTGCAGTCTCCTTCACAGGGAACTAAAAGCTGCAGTCAGTGCCCTGCTGTGTTACCTTTTGATGGGTACTCTGACCCACAAGCACAAGGCTGTCCTCCAAGTAGATGGTCCTCCACTGATACTATCATGCTCTCCTTGTCATTTACTGACACACTGGTCACTCCCTTGTGGCCATCACCCCTGCCATCACTCTGGAGGACTTCAACATCCATGTGGGTGACCCATCTTCTCCCTGTCCTGTCTCTTTATCCCTCAACCCATGGCTTATAGCCCCATTCCACCTCAGCAAACCAACCCTGAGAACACACCCTGAATTTGTTTCATTCTGAAAACTTCTCATCCATTCAGCTCTCCTCTTCTTCTCCCTCTTCCCATAGGTGGATGACAAGGAGCCCAGGCTCTCAAGAGCCTCTTGGGTTTGTCTCTTTCCTTTCCTGCCTACACTGAATGACAGCTCTTCAACCACTCTCGATTCTTTAATCCCTTTGTCCTCCTAAGTCATCTGCTATGCAACGGATCAATGCAATTATTTGCTAGAATTCTCTACTCCTCTACCTGAATTTAGAACAATCCATAATACACTGTCCTGTACAATGTGGAATGTCCAACCTCAAGTGGGTCTACCACACTGACTGTCAAATCTATTCTCATTTCTCTCCTGGGAGAGAAATCTAATCCCAAACCCATGTTTCCTTTGCTTTATAAATGACTTTGCTTTGTATTCTCAGAAATAATAGAGCTCATCAGGCATGAGCTCCCTTAATTTTTTGCCTGTCTTCACCTACATATTCATCTCATTTGTACCCACTCTTTCTTCCTGGCCCTCTATTTTGAAGAAAGGGTGAGTCTCCTCTGATCCAAGGTTAGTCCATCCATATAAGCTCTCCATCCCATGCCCTCCTGCCATCCCCAGGGCTTTTCTACACCTTTTCCCCCCTTTCTTGCTGGTGTTTTTAAACTTGATGTCTGCACTAGCTCTATTTGCTCATAATAAAAATGCAGGCAGAATTCAGATCTCAAAATGAAAAAACAGGACTTCACTGTAAATCACCACCAGTTATTACCCTTTTGCCTTTGTTTTCTTGAGTCAAGCTTCTTCAAGGGGAAGTCTGTACTCACTGCCTCTGATTTTCGACCCTCCCATTTTCCCACTCCTCTCACCTAAGCGTAAGACCCCTGGATGGACAGCAACCCCTCTTCTCTCTGCTTCAGCTGACGCTCCTGATCAGACCTTCTTTCCCTCATGAAATTCTGTTCTCATAGTTCCTATAATTTTACTCTCTCCTGAAAGGTATTTTCACATAACCTGAATTTTCACACAGAGAAAACTTATGGAAAGTTAGAACAAGGGTGCTAACTCGTGTTCTTGTGCTTCTCCTTGCCTCCAATAATGAGCTTGTTCCTGGAAATACTGATGTAATTCCAAAGTCTTGGCTTTCAAGTCCAGTGCTTTAATAGGCCCTGTCATCTTTTACATGTAAAGAATCAGTAAGTGAAAATATTAAGCTATTGCATTTAATTCCACTTACAAATATTTATTGAGTAGCAACTTCAAAGATGAAACTAACATGTTCCCTTTTTTTCTATATATGACTACTTTGTTATTTGCATTCTCATTTTTATATCATTTTATTTTCTTATTCTTGTTTTTTAATAATGAGACAAAGCCTTCTATTTCTGCTGCCTCAATTTCTCAAATTTAAATGCTTTATCAACAATTTCTCAAATTTGAATGCTTTATTAACTAAAATCTAGTTACAAAAACTGGATTTTAATAGTTATTACTGGATTTCTGGTCAAGATGGTGGTGTAGGTAAACACTGTGTTTGCCTCCTCTCATGACCACATCAAAATTACAACTAAACTACAGAACAACCATCACTGAAAATTGCCTAAAGTCTAGCTGAACAGAAGTCCTACAACTAAGGACATGCAGAAGAAACCATTTCAAGACTAGCAAGAGGTGTGGAGATACAGAATGAACTGGTCCCACCCCACATGTGGCAGTTGAAAATTGGATGGGATATCTCAGCTGCAGAGGTCCCCCGTGAGGAACAAGGGGTCCCAGCCCCACACCGGACTCCCCAACCCAAGATTCCAAAGCTGGGAAAAGACATTCTCACAACTTTTGGCTGTGAAAACCAGCAGAGACTGGGGCTGAGACAGAGAGCTGTGGGAGCCCTAGGTATTCCTGTTGGAGGGTCCACACACAGGCTTACTCAATGACAAATTCAGTCACTCTGGGCTCCAGAGCTGGAGCAGCAGCTTGAAGGGTGCCAAAGACAAATGAGGAGAAGCCAAATTATCTGGCTTCGGTGCAAGGGCTGGAGGAGCAGCATTCTTCCAGACAGAAGTACTGGCAGAGGCCACTATTCCTTTGTTGGACCCTCCCCGCTCCCAGAGCGCAAACAAAGGCAGCCACCATATTTGAGTTTCCATCAACCTAGCTAACACTGGTTGCCCTGCCCTGTTGATTCCCTGAGACCCCACCCCACCCAACTTGCAGGACCACCCAAGCTGCTTCCAGTAGCTTTTCCATACAAACAACCTGTCTTGGCTCATGCTTCAGACTTTTCTAAAATTTCTCAAAGGTTCGCAAAACCCAAACAAGCAACATCCAGCCTCTGCGTGCCCCATACCTCTTGTTGGGCAGCCCCAAGCCCGGCACTAGCAGCAGCTGGCCTCAGTTCATGACTTAGCTTCTCAAGGCACTTTCAAGCCTAGTGAGAGTAGTGGTCATCTGCACCTGCTTGGTGGCTCAGGCCAGGTAGCCCCGGGAAGGGCACAGCCTTCGGATCAAGCCAGAGCATCACCCAGCACTGCATCTGAGGATGACAAACCTAGAGAGCAGATTAGGCAGGCACCAGAGCCATGCTAAAGCAAGTCCTACTCCACAGAGTCAGCGCTTGTCTAACAGCTCCTCCGCTGTAGTCACGCCAGTCCTCGCAACCAATAAGCTTGAGAATCAGTTCCTCTCACCGATGTACCAAGAGCAATCAAGGCTTGACTACAACATGGGGCACACACACCCCACATAATGGACACACCTGGACCACCCACTTAGGTGACCAGGGAGACTGTGCCACTGGGTCCCATAGGACACCTACTATATAAGGCCACTCTGCCAAGACTGGGAGACACTGAAGCTCTACTTAATACCTAGAAACAAATACAAGGAGGCAGCCAAAATAAGGAGACAAAGAAACATGTCCCAAATGAAAGAACAGAACAAAGCTCCAGAAAAAGAGCTAAACAAAATTGAGACAAGCAATTTACCTGATGCAGAGTTCAAAACACTTGTTATACGGATGCTCAGTAAACTTAAGGGAAGAATAGATGATCCCAGTTAGAACATCAACAAAGAGATAGCAAGTATAAAAAAAACTAAACACCATTTAAAAAAGCCAGTCAGAAAGGAAGACTACAAAACTGAAATAAATAACACATTAGAATGAAGCAATAGTAGATTAGATAAAGCAGAGGCTCGATCAGTGATTTATAAGACAAGGTAGCAGAAAACACCAAATTAGAACAGCTAAAAAAAAAATCAAAAAACATGAGAATAGTTTAAGAGACTTCTGAGATAACCTCAAGCATAACAACATTCACATTATAGGGAAAAGAGAGAGACCAAGGAATTGAAAACCTATTTAAAGGAATAATGACAAGAAACTTCCTTAACCTGGTAAAGGAAATATACATACAAGCCCAGGAAGCACAGAGAGTCCCAAACAAGGTGAACCCAAATGAGACACATCATTATTAAAATGCCAAAGGTTAAAGAAAAGCAGAGAATCCTAAAAGTAGCAAGAGAAAAGCAATTAGTTACCTACAAAGGAGCTCCCATAAAACTGTCAGTTGACTTCTCAAAAGAAACTTTGTAGGCCAGAAGGGATTGGCATGAAATATTTGAAGTGATGAAAAGATCTACAACCAAGATTACTCTACCCAGCAAAGCTATCATTTAGAATCGAAGGACAGATAAAGATATTCCCGGACAAGAAAAAAGCAAAAGGAGTTCATCAGCACCAACCCACTATTACAGGAAATGTCAGAAGGACTTCTTTAAGAAGAAAGAAAGGGGGAAAAAAAGGTAAAAAATATGAATAACAAAATGGCAATAACTACTGATCTATCAACAATAACTGTAAATATAAATGGATTAAATGCTCCAATCAAAAGATAGGGTGGCTGAATAAATAAGTAAATAAGACCCTTTCATGTCCTGCCTACAAGAGACTCGCTTCAGATCGAAAGACACACACAGACTGAAAGTAAAGAGATGGAAAAAGATATTTCTTAAAAATGGAAACAAACAAAAAAACTGGGGTAGCAATATTTATACCAGACAAAACAGACCCTAAAACAAAGGTATATAACAAGAGAAAAGAAGGACCCAGTTATAGTACTTCTGGGTGTTTATCCAAAGAAATCCAAGACACTACTTCAAAAGGACATTGCAACCATATATTCATTGCAGCATTATTTACGATAGCCAAAATATAGAGGGAACCTGGATGTCTATCAATGGATAAATGGATAAAGAAGAAGTGATACATCTATACAATGGAATATTAGCCATAAAAAATGACTGAAACCTTGCCACCTGCAACAACATGGATGGAAGTAAAGGGTATTGTGTTGAGTGGAGTAAGTCAGACAAAGAAAGACAAATGTCACAGGACTTCACTCACATGTTGAATCTCAGGAACAAAATAAACAAACAAAATGGAAATAAACTGATAGATACAGAGAACATTTTGATGGTTGCTAGATGGGTGGGAGTTTGGGGGCTGAAAAAGGGGAAAGGATTAAGAAGTGCAAATTGATAGTTACAAAATAGTCATTGGGATGTAAAGTATAGCAAAAAGAATATAGTCAATAACACAGTAACTGTGTATGGTGTCAGATGGGTAATGGATTTATCGGGGTGATCACTTTACAAGATATACAAATGTCTAATCCCTATGTTATACACCTGAAACTAATATAATATTGTATGCCAACTATAACCGAAGTCAAAAAATTTCTTAAAAAAGTTATTACTTCAATATACTACAGATTATCAAAATATATTTGTATAATTTAAAACACTTTTATCAACTTTTTTGTGAGTCCATTTTATTTGTACAATGCTGTTGTAAAATAGAAAGAATGTAGGGCCCTGCCTGTGAAAAAGCCATGAAATAATTTGTGAGAAGATGATTCATTTAAAAATGTAAGGACCTGTTTTTAAATTCTATGACACTTGTCATACTTTCAAGAAACTAATTTTAAAATATTAAAAGGCTAAAACTTGCTACATTCAAACATCAACAAATATCTTAGAGGTATTTATAATAGAAAAATTTTGTAACTAATAATATTATTGAAATATATGCCACCCCAAAAAAAGCAAGTTTCAAAAGGCCCATTACCCAACTTTCTTTGGAAAATTAAATTACTAAAGACCACTATGCTAATATCACTGTTCTAATCCCAGATTATCCAAAAGGCGCCCTGGAACTACACAGAGTGGAAGAATGTTGTTCTGACTCTGACAGGTGACATTAAATCAATGCGTGACTATAAACAATGACTTGATCTCTCCAGCCCTTAGTTTCCCTTCTGTAAGATAGCGGAGGAGGAAGCCTAAAATTTCCAGGGTCTCTATTTAACCTCTAAATCATTTATCACATAGATGGTAAGACAAAAGATACACCTTAAAAATTAGATTAAATATTTACCTTTGGAAGCATGTGATCTGCTTTTGTACATTTCACTAAATTTATATAATATCCTTTGCCCACTACAGAGCTCAAATCCAAACCTTCTATTTGGATTTGTTAGACTGTATCTACCAAGTCTTTGCCAGTCTTATTTTACCAACGTTTTCTATAAGGCACTTCAAATTATGTGGGAGTGAAAATTATTACCAACAAAGAACTAAAGGGATATATTACATGATTATATTATTGATTTTCCTTAGATTTTTCAATATGCCAAAGTCCAAGAAAATTTGTGAAATTCTTTTTTATTAATAAAATGTCTGCTTTCAGAAGACATTTTCTAAACCATTTCTCCAAATATCCTGAATGCCACTCTGAGGAAAATTTCTAATAAGTAAATGTACTGATTTATATCAATGAATATGGCTGCTCTCTCATGACCCACGAAGATCAAATTTTTTTACTTTTAAATTATCAGTGTTCTCTTTATATGTTTAATGTCACCTCTAAGTCATAAAATTCAGAAAGAACAGAAAATAGTCTGGGTTCCAGTTTCAGATGGTGGTATAAGAAGATCCTGAGCTCGCCTCATCCCCCAAACACAAGGAATATACAACTACATGTGGAATAATTCCCTCTGTAGGGGACCTGGAAACTGAATAAACAGCCTCCACAATAAGGGACAGCACTGAGAAGAGTAGGAGCAGCAGAAATACAGCTCCACTACGGGAAAACCACACGCCACCTGAGGTGTAGCCAAGAAGCCGAGGCGTTTTACGGTCAGGAAGGATCTCAAGGGTACTTTTCACTGAAGAACCAAGTTTTCGAGCCCCACTCAGGCACGGGATCCTGTACAGGAGAGACAAGCCCCCGAAATACCTGTCCTTGAAAATCAATGACTAATACATCCAGGAAAACTGCAGAACTACAGAGAAAGAAAAACCCTCTCCTAAAGGACTCACGCACAGACTCACTCCACCCAGAAATTAGCTCAAAAACACCAGATAGCAAAGCACATAAACTATAGGTAAAGGAGTCCAGCCAGCTTACTAATCAGAAAGTGCCTTCCAGAGAAACAGAAGGCAGCTGGGACTTTCTCTGGGGACTGGGACACTGGTAGAAGCCATTTTCGCAATCTTGTTCTGCCGTGATCACTCCAGCACTAGTGAGTGCCATTTTGGAATCCCCCTGCCAGCCTGCTAGAGCCAGGGACACACCCTCTGACAGTTCTGCCCACCAGTACGACTCAGCCAGATCTGCAGCTGGCTGGGTGATAACTCCACCCACCAGTGCTCCCCCAGAAGTTGCCACCCTGTTACAACAGAAGGGCACATGCAGCCCACATGGAGGACACACCTGGAGCACTGACTCTGGTGGCCAGAAGCAGATTGCCCTACTGTGCCCCACGGGACATCTTCTACACAGGGCTACATCTTTAAGGCCAGGAAATAAATGAAATAGCAACTAAAAAAAAATAGAAAATATCAATGAAACTAAGAGCTGGTTCTTTGAAATGATAAAATTAATAAACTCTCACCCAGACTCAAGAAGAAAAAAGAGAAAGGGCCCAAATAGATAAAATCAGAAATGAAAGAGAAGTTACAACTAATACCACAGAAATACAAAGGATTATCAACAAATATTTCAATTATACACTAACAAAATAGACAACCTAGAAGAAACTAATAGATTTCCAGAAACATACAATCTTCCAAGACTGAATCATGAATAAACAGAAAATCTAAACAGTATGATTACTAATCATGATTGAATCAGCAATGAAAAAACTTCCAACAAACAAAAATCCAGGACCAGACAGCTTCACTGGTGAATAAATTCTACCCAATATTTAAAATGTTAATACCTATCTTTCTCATCTACTCCAAAAAATTGAAGAGACAGAAACACTTCCAAATGCATTCTACAAAGACAATATTAACCAGACATCAAACCGGACAAAGCACTACAAAAAAAGAATATTGCAGGCCAATTCCTGATGAACACAGATGCAAAAATCCTCAACAATATATTAAAAGGATCATAAACCATGATCAAGTGAGATTTACTTCAGGGATATAAGGATGGTTCAATATCTGCAAATAAACAATGTGATACACCATATTAACAAAGGATAAAAATTATATGATCATCTCAATAGATTCAGAAAAAGCATTTGACAAAATTCAACATCCATTTATTATAGAAACTCTCAACAAACTGGATACAGAAAAATCTCAACATCAAAAAGTCTATATATGACAAATCCGCAGCTAAAATCACACTCAATGGTAAAGAGCTAAAAGCTTTTCTCTGAAGATCAGAAACAAGACAAGGATGCCCACTTTTGCCACTTTCATTCAACAAGGCACTGGAAGTCCTAGCCACAGCAATCAGACAAGAAGAAGAAATAAATGGCATCCAAAATGTAAAGGAAGGGGTAAAACTGTCACTATTTGCAGAAGACATGATACTAAATATCGAAAACCCTAAAGACTCCACCAAAAAACTAACTGAACTAATAAATGAATTTAGAAAAGTTGTAGGATATAAATATACAGAAATCTGTCGTATTGCTATACACTAATAACAAGCTACCAGAAATAGAAATTTAAAAAATAATTCCATTTACAATTGCATCAGAAAGAATAAAATACCTAGAAATGAATTTATCTGAGGAAATGAAAAACCTGTACTCAGAAAACTATAAAATATTGATGAAAGAAATTGAAAATGACACAAACAAATGGAAAGATATATCGTGCCCATGAATTGGAAGAATTAATATTGTTAAAATGTCCATACTATCTATGGTGCATTACAGATTCAATACAATCTCTATTAAGAAACCAATGGCATTTTTCACAGACCTAGAACAAATAATCCTAAAATATACATGGAACTACTAAGGATCCCATATAGCCAAAGCAATCTCGAGCAAGAAGAAAGCTGGAAGTATCATGCTTCCTGATTTCTAACTATACTACAAAGCTATGTAATCAAAACAGTATGATAATGGCACAAAAACAGACACGTAGATCAATGCAGTGGAGCAGGACAGTGAGCCAAGAAATAAATCCACACTTGTATGGTCAGTTAACCTATGAAGCAAGAAAATTAAATAGGGAAAAGACAGTCTCTTCAGTAAACAGTGTTGGGAAAATTGGACAGTTATAGGCAAAAGAATGAAATGGGAAAACTTTTTTGCACCATATACAAAAATAAACTCAAAATGTATTAAAGACTTAAAAGTAAGAAGTGAAACCATAAAACTGCTAGAAGAAAACGTATGCAATAAATTCAGTCTCAGAAACAACTTTTGGCATCAGTCTCAGAAACAACTTTTTTGGATCTGTCTCCTCAGGCAAAGGCGACAAAAGCAAAAACTAAACAAATGGAACCACATCAAATAAAGTTTTTGCACAGTGAAGGAAGCCATCAACGAAACAAAGAGGCAACCTAGTGAATGGGAGAAATATTTGCAAATGATATATCTGATAAAAAGTTAATGTCTAATATGTGTTAAAAACTCATATAACACAATATCAAAAAACAATCTGATTGAAAAATGGACAGAGGATCTAAATAGACATTTTTCCAAAGAAGACATATAGATGGTCAATAGGCACATGAAAAGATGCTCAACATCACTAATCATCAGGCAAATGAAAATCAAAACCACAATGAGATATCACCTCACACCTGTCTGAATAGCCATTATCAAAAAGACAACAAATAACAAGTGTTGATAAGAATGTGGAAAAAAGGGAACACTGTTGGTGGGACTGTAAAATGGTGTAGCCCCTATGGAAAACAATATGGAGGTTCCTCAAAAAATTAAAAATATAACTACCATATGTTCCAGTAATTCTACTTCCGGGTATTTATCCAAAGAGAATGAAAACACTAATTCTAAAAGTAATGCACACCTATGTTTATTGCAGCATTATTTACAGTAGCCAAGATATGGAAGTAAAGTAAGTGTCTATAGATAGATGAATGAACAAAGAAGATGTGACACACACACACACACACACACACACACACACACACACACACGGAATATTACTCAGCCATAAAAAAGAATAAATTCTCACCATTGGTGACAACCCAGATAGACCTAGAGGGTATTACGCTGTGAAACAAGTAAGACAGAGAAAGACAAATACTATATGACTTCACTTATATGTGGAATCTGAAAAACATAACAAACCAACAAACAAACCAACAAACAGACTTACAGATAAAGAACAAACTGATGGTTGCCAAAGGGGAATGGGTGAAATAGGTGACGGGATTAAGAAGTACAGTTATAAGATAAATAAATCACAGGGGTGCAATGCAAAGCATTGGGAAATAGACAATAATATTGTAAAAACTTTGTATGGTTAAGGATAATTACCAGACTTATCATGGTGATCATTTTGTTAGTATATAGATTACAAATCACTGTTGTTACACCTAAAACTAGTATGTTGTATGTCAACTATACTTCGATAAAAAAATAAAATATGTTGCTTTCAAAAATATATATATTCTGCAGAATGATTTAGAAATAGGCATCTGAACTATAAACAATCATAGGAGACCATTTACCTGAACAAACAAAGCAATGATGGCAATTCCATGCGGCTTTCCCACGGCCTCATCGATGCTTCCAAACAGGGTGGCATTCCAGTGGATCAGATGGAGCTGGGTGAGCAAACACAGACAAGCCGCCTCTTTACTTACTGTACTTCTGTTCAGAAAAACAGAGCTATATCAACTTTCTTTACCCGGATTTATATGATATCATATGCAAAAAGAGTATCCCAAACATACACAAATGGACTATTGCTTTAACACAGGTTCTCTGTAGGCATTCTTCCTTCTTATTTCTGACCAGAAGCAATGCTTCATGGATTGCTGCCTCTCAAGTTCTGTTTTAATCCTAATCAGGACCACACCTCAGGAAACTGGCAGATTTCACATTGATTTAGTTGCCTTTCCTTAAATGTCACCCCCATGGATCTCAATGGAGCAAAATTCTGGGTCTGGACACAAACACTGAAACTCACTCACAAGATTAGTACCTGTAGTATTTTCATCAAGAATAAGACAAAGTGGTCTCAAATTACGGTAAATTATTTCAACCCTGTAAGAATATCCAAAGATAGGATCCTATAAAAAAAACAGTGCTGCATCTTTTTAAAGGCATGATAAAATAACAAATGCTGATATGGAGCTCTAAAAAAAGGTCATTTCCTACACTGAAGATAAAATTTTATCTGTGAAGGAATGACAAACAATGCTTAGAGGACTCTCTCACTCTTGGCCTCATAAAGCTACAGCTTTCAAGTTTATCTAGAACACGTACTTGTTCCTATAGCCCTGATAAAACACTTGCAAGAAGCCAAATTCAATTCCCTGGTTGCAATGAAATTAAATGGCCACTGAGATTCTTAGTATAACAGTAGCTAGGTAAACCTTCTGCCTAAACTATTATCTTCACCACTATAGTTTTTAATCAAGTTATAGTAACTTACTACCTTAAAACACTGCCTCATTTAAAAATTAGCTGTAATCCAAAAACAAACAGCTAAAATTAAATCACCATGTCATTTTAGCATCCATATCAAAATATTATGGAAAATTATCATGAGGATTAGCCACAAATTTGATTTTTCTAAGGCTAAATCTGTCTGAGAATTTGAGATTATAAAACTGACCACTAGAGGGAGGTAATGAAGTCCTCCGCCCATACTGCGTAGAAATGGTAACAGGAAAAAACTATACCCAAGGCCAGGCTGTCAGGCTATGAAAAACCCAAATGGACTAAGACTGCCCAATAAATATAACTGTCTAGGTACTGCCTTTAAGAAAACAATGTTTTATAACCTTTCAGTTAATAATGAAAGACAGACCAATTTTAATCTTTCCGTTTCCGGCTTCAACAATAGCATAGGAGTCCCAGTGCTATAGATAAGTGTACAGTTGGTATAGATAAAAACTGATTGCCTTAATTAAATCAACAAAGAAGGCCCAAGGTTAAAATCTATTTTTATTTGAAAAATTACAAAGTTCAAATCAACATTTTTACTCACTTCTCATAGCAAGATTATGGAGTATTTTTTCTGATTCAAACCAAATAAACCGAAAAAGCATGGTCTCTTTTTTTCCACCTCTCACAATTCAGCAATATCATCACTCACACCAGTTCATCAAAAGCTGCTTCACATTTTTTATGTGTTTAAAAAATTGAGGGTACCCACTCTGTAAAGAGATGCTGCACGCAGTGACTTCATTTCAAAGGGTAGAGCACAGAAGAGTAACTTTACAGTGGAGAAACCTAACAAACACTATTTGAGGCAGGTGACCAAGGTCAACACCAACAGTTATCAGTCCTGTTGACAGCAGGCACCCTTGATGCGATGTGATGAAAATGACACTTTGCCTCTGTGGTCTTCCTCACAACAACCCATGACCCAGGCAAATCATGAGAAAACCATTAGACAGCTCTCAGGAGGGGAGCATTCTACAAAATACCTGACCAGTACTGCTCAAAACTGTCAAGGTCATCAAAAAACAAAGGAAGCCTGAGAAAATGTCACAGCCAAGAGGAGCCTAGGGAGACATGAGAACTAAATGTAATATGGAATCACAGGGAGATCTTGGAACAGAAAAAGGACATTAGTTTAAAATAAAGAAAACTGATTAAAATAAGAATTTATGTAGATATTTTGTTCCACTATTTATAATAAATGTAACATGCTAATGTAAGGTGTTAATAAAGGAGAAACAGGGTATGGGTTATACAGAAACTTTCTGTACTATCACCGCAATTCTCCTGTAGATCTAAAAAAAAAAAAAAAAAAAAAAAAAAAAAAAAAAAAAAAACTCTAAAAAATACAGTCTGTTAAAACAGAAAAAGAAAAATTAAGGGAAATGCTGGCACTTCAGCCAACCCAAACTAAAAACAATAAAGGACGATCGCTATGACCCTGTGCGAGCAGCACAATAACACAAAACGAAAATAGCATGAGCACCTCTGCCACTGTCCGGGTCGGAAATAATCACGTCAGACTTAGTGGTTCAGTAGCAGAAGAGAGTCTTCCCTCACAGTCAACAAGGATCCCACGCTTGGAAAACAAAGCTCTGTCCTAGTGCTGACTGAGAAACTCTCTTCTCTTGGACGCTCTTTCTCTCATTCTAAGACAAAACAAAATATCATCGGAGATCCCCTTTCCAAACCATTTGAGGATAGCTGATTGAAGTGCCAAGCAAATTTCCAACACATCCTGGAAATCGGCTGTAACCTAGTATGAGTAGTAACTTAGATGCACAATCCACAAACCTAACACTCTACATTTTATTGCCTCTCAGCTTTAGCTCATCCAGTGCTCCCTGGCCCCTTCCTCACTCCACCTGTATTAGGTTGCTAGCACTTCCAAAACAAAGTACCGCAGACTGGGTGGTGTAAACAACAGATATTTAGTTTCTCACAGTTCGAGGTTGGACACAAGATCAAGGTGTCAGCAAGTTTGGTTCCTTCTGAGGCCTCTCCCCTCAGTTTGTAGATCCCTGCCTTCCCCCTGTGCACTCACATCATCTTTCATCTGTGCATGTCTGTGTCCACATTTCCTCTCTTACAAGGACACTAGTCATATTTGATGAGGGCCTGCCCTAATGACCTCATTTCAGCCTAATTACCTCTGTAAAAATCCTGTCCCCAATTATGGTCACATTCTGATGTACTAGGAGTTAATTTTCAACATATGAATAGTGGGGGGATGCAATTCAGCCCATAACACCATTTATCTCACTGCTTCCCCACCTAAATGAAGATTTTCGAGATCTCAAAAGCTCGAATTTTTCATATCAACTTCTGTTCTCCCATAGCCCCTTCTTTATCCCTATCATCTTATATTTTGCCTTATATTAGTGTTGTTTGTTCCGTAAAGCAAAGTCATAGAGACAGGGAAACTATCAGCACACGTGAAGGACGATGAGTACCTTTGGGGGTGGCTACAGGCTACCTGACTCTGGCAGCTACATGGAAGTTGAGGATGAAAAATTAGAGGGGTTCAGATTGTACAGAGTTTTAAATTTCACCATAACTATGTTTTGGGAAATACTAAGGCAATAGGTTATTGCAGCAAATATTATTACTTATGTATCTTTCAATCAAACCAACTCCCCTATACCAATGTCTTACCTTCAAAGGTCCTTTGAAGGATGGACTGGAAGTGGTAGACATGGGAGGCTGGAAAATAAGTTAGGAGGCTACCACATAAGTTCCAGCTGAAAACTTATGATAGGGATGCGGGATGGTTAATTTTATGTGCCAACACAGCTATGGTGCCCAGATGTTTGGTCGAACACCAATCTAGATACTTCTGTGAAGGTACTTTTTAGATATGATAACATTTAAATCAGTAGATTTGAGTAAAGCAGATTAGCCTTCATAATATGGGTGGGCCTCATCTAATTAGTTGAAAGCCTCACAAATAAAGACTGAGGTCCCCCAAAGGAGAAGCAATTCTACCTCCAGATTATAACATAAAAATTCTACCTGAGTGTTCAGCCTCTGATCTGCCCTGCAGATTTGAGACTTGTCAGTTCCCACAATCACATGAGCTACTTTCTTAAAATAAACCTTAATTCATCTTGATAGATGATAGATAGATAGATAGATAGATAGATAGATAGATAGATAGATAGATATCTGTTTCTCTGGAGAAACCTGACTAATACAGGTTGTGTAAACAAACCAAAAAAAAGTATGAAGAATCTGAACAAGAATACTAGAAATAGGAATAAAGACAAAGGGCTCTAACAATTAAAGTGACAATATCTGGAATTTATTCTCCTAAGACTATAAACACGGTTTCTTTGGAGAAGGGAAATGGGGATATAACAATCCACTGATGATCAGAAAGAACATATTAGAACTTCTACTCATATTTTATCCAATGCCTTTTTTATTTCATTTTTCCTATTTCTCACCAAATGGATTTAATAATACATATTAGTTGGTGAATGTGATTCATTAATAAATATGCATCTATGAAAGATATGTGCTCCAAAATTTCTTTAGAAACAAATGGTTTGAATGGAAAGGCATATGATACTAAGAGTAATATGTGATACTAAGAATATAGAAAATGAAGAAGTGACCCACTGAGTCCAAGGGAGGCTTAAAAAAGGTCCAAGCAGACAGTTCTTATCAGTCGAGGGTGGCTTGGGACTAGCTTCAAAACCTAACCAGGAGATGGCTCTGGGGCGTGCCTGGTAGAGTACAGAATGGAGATGCAGGAACACAGTACACCTTTGCAACTCTATTGATAAATTCTTAGAGGCAACTTGCTCTCATAGGAGACCTCTGAGCTAAACATCACAAATCTTAGACTCTTGTTTTAGCTCCACAGCTTTTTAGCTCTGTGAACGTCACAAGGCATTAACTTCTTTGAGCATCGGTCTCTCTAACATCAAGAAGAGCTACATCTTAAAAGCTTGGCTTCTTCACATCTGTCATCTCATTTGTACTCTCTTTATTTCTACATTATTATCACATTTCATTGTCATTAGCATTAGTCTTATGTAGCCAACAAAGGTGCAGAAACAGAATGATGAATTTTGAGAATGGAGAGCTGCTCACCAGTTTATAGTGAAGGCCAAGTACATAAATGTCTAAGGAGTGTAAAGGTTAGATCGCATTATTACCACATCTGCTGCCTAGACTCATGCAGTCCCACTCTGCTCTGTCATTTCGCTCTTTCAGGGCCCATTGGACTAACGATGACCCCAGGCAAGATTCGGCCTCATTAAGGCCTTCTGGAACCCAGGCCTTCTTCGCCTTGTAAGCAGGTGGCAGAGGGCTGCTGTTTCAGTTTGAACCCAAACTCCTACCGTGGCCACCAACAACCACAGTTGAAAAAAAGAGGGATGAGAATGCTTCCTCAACTGAAACAATGGGCAATTCTCCAGTCTCCCTTCACTGACTCACTGTTTTGGCTTCCTTCCAACTTACGTATGTCGGAGTAGAGGAAAGCGGTTTTTATAACAATTAAAGCTGAGTATTTCCTCGCTTCTTGCTGTTCTTCCCCCAAGCCCCACCACTCTGCGACCGCCGAGAACTCATGCATGTGGATGGATGTGGCCCCGTGTGTATTTATGTATTACAAAGGAATAAAAAAAGCAAAGGTACGTTATTATTATATCAACATCATGACCATCATTCCTTCCCATCAAAAAATCTGACCGTGGGATTACAACTATAAACATCCTTTTATAGTTTTAGAGAAAAGCCTTAACTGAGCTTTTGCCACAGGGCTCACACATTCAAATCGCCTGCGACCGATTGTGCAGCTCTGCCACCGGTACCTGCAAACGTTAATCTTAATGTACTTACCTCACGGCCGAAGATAAATTTGTCCAAAGTTATGAAACTGTGACAAGCCGTAGCCTTATAATCACTTATTTGTCACCAAGAAAAATAAGTTTGAAGATTTCATGGCAACCTAACAGAAAGCTATCTTCAAGATAAATGAGGTTTATTATTAACATAAATAACATGACAGCATTAAAGTACAAAAGAATGAATCATGAGGAATGGAAAAAGCAGTAAAAACTGAAAAGGCAATTATGACACAAATTTCTTTCCCCAGCTCTGTGCACTCACACGAGTTCTGTGAAGTCTCCCATTTTCAAGTGCTTAATGAGCATTTCCTTTCAAATGGCTTCTTATCACCTTAAGCTAAATATTTCTAGAACTGATATCAATTCCCTCAACAACAACAACAACAAAAAAGCGCCCTCTCACTGTCTCTCGAAGGAGTCCCCCACCTCACAGGCCTGAGACCTTGAACACTCACCCTTTATCTCCAACTCACCAAGGCCTTTCCAGGCCCCTGTTGGCATTACAAAGCCCACCTAATCTCTTTTTAATGCAGCTTTCACTACATTTTCTCTGTTAAAAAATATCTAATTTCCTTTTTTTTCCTATCCATATCAGGCTTAAGTTTCTCTAACTCCATCCTAACTATCCCTAAAATACTCAAATCTAGAGTGTCTCCTGCCCCTCACAGCAGCCCCCCAGTCATCACACGGAATGCCACCCCACACCCTGTCCTGCCACGTATCCAAGCTCTACCTATCCTCGTAGGCTGTGACGGGCATTAGACAGAGAGATAGGCTGGAAATGGAGATGATGGAGAGGAGACAGAGATACAACTTGAACCAACAGAAGTGAAGGAAAAGGGATAACTGGGGTTTCCATCCTAAATCACTTACCAAAAGTAAGATGAGCTGAGTTTTAGATTAGTTGAAAGTTACATCAGAACCATCAAACTGGTCTCCCATAAGAAAGAGATGCAGAACTAGAACTGCCTTGAGAATGGGCTAAAGGTACAGGTTGCAGATATCCCTGAATATCTGCAGAGAGCCTTATAGAGTCAGTTCACCCACAGACCAAGTCACAAAAGAAACTGGAGGGCAAGGACTGAGCCTTGAGACATGGTGACATGAGGAAAAGGGAAACATCCAATACGCAGGAGGAAACCAAGAAAATTCCCAAGTCCTGTTAGTACGAAAGAGAGAAGACTCTAAAAGAAAGTGTAGTCAACAGTGTCAAGGCTACAATAGCTACCAAGAAACAGAAACAAATGAGGACAAAAAGAGATTTGGGATTTTTTTAAAGATTACTGATAAGGCAGCTGCAATCCAAGGAAGCAACAGAGATGGAATGTACAGGTATTAGAATAGAATGAGTGGGGCAAGGTGGGCAGTGAAATCAGAAAACAGGTATCAAAAGGTAACTGGAGTGAGCGCTAAGTGTTTTTGTTTTGTTTTTAATAAGAAAAATCGGTATGCTTGATTTGAGCAAAATTCATCTTTTGCTTTTAGTATTTTTTAATACTTTAATGGGAAAAAGTAAAACCTGAATCACAGACTGCTATCAATTCTGATGTCAGAAGTACTCAATGCACCTATGAACTCAGATGTAACTGAACCTGATACCGGTTTTCTGCCAAACTATAGTCATCAAGAACTTTCCTCTGAGCTAGGCAACTATATATAGGACAGATTCACAGAGGAAAATAAGTCACCAAGAGCAGATCCTGGTTTCTGTGTCCTGACTCTGCTCAATTCCTTTCTTTGGTCCCAAAGAAACTCAATTACAGGGAGTTGTAAAAAAAGCCCAGCTAGATTCTGAATTTCAGAAGCCAAGTATCTCACCTTACCCTTTCTATGTTAGACCCCCAAATAGCCATTCTCAGAGCACTCAGAAAGAGCTAAAAAAAAAAAAAAAAATTAGAAAAAGGAATAAAAAAGCTAACGTCTCAAATACACTTATGATACTGGGAGTTGAAAGAAAGATGATATTAAGCACTGAACTTTTTTTTAAAATAATAGAAAACAAAGTGAAACATTTGAGTAACAAACTGGGAGGGAGCATTAAATAACTGAAAAACAGCAGAGAAAGCACCCTCTCCAGACTCACTCTTAATTGTATGAAGCAGCCATTCATCTGCAGATAAATTGAGATTTAGTGTATATTATTTTCAGGTGCTGCTGCACTTTAAGATGTCATTGTCAATATATTATGCAGCTATTATTCGGAGAAGGACGTTCAAGGTGTAGACAGATATAATAGTGACAAAGTGCTGTAAAGCATGAAATGGAAAATAAATTATTGAAATTCTATCTCTAACTGTCACCTATTTGTTATGTTTGCCTAAACTTAATTATGTATCTTCTTATATAGGTAAAAAAGAAATAGGAGGATGTATTGGAGCATTTCAGAGAAACTTCACCCATTAATATATTAGTATCAAAAGGTATTTATAGTGTTTTTAGGGTTCAGAGTCCTCAATTAAAAAGGCACTAGTTCTATGTAATTTACAAAAGGATTTTTTTCAGAGCAGAATGATTTCCTCTTTGAATGCTAATTTCCTTCTGTTTACTTTGACATTGCCGCCCTCTTAGGAACTGGCATACTAATACTGTTAGGGCTCTTCTCCTAGAAAGTGAAGCTTCCCTTATAAAGGAAATTCACTACAAAAGGTCGGAAAAGGGTTGTTGGAGCAATCATGTTGATAAAAGAAAAAAATGCATCATTTTGAAATATTTTATGTTTAATGAAAGATCAGAAGCAATTAGAACTGATTCTCTGGCATCAGATTCTTAGTTTTCAAAAAAATACCCTCTCTCTTATTTTCTAAAATAAAAAATCTGAATTGTGGATTATGGCTGCAATTAATCATTGCTGTAATATAAATTCTCTATATTTCAGGTTTTATTCTGTAAAATAAAGAAGGTAGAGATTATCAAAAGATCTTGGTGTTAGAGAATCTAAATCAGGTATAGATTGCATGTGTTCACTTTGTACAGTGATCAGTGAATACTGCCTGTATTCTCACCCTCCTCTGCCCCCAAATGAGGAACATCTTTGACAAAACAGTAGTGAAATAATGTCAGCATCTATCAAAACATTTATTGAGCCCTGATAATATCTAGAGTTGTAATATTCACTGCTTTCGACACTGGAAATACAAAGACCTCAAATCTTTTTATAAAAGAATCTAGGGTGTGGATAAATAAAAATATAAAATTGACAGTTTAGAAGATAAAAAAGTTGCGTGTTAATGTGAAATATAAATGATAGAAGTTATTCTGGGTATCTCTATTTGTTCAATAGATAAATATAGCTTTGATGCTATATTCTCCACTAGGTACTATTCTTTGCAAACATTACCTCACTCAGTCTTCATTACCATCTTTATAAGAAAAAGCCCATCTTAACAAGAAAAAAACGGAAGCACAGAAAATGAAGTAGACTGCCCTATGCTGCACAGCTAATGTGACAGAGCCAGCATGTGAACCAAGCAGTCTGACTCTTCCACCTCTATGCCAGCTCTCTCCTTCAAAGAGGAAGGATAGGGAGGATAGAAGACTGACTGATCAAGGTAGAATTCAGTGTTCGCACAAAGCGTGGAGGAATGGCAAGTATCATTCTCTGTGAGACAAGGAAAACCAGGTGAAAGAAATGGAGAGTGTGAAACTCAAGAAATGGCTAGTAATCTAGTCAGGCTGTGCCCAACACCAACAGCACACAATGCCAGGGTGCACACCTGGTGTAAATGAACGCTCTTATGATCTCCTGGGAAAATTACCTGAGCTCACAGAGTCTCAACTGTAAACGATGGATCGCACTACCAAATGTGTAAGGCCACAACAAGGGCAAGAGGTATTATCTGGAAAGGTCCTGGTAAATATCAAGTAAGTGCTGACTAGAGGCAATCGGAGTGGGGAGAAGCAGGAGATGCCAACGAAAGCTAGGCGGGGTTGTATTTGAAGACCACGGTCTTAAGTGAAATAAGTCGGACAAAGAAAAACAAAGTCCCTATGATTTCACTTATGTGTGGAATCCAAAAAAAAAAAAAAAAAAAAAAAACACAAATGAACAAAATGAAGCAGAAACAAACTCCTAGATACAGAGAACAAACTGATGTTTGCCAGAAGGAAGAGGATGAGGGATGGGCAGAAAAAGGGGAGGGGATTAAGAAATGCAAACTTCCAGTTATAAAATAAGTCATGGGGATGAAATGCATAGCACAGGGAATATAGCCAATAATGTCATACATAATAACTATGTACGATAACTAGACTTATCGTGATCACTTTGTAAGGCATATTAAATAAGGTGTATTAAATGTTGAATCACTATATTGTACAACTGAAACTAATATAATATTGTATGTCAAGTACAATTTGAAAAAAATAAATGAAAAAGAAATAAAAGTAAAGAGTATAGTCTTTGAAAATAAAATGATCATCTAGCTTCAGTTGTTTATGTTCTCATTATACCGCCTGAACTCACCTATTTGTTTTCTTAAGGTTTAAAGGTAACTAACAATGCTTTCCACTATAGAAAGCCAGATCACTTTCATCAGAGTCACAAATTGATGCTTCTAGGAACTAAGCTGATAAATGAGGAGAAGTATGAACCCAAGCAGGAAGGAGGAGAGCTGTGAAAACCCAAAATCAGTGCCCTGCTCAAAGGTGTTAAAACGCCAAAATTTAAAAAAAATACAGTACCAGCTGGATCCATCCCTAAGTCCCACCTAAAGGCCACCAGTTTGTGGCCTCTCATGTACACTGCTAATATTCTAACACCAAGATCCCCTGCCTAGAAAAGAAAATAAAACCATCGGCAAGGAACTGTCTCCCTTCCTGCCAGGACGCCCTCGTCCCACCATCCTGCCATCTGACTTGACGGCTGAGTTGTTGATCCTCTTCTAGGATTCAACGTCTGCCTCTCCGCTGCTCCGTTCTTCCCCTGAAGGGTCTCTGGTCCATCAGTTCTTTAAGTGAGCCTTTGACCTGATGTCTTCCTCTCTATTAGCCCCTTCTTATCATCATTTATAGCTGCAGATTTTTCTCACCTTTAAAAAAAATACCACCACTTCCTTGACCTCACATACTACTTTCTCTTGGCAGCAGACTTTTTCAAAAACTTACGTACACTCCCCATCACCACTTCCTCTCTGCCCTTTCCCTCCACAACCCATTGAAATCCATTTCTCATCCCCACCACTTTAGTGAGACTGCTCTCAAGTTCACCCGGAACCTTCCAGCTTTGGCTTTCTTGGCTGCTCCACAGCACCTGAGACCCAGCCTGCTCTGGAGCTGCCCACTTCCACCGCACCACACTCCCCCGGCTCCCTCCTCCTCAGCAGCCATTTCATCTCAGCCTCCTTCACTTGTTTCGTTCCCCTGACACCCCCCAAATGGTGGTTCTGTCGGGGCTCCATCCTCTCACCTCTTCTACTCCCATGTCTTCAATTGTTATCTAGATGCCTATGATTCCAAAATCAACATCTTTACCCCAGATCTCTGTCCTGAGTCTAGATCCATTTCCTAAACTGCCTCCTGAAATACTTTAGAGTTAGTATTTCATCATTAGGTTGCTCCACCACCACCCCGCAGCACCGTGTCTCCCTCTTTGCTCCTAGCTCTGCTACCGGACACAAGCCAGAAATCTCTCCCGCTGTCCTCTTCCCTTACAAACAACCAAGAGCTATGTCCCGCCATTTTTCTTCCTCCTTAAAACCTCCAAACCCATCCGCTTGGCTTATTCCCATGAGCGATGCCTTAGAGACATCCATAATTTATTGCTAGAATTACAGCCCAGGTCTTCTAACTAGTCTCCACTCCTCCAAAGTTGGCTGCCAAACTCATTCTCCACCCTGCAGTTGTACAGGGCAAACCTCATCCTGCCACCCGCCTTGGAAGGTTCATCCGAGGCTTCTGACTGTCCACAGGGTAGAGTCCCACTTCTCAACATGCAATGCACTAAAAGAACATGTCCTTCTATAATCTTTGAAAGTGTGGCAATATGGGTTTATTACATAGTAACTGTTTCAGGTAAGTCAGCGATAACAATTATAGTAATAAGCTCTTTATAGTAATAATTATGAGTATATAGCAAATTTAATTGGATTTAAAATTCAGCGCCATTTCATTTCTCTGTGAACAACCACTGTCAATTTTCACACTCCCGATTTTATATACCTATTCCATTGCTTAATAACCCAATTTTCAAGAACAATGTTTTTAAATTCAATTACAATATTCGAAATGTTACAGTTTACAATAAAATGCATTTATCTGAAAATGTTAAAGAAAAACCATTTTAATCCTCACTGTGAGCACAGCATACTCACAGGCTTTCACTTTTTGAACTGCAATTATCTAGAGCAAAAATCAGAATCATTTTATTAGAAATAAGAGAAAGCACATATTGTAAAGGGAAGAGAATAGTATTTGGTCCGCACCTCAGCCATTGCCGATGTCACTTTGGGCAAATTATTTAACACCTCTTTATTCAGAGGTGTTTACTAATCAGACCTGATTATTCAGATGAATAATAGACATAACATCTACCTCTAAGGGATATTTTAATGATTAAATAAGATATGGCGTGAGACTGGCACACATACGGTCTTCACAAGCATTAGCTCTATCCCACAATTCCCTGAGGACTGCAGTAAAATAAATCTTACATTAACTCCATGGCCATGAGATAATGTGAGGGAACATAAAACTTTCCAACAACATCTTGTATCTCTGTTTCTTCAAAATATTGTGAACTTTGACAGGCTAAACAAATACATATATACACAGAGATGCACGTCACAGAATTTCACCAGAAACTTTTCCCATGAAATGGAGAAATTTCCTCCCCCCAATCTATAACTAGACAGACTACAGAGGAGGACCATCCTCATCTCACAGACAAAAAGCTCCATAAAAACTACACCTATGCTTTTCCCACAAAGTGCTTCCTTATTATATAATTGTTGTAACTTACTTTAAAATTATAACTAACCCAACTCTCTTGTTGTTCAAGAGGCTCACATGATGAACCATTCTCTAGCAAACTCGCCATAAACCACGTCACTGCCAGCACTAGCCAAAGGGGGCCATGCTTCCCCAAGGTGCGTGTGTGAGGCTTTCTGCTGACTCAGGAGCAGTGCTCCAGGGGACCGAATATAGATCATATGATTTTAAAGGACATCCTAGAAAACCGGACTGTAACCTACTACTAACCCAGAACACCGAGTCCAAGTTTCTTTTCAATGCCGTGACAAGGTAAAGTATCACTTTCGTTGACTGAGGTGGAACTTGTACCAAAACAGCTTGGGTTAAAAAGGTCAACTAGGAACAGGAAAGGCATCATGGGTGTGAACCAGAAAAGGCACAATTCGGATAGGAAACCTAACCTATGTTTATATAGCAGTGCACTTGTACAGCTCATACTGACACAGGAGGAAAACATTTCTAAGATGAGACGATTACATTTTGTACATAATCCAAATGTGTAGTCATCCACGATGAAAGTGCTTGGAATGTTCTGAGGATGGTCACCGGTCACGGGACACCGATTAGCAAATGAGGACTTCGCCCGTACCCGATCTTGTGACCTCTGGGCCTGTGTTTCCAGGACTGGCTAGTCTCTGCTTTGCAACACTCTCTTCCCCTGGCCTGCGTGAGCACAGCTGTCTAACCAGTACACACAGCACACTACTCAACCCCTTTACCATTGTAGTCATCAAAACCATTCTCCAAAAGCCTATGTGAATTCAAATAATAGAACCAAAGTTACTATTTTCTAAAAGTTTTTATTATAGATAGCATATTTTTATACGAATGAAGTATGTCAATGAACAAACCTGTATTTTTATGTGTATACTGAGATGAGCCCCTTAGAAAAGTAAGAGCCTTCCTTGCTCTAAAATAACACAACTCAAAAGACAATTTTGCTACCTAAAATCATTATAGAGTTATACAGTTATCATCTCTGCATTTATATAACATTGTAGTAGATATTTTCATTACTTTGCTGTTAAGCTTTGAACAGAAATGGAAGTTTAATAAAAATATTTTTGTGGGAAAATGGTAACCACTTTATAAGTGAGCACATCATGGCACATTTCAGTAAGGCACTGTGAAGTGTAAAGTAAGGACTAGCTACACTGTACAAAGGTGGACGTCAATTTATAATGGCAGACTCAATGAAAATATGTTAGAAAATGTAAATTAAAATGAGGAAACAATCACTATAGAAAATATTTATTGAGCACTTACTATATTTAGCTACCCTGAAACTAAAAGCCCTGGTGAATTTTCAAAATAATTACAGATGAAATGTCCTGTGGAGTAAAAAGTCACTTTTTCAAATGGGCATGTAAATGGTTTAACTGGATGTTCCTTCATTCAGTAGACATAGTTGACTTCTACTCACCTTCCACTTCCTTCCCCTTTCCTCCATGCAAATGGAACCTCACTTGTATTTATATATCAGGAGGCCAAGTGCTTATGGGATGGCAAGAGACATCCTCAGCCCACAGGGTGAATCCTGATTAAGCTAAGAAGACAGTTACAGCCTTGTCATTTCTCTTGAAATGGCTGTTTCGATAATCTGCATGTACAGAAATTCTAGCCAATAATACATTACAGGAATTCTGTGGGAAGATAGGGGTGAGGAAGACTTCTGGGAGATATTTCCTAGTTCTTAAAAAAAAAGACTTGAAAACTGGTAACAGCATGGATTAGTGCAACAACTTTGATTAACTACTTGGCAGTATCCACTAGAGCTGAACTATGCCTATCTATACCCCAGGTTACACATCTAAGTATATGGTCACCAAAAGGCTATGATATTCACAGACGCTATGTTCTAACAGACCTGGTCTGAATGCAGTGTGAATGCCTATCAACAGTAAAAAAATATATACCGTGGAAACTTTACATAATGAAATACTATACATGAAAGTGAGCAAGTAAAAAGTATACACCACAATACAATACAGATGAATCTCTAAACATAATGCCGAATAAAAAGAGCTGGACACAAAATAACACATAATGTATGACTCAGTGTATGTAATATCCCAAAACAGGTAAAACTTACCTATGATGTTAGAAGTCAAGATCATGGTTAACTCTGGAGGAGCCATGATGGTTATGTTCTATTTATTAAGCTGAATGCTGGCTCCATAGGTATGTTCACTTTGTGAAAATGCAGTGAATTGTACACTCGTGATTTGGGCACTTTTCTGCATCTATGTTATTTAGCTATAAAAATTTTACTTTGAAAAATAGAGATGGCACCAAATGCACAGCCAATAAGATAAAAAAATGATAAATGAGACTTCATCCAAATCAAAAACTTTTGGATGTCAAGCAAGACCATCAAGAAAGTGAAAAGACAACCCACAGAATGAAATAAAATATATAGAATAATAAAGAGCTCATACAACTCAATAATATTACAAATAATCAAATATTTTAAATGTGTAAAAGATTTGAATAAAAAGATATATGAATGGCCAATAAGCACATGAAAAGATGCTCAATATGATTACTCATTAGGAAAATACAAATCAAAATCGCAATGAGATACCATTTCATACCCACTAGAATGGCTATAATCAAAAAAACAGACAATAAGTGTTGGCCAGAACATGGAAAAATTGGAGCCCTAATACACTGCTGCTGGAATTGAAAATGGTGCTGCCACTTAGGAAAACAAATTAACAATTCCTAAAATGTTAAACAAAGGGTTACCACATGATCCGGCATTTCCACACTTGGGTATATACCCAAGAGAAATGAAACTATATGTACACACAAAACTTGTACTACACAAATTTTCACAACCACATTATTAACTGCCAAAAAGTGAAAACAAACCAAATAGCTACTAACTGATGAATGGATAAACAAAATGAAGTATATCCATGCAAGGGACTACTCTCCAGCAATAAAAAGTAATTAAGTACTGATATAGGTTTAAAAACTTTATTCTACGTGAAAGAAGGCAGTCAGAACAGACCACGTATTGCATGATCCCATTTATATAAAATGTATAGAATAGAAAAGTCTATAGAGACAGAAAGCAGATTAGTGGTTGCCTAGAGCTGAGGTGATGAGGTGGCGAGTGTGGCTTCCTTTCTGGGGTAATAAAAGTGTTCTAAAATTAGAATATGGTGATGGCTGCAAAACTCTGTAAATATACTACAGCCTTGATTTGTACATTTTAAATGGGTACATTTTATGTTATGTAAATTATATCTCAATAAAGCTATTATTAATGCAAGATAATAAAGTTTCTATTCTTACAACCCTTAACCATTAATTTCTGAGGATCTGCTGCTTAGAAGTGATACAATCATCTGGCAACCCTGAATGAAAAAAAAAAAAAAAAAAGCCAAAATGCTGAAATGGCTTAGCAGAAAAACAGAAAGAAAGTGGTCTTTGGAAATAGGCTAAGAAGCTGAATTAATCAGCCCTGGCACTGCCCTTTGGGACTTCTTGTAATGTGGGAGGAAAACTTTCTTATTATTTCTTAGCTGCATCTTCCATTACTGGCCTGAAACCAAGGCACTCCTATAAAAAGAGATGTGGGATCTGTGCAAAAGCAATCCATCAGTTACTTACATCAAATTTTTTAGATGTATGCATAGCATAAAGAATTCAATAAAGAAAATTTTCATTACGATCTAAATTTGGGCTTCTGATAGACAAAATATAATATTTCTTGATAATAAAGTTCTAGCTAAGAGTAGACAAAAGTAGATTGAGCTTTTTGTTCTGATATAAACCTTTTCACAGGAATAGTATATAAAGCATCTACAATATCATCATTCTATAATACTCAGAAAAATAAAGACATGAAGAATGTAAACTAGTTACCAATGAGCATAAAATGTATCATCAGCTAACTCTATTTTAAGAGCATAAATTTAATACTAAATCTCTTATACTTACATTAATATTTCTTAATAATAAACAGTAGATTGTTTTACTGGGTTATTATTGAGTGAGGAGCTCAGTAAGTTTTAAGAGTGGATTAACTATTGATGTGGATAAGGACGACCTATTAGAGCCACAATCATAATGTGTAAACTAAGGCCATAAAACCTAGGCTCAGGAATATAATTTCCCCTTGGTAAAGTATGGCATGATCAGGCTTACTCAGGAACTTACATATTCCTGTAATACCAATAAGCAGTGGTGATAGGATACCTAATTAAAATTGCAACTGTTATCCCATGACATTGGAGTAATAAAAGATACTGTGTGTTCTTATATTAACTCATTTACCTAGAGCCAGATTTAAATGGATATATGAATAAACTTCAGCTGCTGCAATAAATCCTGGTCTGGGGCCTCTCTTCTGAGTTTCAGATCTGAGTATCCAGTCCCTTCCTGGGCAATTTCACTTAGATAAATAGCAACCATCAAATAAAAAATACGTCAATGTAGACCTCACAATTTTCCACCAAAACAGTTTCTCTTTCTGGCATACCTTAAGAGCCATTCTCCAGTTGCCAAGGCTCAAATCTTAGAAGAATCGGATTCCTCTTTTCCCTGATCTCTAAACTGCCAAAGCCCTCAGAGAGCTCCGACGGCTCTCTCCCCACATCACTTCTAACACTCCTTCTTTCCCCTATCAACTCCATCATCCCAGTTGACGTGATCTGAACATCTTGCATGGTTTCTAAAATGATTTCCTAAAGGCATCACCTCTTCTGATCCATGAAATAGATCACATTTTACTAGAAAGAAAGTTTTAGAAAGGAAGTGATTTTTGCATATTTTGTCATTTGTGTGTCCCCAGTACCTAAGTATACATAGTAGGTGCTCAATAAATATCTGGTGAGTGAATGAAAAATTCATAACAGTGAAATGTAGAACAGTGATCCCACTGTTCTTAGTAAAATATCACACATACATCATACATCTGACCAAAGATGATCTTCTCAATGGAAACCTGACATTCAAGAGCTTCCACTCTTTGTCCCCAACCTGTCATTCTAAGCTTATCTCCAGCTACTTAACATCATGAGGCAAAGTGAAAAAACCGAAGCTGTCCTACTTTGGGCACATCATGAGGAGACAGGGTTCTTTGGAAAAGACAATAACACTGGGAAAAACAGAAGGCAGCAGGAAAAGGGGAAGACCAAACGTGAGCTGGACTGACTGCATAAAAGAAGCCACAGGTGTGAGTCCACAGGAGCTGAGCAGGGCTGCTGAGGAGAGGACATTGTGGACATCACTCATTCATATGGTCGTCAGGAGTCAGAGCCAATTCAACAGTATGTAACACAAACAATTTTCAGATCACTTAAATTCCAGCTAGAATAGATTACTATAAAATAGCTATATTTATATGTTCATATATATAGTATATGTGTATAAATAACTATATACTTATATATTATTAAATAACCATGAAATGCTATGAAAACAAACAGATTAGAGAAGGGGGATGAGGACTGAAAGCAGGTTAAGGAAACTTAAGGTTAGCCTCAATGAATATGTGACATTTGAATAAGACCCCAAGGAGCTGAAGGGGCAAGACATGTGGCTATCTGGATGGAGAATATTGCCAGTAAACGAGCTAGCCAGGGCAAAGTCCCCAAGGTGGGAAAAGGACCTCTCTGTCCTATTTCCATTCTCGGCACCTGGCACTATGCCTAGACCTTTCCCATCTATTCCTGCAGCCACCTGTTTACATTTATTTAAAGCTCACCATATGCCAGGAACTTAAATTCTATTAGAAGTCAAACCAAACTTCCAAACGTGAAAATTCCTAGAGTTTATCTTTCAGTTTAATTATATAAAAAGGTCAACCGATCTCAAATTCAGCATAACTACAGCTGACCTTGACAGCTTTCTCACGATTCCCTCTCTCTCCCGGCATCCCCATGGCATTTAACAACATGCAGTGCTCCCAAGCCTCCCCCTCAAAGTCTCATTCCTTTCTGACAAGTATAACACTATGTGCATGCCTACTGGATATTATTCTAAAAAATATCATAGTAGTTGCTCAGTCTAATTTTATACCTATTGTTTTCTTCAAGCCCCCCCCCCAAAAAATGTGTTGGGGAGAGAAAGGCAAAGTCATCTGCCATCCTCTCAAATCTCTGTCCCTACAGGATTCAGTATTTATTCAATAAGATATGTGATGTACACGTTTCTGACACTTGACTCTAACAGCCAAGGATAATTCTTCCCATAAAGAGGGCTCAAATTTAACTAGAATCAAAAAGCAAATTCTAGTAATCTAAAATAAAATTTTGTTATTTACACAAATATAATCTTTATACCAAATTCAAAATAAAGCTCTATTAAAATTTAGATATATATAAATGTAAATATTCATCTAATTTGCTGCATCTTCATTTGTTGTTTTCACAGTCAAGACCTTTTTTATTTCTGCCACTTTTGACAGGACCTGGATATCTATGTTGAAAAGTAACATAGGGCCATGGGAATTGTATCAGAGGAGAAGAGGCTCCAGGAACAGCAACTGGCAACAGAAAGATCTAGTGATTCCAAGGAGCACAGATATCAGGAAAAAGCCCCTGGAAGAATATGAACAAGGAGCGGTGCCACTGGGTGTCACCTTGGGAACCCAGGTAGAAGTCCACATTACCCTGAGAAGATCAATAAATTAAGACCATTAGACTAAAAAGAGGAGACGAAAATTCCAAAGCTGAAAAATTTCCCCCTTGAGAACACAAGTCAACTCCAATTAACAATAAATAAAAACTAAAACCTAGTAATCTTCAGTTTAATTCACTCTTCCATCGTATGGAGAAAGATTAGGTCTAATTACAACTCAAATTACAGAAGGCTTAGTATAGCTTCATACATTTTTATCTCGTCATCCTACCCACAGCTAAGGACATCTTTACAACTTTTTAAGGAACTGTGACACCAACTACTACTGTTCTTTACCTAATTTGAGAGCGTTCTGGGATTAAAAGCAATATTGATAGTAAAAGGGTAAAGTGACTTTTGGTAAAATACTATCGTTTATTACTCAGCTTCATCAGCTTCTCCCCAGCATGGTACCTCATGTTCTGCCTTTCTTTTTTCCTATTAATTTTCCCATCACTCTTCCAATTACTCAGGTTCCACTTCTCGGCATCATATTGGCCTTTTCTAATCACATCATGCTCTAGCCATGTGCCCTCTACTGTACCTGTAGCACCCATGTCTTCTTTTTCCATCCATGTCATTTTTACCCAGCAAACTCCTACTCGATCGTTAGCGCCCAGCTCCAATATTCATTCCTTTCCATAGTTTTCTCAGCAGAAATCCCATGGTGTGTGTCCCCTTTTATATTTCATCCTTAAAGCTATTTTCACACATAATGGCCTTTTAATTCATCTGTCAACCTGTTGGAATGTAAACTTCTCCTAGATCTTGATTATTTCTCATTTATTTTCATACATCAGCTCCAATCACAGCAGCAAACACACAGTCTTTGCTTCCTAAGTGTGTTTTGAATTGTTTCACGTGGTCATTTAATCCTTCAGTTGCTATCTTTTCACATGTTTCCACCTTAATTCCATCTCTTCCAATCAGACTAAAAAAATCATTAAAAACAAACACTATTTTTTCACATTTCATATTTCTCTTAGGGTTTGGCTTTAAATACAAACACTTTATTTTTGTTAACTGAACCACTTCACCATCTTGACTTCCTAACACACTCAAAATTCAATAACATCTTTCTTTTCACTTGCTCGTGGGGAAAACAACCTCTAGAGCAGCAACCCTAACCTTTGTGGCACCAGGGACCGGTGCTCCTGTGATAATCTAATGCCTGATGATCTGAGGTGGAGCTGAGGTAGTGATGCTGTCACTGGAGATCAGCTGCAAAAACAGACGTAGCTTCGCTCGCTCACCCAACACTCACATTCTGCTGTGCAGCCTGGTTCCTAACAGGCCACGGATTGATACCAGTCCGCTGCCTGGGTATTGGGGACCCCTGCTCTAGAGGAGAAAGAGCTACACAGGGAGCAGTCCTCTGGAGATCAGCTGAGGAAAAGATAACTCGATTTCTAATGGGACAGACTTTATTCCACTATGACCCAGGCCATTGACAAACACAGTCAAGCTCTTTCATCTGATTAAGCTCTTGATTAGTTAGAAACCGGCAAGATTGGGAATACCGTTAAAACATGTTAGGGCTGATAAATTAATTAGGAACAATGCCTGCTGATAAAAATCTGTAATATTTGTTCCATATCCTCCATAACAGTAGACTGCTCTGTAGCAGTTTCAGAAACACTGTGTGTGTCTGTGTGTGTGTCTGTGTGTGTGCGTGCGTGCTCTCATGCTGGTGTGCATGTACAACCCAAATTTAGAATAGGATTAATGATTTAAGACCCAGACCCAGATCACAATTTTTGAAAAATGAAATTAGTTATGTCTTTGGTTTAAACAATGATTGGTCCAAGCTGTGGTGGTGAATTGGGCAAAAACCCACCAAAGTCAATTAGAAAGAAAAATAAATTAAATCCTATGCATGCTTCAAAATTTTTGCTCACTCCACACAACTCCTAGAATGTGGAAAACTGTGACTATCTTATGTACAATGGAACAGCAAGCAAAAAGGGACATGGTCCCAGATGGTTAAAACAAACAAATCTACAACAAAAGGAAATGAGACTTCCTTCACCGATTCCCAGATGTGGCTGGTCTCTTGCTAGTGTCTGGTGCCATAGAATTTTAAAGTGGGAGAATTTGGAAGAGTTGGTCTTATTAACAGGAAACACTTCTTCCCTGTTCCTGGTTCCTATAAAGAGGGATTTTCCCTAAACAAGGCTGGCCTTCCTCATTAATCCTTTGACTCACTCCCTATTTTTTTTTCCTCTTTTGAAATCTGAGCTAGCCTTAGAGAGCAGGCTAATAAACCCTACCTGGAACCATACACACACACACACTCACTCACTCACTCTCTCTCTCTCTTTCTCTCTCAATCTCTCTCTCTCCACCCTTCTTAGACTATAAACTAGTGGGCAACCCTTTTTTCCCTCTTTCACAATAAGCTGTGTCTCCAACACAGTTCTATCCACAATAGAGGTGATGTTTCATTCTCCATCGATGACTCTAATAATGCCTTACTTCCTGATTTGTTCAGAACTCAGGCTGGGCAGACAGGATCTATTTTATGGGATCTCCTCAGAGAACTCACCGATTTATAGAACTCACCAAGGAATATTCATGGGAAATACATGAACTCTTAAGCCAAATGAATTGGTTCCACTACATAAACTCTCTTCCAGAGCTCTAAGTGATGCATTAAGCTGGGTCTAGAGAATGTACTTGCCTTAAGATCCCCCAGTGAAAACATTAATTGATGAGAAAAGGTCTACCTTTCATTTGTTAGGTCTTACAAGCATAGATATCTTCCTTCTGTAGTTCATGTTTCTATTCAATAGCTTAAATCTGTATTTATTTTTTCCAACTCATTTCAAGACTTCTTTAAAAAAAGCAAAACGGCTATAGTCCTAAGTTACGACATTTACATCCAATAGAGCTAATTATGCCCTTAAAATACTTTTAGAAAGCACTTTAAGTGAATAACAGACTATGTTTAATAACAATATTTTCCACTACTCTATGAGATATTCAGCATATTGTGTCTCCAATATTGTGACATTAAATTTTACATCCTCCCTCTAAGTTTCCTAGGGGCAGGTACAACTGTGTATCCTTCTGTACCAGTGAAGGAATTGAGGTTAAACAGCTACGCAGAAGTCTGATAGCAAATGCTGGGGTGAACTGGACTCAAAGCATAGCTCTTCCCTGACACAATTTACATCACCAGAGCAGGCTGCCTCCTAGGAAACCATGGCACCAAAAAGTCTAGTTTCCTCTCGGATTCATGGTATTTTGTTCTAGGATTCCACAGGGAGTTTTTGTTATGTATAGCTCTAAGAAGATTAAACAAACAAACAAACATTTGAGTACAGCAAAACAGTGAGTTATCATACCAACATCACTGTGCCATTCTAAGCTGGCATTCATAAATACAAAAAAAAAAAAAAACATAAAAATGTATATAGCTTTTTATACTGGTTAAGATCTTATGGAGTTAAAAACCTTTGAACATCCTTTCATACAACTAGAAGTTTTCTCATACTGTTATCCAACTATCTTACACAGGAAAAAGTTACTTAATTTTCTCGATTTTCACCACAATATAATCTGATGATATAGATTATACTGCATATGAATGCATAATAATTATTTTGAAAATCTGTTAGAAAAATGACAAGGAAATGTCATATTGACTAGACTTGTAGAAGACAACACATTCAACTAAAGGCGTGAGTAGGGGTTTTAAAGGAAAAAAGACTTCAAACTTTTCTCTCCATTCATATTCTCTGCATTTCTTATTTGAAAGCATTCGGTTTTCGCCTTAGGATATTTCACAAGATTGTTGTCATCACAACCACAACTGCCCTCCATCTCTTCCTAATAACACAAAACATGTCCCAAAGGGTTTACTCATTGGCAACCTCCAAGCTAGTTTCGAGCCCTTTTTATAGATGGGAACATCAGGGCTAAAAGAGGTTCACTAGTTTGCCCAAGGTTGCAGAGCCTGGATTTAAATCCTGGTTTTCCTGACTTCCAAGCCTCAGCCCTTACCAACTACACCATTCTGACTCCCTCCTACATGACTGCCCTGTTAATCCAGGAAGCGGCATCAGTGCCCTGTTTTCTTGTGGCTTTCCGGAACCTAGACCCTTCTTAACTGTCCTCCACCACCAAATCTTTCCCATCCCATGTCTCATGCACCCCACTGGTTCTGATTTTGTTAGGTTATCATAGTTAATCTAGCCTACGACTACCTGTAACAGCGTTACACCTAGCACAGTGCCTTTCAGATACCAGATAATAAATATTTTGTTTGGGTGACAATCATTTACATCTCAAATAACATATTTGCCTTCTAAGTGTCTTCAAAATCTTCCTCTAATTAGGTTCTAAAGGATAGAATTTGCATACAGAGAGGATGAGGCCCTCTAAATGCCACAGAAACAATTGTATCTTCAAAATATTTATTAAGTTAAGGAAAGTGGGAGGAGCCAAACCACATACACTGCATTTGGACTCCCCCAACATAATAAACACTCCATGAGTTGTCTATTATACTCATAACAGTATCCTTATCACCTACCCCAGGGCCTGAAGAGCAGGTTCCCAAGAAATACTTGTTGATTGGATGGATAGATGGATGGACGGACAGATGGTAGGATGGATGGATGGATGGATGGATGGATGAACAAACAAATGAATGCATGAATGGAAATGAGTTATTTTAAAGTTGGCCACTTGGTTATGGACTATATATTTAAATCAGAGTCTATTCTTTATCTGGAGGTATATTAAGAGAGTACAATTTTACTGTAAAATTTAGATCTGTTAGAACCCAATTTAAGGTATTTTCTACCTTAGTAAGTCTATATTCACCTATAAATTAATTATATGTCATATTCATTTATAGAAACTAACTTTTCATTTTCTACAAATTTGGCTCATGATGTAAATTCAGCTAGAATATAAATGCTTCTTTCGAACTTACTTTGCTAAAAATCCTTTTATACATCTTCAAACCCTGACAAAGAACAATCTACTAAAAGAAATACCTGCAAATATAAAATCAAAGGTAGGTTCAAAGTGACCACTTAAAGGCCGAGTTAGCCTTACACATTTGTTTCTACATGGGAATGGCAGATTGCCATGTTATGTGGTACAACTAAAAGAACATTTCAGTTTGCTCGACTTTATAATTCATTTTCCATTCAGCAGACTGTGAGGTTTCTGCACGAAATGTATTTTAATAAATGAAAAAATTAACACACAGATTCAAAACAGGAATCGTGATTTTAATGGAGTAAAACTGCAAGTATTCATCAGGTTTCAGGAAACATAAAATTTGTTTTTGTTTTTTTTTAACTAAGATGTGAGAGGGAGTTTCGCAAGTATGACCACTGAAGAGGCCACAGCACAAGGTTCTAATTCCTGCATCTGTTTATCCATGAGGCTCGATCTGCTAGCCCTGTGGAAGATTCCAGAATACCAAGTAATAATAATTGTAATAGTCATTATATTCAGAAACAAGATGTTCCTTTTTTTGGTCAAAATAATAAAACTTTCCAGAGAAAGTGAACATTCAAATTTCAAATTGTTTCCTTTAGCATCAGTCTCAACTCTTCTTCATGGCAAGTTTTCTTTTTTCCCCATAAAGCCACTTCAATCCAAAGTATTAATGACCATTGCAAATAAAATCTCAAATAGAGTGGATTTTCCTAGTAAGAAATGGCTCCAGGAGGTGAAAAATAGCAGTCCCTGGTGCAGAAGTCCGTTCACAGGTCTCACCTGGCCCCTGCCATTTCCTAGGTGTGCAATCCTGAGCTAGTCGCCTTCCTCTATGACCTCAGGTGTGCGCTCGGCAAAGTGGGTGGAACCAGATGGCCTGGTAAAGCCACCCCAGGCCTCGGGGCACCGAGGGTTCCGCCTTCACAATATCACACTCCTGTACCCTCACAAAGCCACCCTGGTCTTTGTCTTCACAGCTGTAAGGCCAGCGCGCAATGCCACAGCTTCACTGCAATCCTACTCAAGGCTGAAGCACACTGGCGCCCGAACCCGGACGCGTGCAGCCATAAAAGCCGCTCACAGGGGCAGGAGGGAGCACAAAGACTGTTGTGTTTTCTCCCTCAACCTAAACCATTAGAGAAAAGACGAATAATAAAAGATAATTCTTTCTTAAAGGAAATATTAAGTAACCAAAATAGACTCTTCTTCACCCAAGCCATTCAGTATGGTTTCCCATAAGTTGCCCTGTGACCCTTAACCTTTTGGAACCACAGATTTCTCCAGTGTTAAACAGGAGTGTGGACCAGGTGATCTCTAAAGTCTCTTTTAAAAATAAATTCTTTGACTATGTAGCATATATGTCCCATCCTCGTCATGTTTTGTCTCACTAAAGTCATTCCCTTACATGTCTTCGGAAAGGCAATGAAAGTCTCCATTTTGGACGAGAGTCACACCATGAAGCTCTACTTGAGATATCCATGGAAGTAAAATAACTTGAAAAGATCATTATTTCACTATTAACCAAGCAAACTCTTCCTGGTATCTCTTCAGAGTAGTAAAATAAATGCAAATATACAAACGATTTGGGAGGTAGTAACCTAAAAGGCCAAGTCATTTTTACTAAAAGAACACTTAAATGGTAGACATTACTATTTGCCTGAAAAGGAAGGAAGAAATATAGACTATCTGGAGACTTGGAATACTGGGGCAGGTGGATATAACACTCAGGACTGGCACCATATTATGAGAAATATTCTTCATAATGTTTTGTTGGCCTATTTTGCAACCAAAACTTGAACTCTTCCCAATTAAAAAATCCTGCTCTCCACAATGAAACTCACTTTTTTCTTTCTATTTCCCAATGCACTCAACTTTTCATCAACAGCTGGCTTGTGACTCAGTTATCTTAGGGCCCTTTCAGGGTACACAAAGCGATAGCTGCTCTTTAAATACAATATAAATAAAGATAAGAGTCTGCCCTACAATATGCTGCGCCTTTTTCTTGGTAATTCACTCTCAAATCATAAACTTTTATTTAGGTCCAAAGGGCAAGAAAGTCAGACCCACCACACATGATCTCCCACTGGGTAGAATCAGTGCCCACCCTGATACATCTATCATTCAATTAGTGAAATGAGATAAACAGAAATAATGTAGAGTTTTCTAAAAGTTAAAACTATTCAATTTATAGGTCTGCGTTTATTCTCAGACTACATTCTTCCTACTTTAGCTCTTGAAGATCTTCTCTTTATAGAGCAATGGGGACAACAGAGAGTTAATAATGTTCTTATTTGAAAAAAATAAAACTTGGCCATTCTGTTGTTCTCCCTATCTCCTTTTTTTTTTTTTTTTTTTTTTTTTTTACTGATCCAGCATAAAATCTAAATGCCTGGGAAGTACTCTCCCATAGATGGATAAAAGTAGCTATTCACATATAAAGATTAATCATAATTTTCCATGAGTTATACAGACCTTGGAATAGCTACCTTGAAATAGCAAATAAGATGACAGTTACCACAGACAAATGATGAAGACAGAACTATATAGCCTGAAAGTTGAATGTGAACCTAAATACCTAAAAGTTTTTCCATCAGTTAGATTTCTAACAAAAATTAATATGAATGAAATAATTCTAGTGGTTTGGTGGATGCACAGAGCATACCAGTATTAGCAAAATGGCAAAATTCATATAGCACTGAAAGTTGGACGAGTGCTAAGACATCTAGTGACGTCCATGGAAAACATGAAGCTTCCATAGCCATCAGAGGACAAACATACAGAAATTAATTTGCTCAGATCTCAAATTTGTCTCAACGACCTTCTACTTATGTCTTGATTAAATATCACAATGCAAAATACCCACACCAAGGAAAATTATATTTCAGGTAACAGGAAGAAAAATGTAGCAAATTTATTTTGCTTAATAAGAAATTGTCATTTAAGCATAAGAACTCAGGTTTACAAGATTAAAGAGTGCCAGAAATGTGTGTTTATGAAAACTAAAAATCTCAAGGAGGAAAAACAGAAATGGCATGTTTTATTCATCTTGCTTAACAAAAGAGCTAGAGTTTAAATTTTGATACTACTAGTTTGATACTAGTAGTATCAAAATACATTCAGGATTGTTTCTATAATTTTATAACAATTATTTAGAATTCTATATTTATAATTTTAAAAAGCCAAGAAGGGAGGTTGATGAATTTCTGTTAAAAGCCATTCCTGTGTTACATGTAAAAGACATGGTAATTATTTGTTTACAGTGTTTGTTTAATAAACTACCCATTTAAGTTTAAGTGAAATTAACAAAAATAAGTATGTATAGATATGTGATTTAGAAATTAAACTTAGCCTTAAAATGTAAATGAAATATGAAAAATGTCCTAAAAATATTTTTTTAAATCATATACCCAAAGGGATACCTGGTTCCCTCACACTCTGCTGTCCTGTTGGCCATGGCCTTGTGTTGTAGGTGGCCCTTGACAGCAGTTCAGGACCAGGGCACCAGTGGCAAGTTACTTGCCTGTCTCTTTACTAGCCATCTCATTCCCTCCTACACTATTCTGTGTGGAGTCCCTCTCTCTTCTCTTTTAGCACACCATGTGAATCCTTCCCTTCTTAAATCCTAGCCTCCATTGAAACAAACAAACAAACAACAGCAAAAAAGAAACACCTGATGGAGGTTCCTCAAAAAACTAAGAATTGATCTACCATATGAGCCAGCAATCCCTCTACTGGGTATTTACCCCAAAGACTTAAAAAATCATATCCATAAAGATATTTGCACTTCGATGTTCATAGCAGCACTATTCACAGTGAACAGGACATGGAAGCAATCAAAGTGTCCTACGATAGATGATTGGCTAAAGAATTTGTGGTACCTATATACAATGGAATATTACTCAGCCATAAGAAGAGATGAAATACAGTCATTTGCAACAACATGGATGGAACTCAAGATAATCGTGCTAAGCGAAATAAACCAGACTGAAATAGTTGAAAATCACATGATATCACTTATATGTGGGATATCAAACTAAATGCAACAAAGGAACAGGACAAACAAAGAGACTCATGGACAGGGACTATAGACTAGTGGTTACCAGAGGGTAGGGAGTGGGGGAGGAAAGAGGAGGTAGATGGGGTAAAGGGGGCCAAACGTAGGGGGATAGGGGAAGGGTGAAGTGAGTAAAGGGGATCAAATATATGGTAGCTGAAGGAAACTAGACTTTGGGTGGTAAACACACAATAGAATATACAGCTGTTAAATTATAATGTACACCCGAAAATTATATACTTGTATTAACCAATGTTACCTCAATAAACTTAACTTAAAAAAAAAACACATGGCTCGCAGATATCTTTCTCTAATTCTGCATACTCTCAGCAGTTATGCACTCATTACTGTATAGCCCTAAACAAATCTCAGATGACTGATACAAGAATTTTCTCTAGGATTGGATCAGGGATAATCTGGGATAACACAGAATGCAAATATTATTCATCATCTATTCTGGAAAAATTACAGTCAATAATTCCATGATGCTAAATATAAATACTTTTGCAGAAACAAAACCTCCCAACCAGAATTTAATCTTCCTTCAAAACTAACCATTACCTGTGCCTAATGGCCCAGTGCAATTACAATGCCACCAAGGAGTAGGACAGTCTGAATATCTGGTCCAGAAATTCTATCCAACTGCAGAGCAAAGAGCACACATCACTGACTCATCTAATTTAATTAAACTTTCCCAAGGTTATAAATTCTGTGTCACAAGCAAAGCCACTAAATTCTCATCTAGAAGTTGTTGCTTACCCAATTATTCCCATTTCCCCCAAAGTTTTTATTATTAGAGGATGTCTTTGAGGACAGGTCCATAACAGAAGCCCACAGTCAGTGAGAAAGACACTTTAGACACTAAAGCTTACAATTCATGAGATGAGCAATCTACCCAGTACACTGGGAGCACACAGGAGGGAGAGATCTATTCTGCTCAAAAAAAGAGCACAGAGACAGTCCCAAGGAAGAAATGATACTTCAACTAGATCCTGAAAAAAGAGCAGGAGTTGACTAAGAAGAGAATGAGGGAGGGACTCCTTTAACCAAAAGAATGACTCCCTAAAAATCTCTACTCTCTAATTCTTGGATTGTTGAGGTTTCTTCAGAAGTTATTTCTTTTCAACTTATCACTGATTCAGAGCATCTACAAAAGTGACCTACTGAATTTGCAGAGGCAGCAGAATTTTTGCAACAGCAATAATAGTAGGATGAAACTGAATAGCTTTACTTAATAGATTACCGTTATGGCCAAGAGCCCACACACACTCTCCAAGACCACTAAAGTCCCTGGGGTGTGCCATTTGCTGCCCTAAGCTTACATTCATTAAGTACCTATTTTTTTTTTAATGTAAATTGATAAAAATTCAAAAGCTATGCATCTATTTTTAAACAAAACCATTTTCAGTACATTGCTGAATACATGAACAGTAAGAGTTTTACGAGATGATTTGTTACTCTTACCTCCATGGGAAAAGCTTTGAAATTAACTGTGTGCTCAGAACCACGCTGGTTTTCTCTTCCCCAGTGAAATCTAACTTCATACAGTTCAAACTCATGCCCTTGAGGCAACGGACCGCCCGACAGAACTGAAAAAGAAAATAAACTCTATTTAATTACATCTCAAATGTACTCATCAGCACAGCAATATAAACATTAGGAACATGTTTTTTCAAACACCTCCCCTCAGCCCTATAAATTAAATTCATATAGCCAAAATGAGAAATATATCAACTGTGAGATAAACTCGCATTATGTGGGTTGGAAATTCTTGCAGTGGCTATTCAGTGGCTATTGTGGAAGTTCAAACACTCTGACATACTTGGTAATGATAAGTATATCATTTAACTTTAATTTTGTTAACTTTAGATGAAGAAAACAAACTCAATAGCTATGCTCCCTGATACATAAACTTTGCACTGATCAGGAAACAAGACTATGGGTTAAGTCTCAGACTGACCACTAATTTGCTATTGACCTATCAATAAATTAAACCTTTACGAATCATCCGTTTGTACTAGTAGGCTTTCAATTTAGAAAATAGGGGTAGGCTAACAAAACTATACATAGAGAATTATGATTGAGCCAATTTGATTTTTCAACAATGAAATAACATTTAAAAAGCAACTTACCACTCAGTGTCACATATAGTGCAAACAAAATAAAATTATGATAAAATATTAACCATACTTAAAATAATAACATCAGTCCTACAGAGCTCTGTCTCTATTCCTCATTTCTGGATATAACCCAGAACTTTGTCTCAAACAAAGACACTCCAAAGGAAAACAAAAATTAAATTTGAACAAGAACCTGTCTTGAAGCAATAAAATACTTTCTTTAGTTAAACATTCCCTAATATCATATGGAAAACCTTGAAATAAAGTTTATATTCCAAATGGCCAATATCAACACAAATAGAAATTGTTTGTATCTTTCCTGTAAAAACTGTTCGTTCTAAATGGTAGCAGCTAAGAATTATGGGTTATTTTTTAGTTAAGGAGCTGACAAAATTCGTCCCTTTCCCCCAGGAGTAGTCTCTCTCAAACAGATTAGCGTTCACACTTGGGTTGTGGAGAAGTGGCAGTGCCCAAACTGCTCTGCTGAGGAACACTTCTGATGTCCATCCTCACTCCAAAACTCGAAGGAGGAGAAAGCAGTTTGGTGCAGCAATGTTTGGTAGGTTGGTTCTTCATCTAATAACTTGTTCCAAAAAAGAATTTAAGGCTGCTTATATCAAGGTACATATAATAAAGCCAGAAGCATAAAGTAGAAAGAAGAGAGAAGATGGAAAAAAAAAGACATGAAGAAAATAGATAGAGAAATGAGGCTACCACACAAACAAATGTCATGAAGTCCTTGTTCTACAAAACTGCTTCTTTCAGCTCAAAGAAGAAAAAGAGCATCAGTAGCAAATGGCAATTTTAATTTTTCAAGTGCATAAACCTCATCTCAAGGGTGGAAGGAGGGTGAGATACAGGCCTCTAGGAGACGATCTCTCACCATTTTAATGTTCTTCCTCATACCTGATCTCACAACAGATCATCCCCATTGACAAGGACAAAAATATGGTTGAAAGGGATTAAGTGTGACCTGCCCTGGTCACCCAGCTAGCAAGTTCCATGAACCTGAAATTCCAATCTTCTGACCCATGCCCCAGCGTGAGACAGGGATGGGGAAATACAAATTTCAGTGTCTGTGAGCATGAACTAAAAAAAATGAGTTCTCAGATACAAAGAACAAACTGGTGACTACCAGATGGGAGGCAAGCTGGGGACTGGGCGGAAAAGGGGAAGGGATGAAGAAGTACAAACTGGCAGTTACAAAATAGTTATGGGGATGTGAAGTACAGCATAGGGAATACAGTCAATAATATTGTAATTACTATGTATAGTGTCAGGTGGGTACTAGTCTAATCAGGGGGATCACTATGCAAATTATGTAATTGTCTATCCACTATGCTGTATACCTGAAACTAATATAAAATATTGAATGTCAACTCTAATTAAAAAATAATTTTTTAAAAAATGAGTTCCTTAAGCCTTAAATTTCTAAACCACAGTCCCTTCTTTGAGTCCTACACCTCATCTTATTTCCCAGGAAAATCAAAAAAAAAAAAAAAAAAAAAAAAAGAAAGAAAGAAAGAAAATGTAAACCCATGGATCACAAAGGGTTACAGAAATCCAAAACTGCAGTGCAGGCTCACAGAATATCTTCTTTAATAACCACCCATGCTGTGGATGGAAGAAGGTAGGAAATGTTCTTTCAGCCAGAATGCCACAGTTTCTGAATACCCTCAAAATTCGCTCCTTTGCCTTGGCTGTCCAAATTTGGTCTTAAGGAAAACTGGAGAGAAGGCTGGGAGTTGACACATGGGGTCCCCCACCTCTCAAACCAAAGAGGGAAAAGCCTCTTGGAAGTCTTGTGCACCCCCAGCCTCATCATCAAAACTAGGAAATATACCCTTCCCCCCGCCCTGGCAAGCACACCTGATGCAAGACCTCAGGGGGGGATTCTGTAACCCTCTGCTTTTATAAGAAGGTGAAAAACTGTTTTAAAGGAGGCTTAGCCCCACATTGCTAAAGAAAAAGAAAAAGGAGTATCGTGAAATAAAGTTCATGTGAAATAGAAAGAGGATTAAAAAAACCTGTCCCTGAAACCGCCTCACCACATATACTCAGCACATAAACATTCACACGTCAGCATAAGAGCGCACGCGTGCATGCGCACACACACGCACACACACGCACACACCCACACAGTGTTTCTGAAACTGCTACAGAGCAGTCTACTGGTACTTTCTTATAAAAATAAATAAGACAACTGATGACAACAGTGATTTCAGGGGACCAAAAGGAGATCCACATTTCAAAAATATACCCCCCCCACCTGTTCAATGCCCAATATTTCTTTAACAGTAATGAAGCCTTTAGTTTAAAACTTGGGGATAGAGCTTTTATTTTAAATGCCCTAGAAATTCAAACTCCACAGATCTATGTCTTGATGGAAAGAAGTCCAAGGCCCACAGGGATCCAATTTAATCATCCTTTCAACAACTATTTTTTGATCACCTACATCGTACCAGGCACCGTATTAAGTGCTTAGGAAATACTGATTTTGACAAAACAGACAAAAGTCCATGGTCTTGTGGATCTTACATTCTATTAGGTTAAAAATGAGCAAAGAAAGGAAGCATTTTGCCCAAGCCCAGGGCGATGTGACGAAGAAGCAGTTTTTAGCCAGGAATCAGATACTGGGTACATTTCACTTTTGCTGCCAATGAATAATCTAAAATTAAACCACACTGAAATCACATGGCTGTACAAATCCATAAAAAAAAATGACAAAATACTGAATTCAGAATTTTATGAGGTGCCAGGTAAAAGCATTACCTGTTCATCTCCCAAGAATAATTGTGTTTATAGACTAAAAACAAATAGTACTTCTGTTTTATCCATTTCACAACATCCTCTTAAGGCATTATTCTGCCTTTTTATAGCTTTTTGTTAAAATAATGAAACCAAAAGGTATACACTTTTCTTACATTTATGATTATCAAATTTTGCTGAGTGAGAGTTTGTTGCTATGTGGAAGGTTTATTAGTTGTGATGTCATTAAGCTCAATAAAATTACAATGAAATGACAATGAAACTCGTATTGATGACATGCTGCATTTCCTTAGAATAACAAATGCGTGAAAAAAATGTAAAATAAACTGATGTCATTGCTACTAGATCCATTTTCTTTAATGCTCTTTAACAGTCATGGCAATTATGCTTATGAGATGTAAAAAGATACTCTTCTGCAAAATATAAGAACCCCATAGAGACATGATTTTATATATATTTACCTAAATCTGTCTAAGCTTCTATAATCCTTTGCCAAAAACAAATTTGTCAGATAGTTTGAAGGCTATTGTTAATCAAGGCTTAGACTTATCCCCCTTCATTTGGTTTGAGTTCAACACGCACAGTTTAAGATGAATTCCATGCCTGGCCTTGTGCTGACCACTGAGCAATACAAAGAAGGATATAGACTCGCTGTTGGCAAGGTATTCTCAGGGCTTAAGGAAGTGAATTTAATCGTTTAAATAAATTGCATCAGGAGAATGCAAGGGTCAAGCCAAAACCAAGGGGCATCGGAAAGTCAGGGAACTTTCCGGAGGAGATCATAGCTAAGCAGAGCCTTGAAGAGTAAACTAAGAGAAGTGAGAAAGTACATTCCAGCAGAGAGAAGAGGCTGAGAGAACCTCGGCGATATGAAACAGCTTGAGCGTGTTCCAAGAAAATAAGGTCAGAGGTTACCAATGACCAATGGCGGGCCTCAAGACATGAGCATCAGGAGAGGACCTAAAGCCCATGCTTAGGGGCTGAAGTTCAGCACAGAAGGAATTGACAGCTTTAAAGCAGAAGACTTATATTTTTGCATTTTAAGATATTACCCACATGTCTGCATGGACTGTGGACCAGCAAAGGCCAAGCTAGTGTCTAGGAAGCCGCCATCAAAGCTCAGACAATGACGGGAGGCAGGAGAACAGCCTGCTGGGGCCACGTCTCCAACAGGGAGGGAGATCAAAGCTGATGGTCCCTGGTGTGTCCCCCGAAGGATCCAAAGGCCCAAACAGTTCATTCTCAGTAGGCTTAAAGATTTTATATCCTCAGTTTAACTTTTAAGGAATCCCAAATTCATTCACAAAATATTCCAAAAATAGTATTAATTAGTTATTTAACAACTGAAGTCTTAAAAGCAAAAATTAATGTTTTTATTATCTTTCGCTTTTAACCTACAGCTTTCATAGTAAAGAATAAATATCGTCAATAATATGAAGCGAAGGCCAACTAAGCTGGGTCTACACAAGCAAAATGAAACAGATTAAGGCACCTGTCCAGATAATTCAAATCCCCCTAAGTTAACTAGCACTAAATATAATCATTAAAAAATTTGACCTTGACATTTTATATAAACAATGCATAGTTTTTTCTTAAATGAAAATGAGATATGTTTGGCTTCATCTTTAAATCAGCAAAATTGCTAGGAAGCACTATTAAATGTCATTTCTTTAAAGTATGATTAATAATAATAAGCTAGTCTAAAACTGAGAACTATAAAAGACCCAGAAGTAAAATTTTCTAATTAAGGTTTCTATAATAAGTTACAGTGAAGGGCACAAATGACCTATCTTGATTAGCAATTTCTCCCACACTGATGACCCATTAAAAATGTCATTACCCTTGACACACTGCCTGTCGTCAGATGGAATGATGTTCAATATATTGCATAAGCCTGGGCAGTCACACACTTTTTCCCAGCTTAAGTATCAAACCACTCAGGCAAGAAATATAATTATATTTTTACTTTTAAGCTACTTTCTATATCACTATAAGTATGTTCCATTTCAATTTGTCTATATATACTAAATTGATAAGATTCTTTAGGTACAGTGATTCATATGTCCCACAAAGAAATTAATGTTGTAAGTGGCAACCTTAACAAAACTCTCCATACTCAAGGAGACAGCAGGACCAACAGTCGTCAGGTCACACCTAGAATGCGAATCTGGCTCAACTCCATGTTAGGAGACACTCTGCCACCTTGAAATATGTTCAGAGCAGAGGGGGGGAAACAGTGACAGGATCCAACACACGGTCCAGGCATAGGGGCTCCACCCCAGCCCATCCCTCCTCTCCTCTGGTCCACATAACCAGTCACTGAAATTCCGTAGGTGGCATCTCAGAAATCTCTCTCGTGTCCATCCCTTCCTCTCCATTGGCACTGCCAACATGGTAGCTGCAGTCTTGGTTAATTGAGTCTCACTCAATAACCTTCAACCTGACCCCAATTCTCCCAGATCTCATCTTATTCAGCGCTGCCAGGTTAATTTTCCTAAAGTAACATGCTAATTACAACTTTATACTACAGAAAATAAAAGACGATACTCTATACCCAGTTCTAGGTCCCTCATGAATTTGCTCCAACATACCCTCCCCATTATATTTTCTATTGACTTCATTTACCATGAATGAAACTTTTCTTCAAGATGTACTTAAGGCTATGCCTTCCCTGTACGCTCTCTGACCTTCCCATAACTACGTCTTGTTTGCGTACTGCTCTCTCTTCCCACATGTCCCAATCTCCTGGATCCAAATGCTATTCGCCCTTCAAGGATCACTGCAAATGCTACTTCCTCCACAAATCCTTTCCTAATAATTTCAAGCAAAAATACTCTTCCCCTATAAACCTACCTTTCACAACCCACCCCTGTAACCGCCTTGAGGGCAAGCATGTGTGATTTATATCTACCATATCCAAGGCATTGAATACTTTGCAGAAGGTTAAACGGACATTGCCAACTACACCTTGTAGGCCAGAGGAACCCCGTGAGTGTGTGTGTGCATGGTTCACAGGTCCACACCTCCAGCTTTTCCTGACATACTAAACATCTGACAAACTAGGCTTGCGCCCTGTGGTTTGCTGGTTTCTCACAGTCCCCATCAGTCTCTATTGCTTCCCAACACTACAGAGCAAGGGGTCAATAGCTATTTATAAGTTTTGCTCTCCTTGCTGTTCTCATTTGTAGAACTTTCCTGGCTCTCAGAGACAAGTGAGTTTGTAATTCCTGTAGTTAATGATCAATAAGTAAGTATTAATGAATGAAGGACTATCAGATGAGGAACAGGTGAAGGAACTGATATGTCCGAAAGGGAAAACAATTTCATGATATGACGATGGTAGTCAATATTTTAAAGGATGTCATATGACAGTACAAATTATGTTTGTTCTGGTAGGTCCAGAATCCCAAAATAGAAACAATGAGGGAGATCACAAAGCTTTTCCATCTTTGAAATTACTAAAAAGCAAAATGGATTTCCTCAGTCAGGAATGAATTTCTTTTCCTGAGCTGTTCAAGCTGTGGATGCCAGGCCACCTGCTGGAAGATCCGAGATGGGAGGCTGGAATGGCTGCCCTCCAGGGCCCATTCCACTCAGGGAATCTACGACTTCAACCCCTTTCCTAAACTCAGTTGCTGTCTTATCATAAAACAGAACACCAAATGAAGCAGCAGATAGTCTATGGGGTGCACTGCCTATGGAGTGCATGCTGTACAGGAGAACAGGGTGGAGGAGGAAACGTTGAGAAACCTCATTATTTGAGGATAATGGAGAATGAAGACCTGACAAAGAAAAGGGAGTCGAAACTAAGAACATCAGGAGGTCATGTGTCACAGAGACCAACAGGAGAGACTTTCCAAAACTTCCATTGCAACTGCAGCAACATTTAAATATTTTAAGAATTTTAAAGTGTCCATTTGATTGTGGAATGAGAAGATCATCAATGACCTTGGTTTGGAAATTTCCAGGAGGGGCATGCTCAGGACATGCCTCAAATTTAAATTAAGGTAATTTATCCAGATGGGATTACATATAGGAACTATATCATTAGGATTATGTTAAAAACTTTAATAGGTATAAGTATTTAAATTATGCTACAATTTTTATAACTCTTTTTGGTAATTTTTTATTATTGTTTACTATAAACAAAGTCAAAAAACAAAAAACAAAAGAAGACGAAAGAAAAAAACGAATTAGCCCAAGCCACTGACAGCCTCCATGAGGCCTGGCATGTCAGTGGAGTGGTGTGTATGAAGTGAATTTCATTTCATTAAAAAAAAAAAAATTGTGCTTATTCTATGAATTTTTTTATTTAAAAGGCAGCATCCAAGAAAACTTCAATGTATCTTACTAAGTGAAAAAAGTCAATTTGAAAAAGCTACATAATATGTGATTCCACTATTTGACATTCTGGAAAAGGTAAAACTATGGAGACAGTAAAAAGATCAGTGATTGCCAGTGGCTGGGGGGAGAGAGGGATAAACAGGCAGAGCACAGAGAATTTTTAGGGCAGCGAAACTGCTCTGTATGATAATGATGGATACATGCCCAAACCCATAGAATGTACAACAAATACCAAGAGTGAACCCTGAGGTAAACTACGGACTGTAGCTGAAGATGAGGTGTTAATACAAGTTCATCAACTATAACAAGTGCCTTCCTCTGATTATACGCTCTTGCCTGTGGTCAATAACCACCTGCTTACAGCCAATTTTGAGCCACCACCCACCCTTCCCCAGAGAAACTGATAAAATCTGCAGATTCCTCAAACAACATGGCCAGTTTCTTACCCAATCACATTCCTGCGACGTCTACCCGACCACAATTCCTGCCCATGTACACAGAACTTCTAATCCACCTTTTGGACCCATTCCAAAATACAAAGAGCCAAAGATGACTAGATATTTGAGGAAAATCTCCAATAATAAAAGAGAGAAGCCAAACCAAAAGTAAGGAACACAGAGTAAACTGAGACATGCAGCAGAAAAAGAAAAAAAAAAAGCAGTACAAAAAAGAATGGAGACAGATTCTGTTTTCATAAATAAATAAATAATGGATGCTGTATTTTAAAAATTAAAAAAAATTCATAGAGCACAACTTTTTAGAAATTAAAAATACAAGAGCAGAAGTTAAAAGTTCAATAGAAAGTCTGAAAGATATAAGGTGAGGAAATCTACAGAAAGTAGAGGAAAAAGAAAACAAAAGTTACAGAAAGAAAAAAGGAAGCAAAAACAGAAAACTTATCAATGAAATAATATAAGAAAATTTCTGAGAAATTTCTGAGATATACTGGTTGAAAAGACCCACATAGTACCCAGCACAGAGAGTGAAAAAAGAACCGCACCAAGGCATCTGGTTGTAAAATTTCAAAGCAATAGCAGTAAAATGGAAATTGTAAAAGCTTCCAGAGAGGGAAAAAGATCACATAAAAGGGCTGAAAAGCAGGATGGCACTAGATCTTTCGACTGCAACACTGGAGACCAGAAAGTAATGTAGCCATGACATCAGATATCTGTGGGAGAATACTTCCAGACTGGACCGCTTTGCCCGGGCAAACTCCAGTCAAATGTGAGTTGTATTAAAGACACTTGGAGACACACAAAGTATCCAAACATTTACCTTCACATGCCCTTTTTCTCGGGAAGTTACTGGTAGATGAATAAATCTAGAATGAAATAAACCTAGAAACTCCAGGAAAAAAGTACATACATAGTATTCATGAAAGGAAAGAGAATTTAACCTCAGCCAGAAATAATAGTTACATAGTCATAATAATAAAAACACTGAGTCTTAATTTAAATAAAAATTATAATTTAGGTATATAGGGACAATAGGGGAGCAAAACCATGCTGGGGGAAGGGCAATAAGAGAACTGTCCTCATCTCCCACTGAGATCGTAAATACCAAAGCATGACAGTATAAACATATTTAGAAGTATGGAAGCAACAGCAGGAGAAGCATCTGAGAGTTCAGGTAGTTGTCACCAGAGCACAAAGTTTTAGGTGGCAGGGCTGGGGTAAAATTCAAAGGCAAATTAAAAAACAGTACTAGTCAACTATGTGAATTGCATTTGTATTCTATTTTGATAACGATAAAACTTGAATTAAATCAATGAATCACAGTGTGTTCGGGTCTTGCAAGCTATTCCTTTGAGAAGCTTAAATATCCTAGGAAAAATAAATAAACTGGTGCATGGTATTTTTTGTTACTTCTTTTAAGTTTGGAGAAACAATAAAGAATAAATCATTTATAGTGGCAGAAGGGAGTTTGGGCATCTGAAGAAGCAAGTTCTCCCCAAGGAGACAAAATAAGGGGTCTAGAGCATGTGTACCTAAATTAGGCCCAGTCAGACAGACAGACAGACAGAAAGACAGACACAGACAGACAGGCAGGCAGGCAGGCAGCTCTTCCTTGGTGATCGGGGTGGTGGATGTAGGAGACTCAATGGACAAAAAAGCTGCATGAGGAAGAAACATATCTGTAGTCAGAGAACTGAGACAATGCTTGACAGTCTCTTTTGGGGGTGAAGTAGGAGGCCAGAGAAAATAGTGAATGTTTGAGAAGGTACCAGAAGAAAATGTTAACTTAATTTGATCAAGTAAATTTGATCTGAGAGCAGGAATGGACACATGCTGTCTTAATTGATGGTGTTTGTACTCAGTTATTCCCCTGCGCTCCCATAAAACTTTCTAACACTTACCATATCATAGTTACAGTAATACTTTAAAGGATTGTGTTTTCACTAAACTATGAATCCTCAAGAACCGTCTTATCTATTTGTATACAACCAACACTGACTCCCCATGGTGCCTGATGTGAAATGCATTTTTGTTGTATAGATATACAAATATTTTCTTTCCAGAAGTGCAAAAGCATGTCAACACACCAACATGTATGTATTACCTTAAAATGTTTTTTATATGCCAGAAGTTAGCACCCAATAATTTTGTTATATATTTTTTAAATAACTGGTAACCCTCCAAAAAAAATTCTAACGTAAGGTCGAACTTAGATCTGAAGCTGTCTCTCTAAGCACATACAAAACCAAGAATCTGTTCGGGCGATGCCTATAGGTTGACTAAATGCAGACCAGCACAGAAGACTACATGAACCAATGACTATCTCAAAGATTCTAAGTTAAAGCTCAGGAACATTCACAGTGAATCAAAAATCCATACTTGGTAATCAATATCTGTTCAGCCTAATGATAAACCTAAAGATTTCATGGCTTGAAATATCAAACTTATTGATTCAAATAATTTGAGCAGTTGGTCTCTGTTTATTAAGCACTCCCTAATATTTCAATATACTCTAATTTTACATTCTAAGAGGGAAATATAGTTATTATTCACTATGCAAAGCATGATATTAGTGCTAATGTTTTAAATTCTGCTTTCCTCTTCCCTACTTTTAAGTCAAAAACCAATTTCCTTGGTAATTACCCAATATCTTTTCCACAAAACATTTCAGATCCATCTCAAACAGGTTTGAGGGGAAGAAGGGGGATTGAATGAATGAATGAATGAATGAATGTAAATGCTTTGTTCATCATTTAAATCTTTTGCTGAGTTTAGAAGATACTTTTAATTGCTATTAGTTGAAATTCTTCTTGTCATATTAATAGAGAAAGTGGATTTGGAAAGTCTATCTTGATTGCTAGCTTATGTCAATAAATCCTAATCTTCAGTTTTACAATGTAGTAAAACAGAATTATAATTATCTAAATGATTTAAGCTAATCAACAATTTAAGAAAAACTGTAGATTGGTACACCTGTGTATACTTTTCCTCAAATTCCAAAACATATAAGTTGACCAACTAAGATTGTTCTAGTAACATCATAATGTAGAACAACTGAACTGACATCTTCATAATTTCATCCTTTTATCCTTTCAAAAACGTGTCAGAAAATAATTCCTAAAAATGCATTTTAGAGTGTTAAAAGGTATCCTGACAACGGAGCTATGTTATTTCCATCTTTAAGGTCACACACGGCAAATGAGAGTTCAGTCGCTCTAAGACAACTTCTAGTTTATGAAGCCATGCAAAGCACCTTCTAAAATACCTGATTTTGACTTCAGGATAACCTGAATGCTGTGTCCGTCATTAGTGACTTCACAGTCCCGGCAGACCACGTAATTTGGTGAGAGACGGACGTCCAGCAGGGAGGGGTCATATCTAGCTTCTCTGGAGTTCAGGTTAATGGGAGACTGATACTCCCCATTGGCATCAGGAAACACCAAGCCCCATTCAACACCTGAGGCCAAAATGAAGCAAATTTAGAACAGGTTAAAAGAACAAAGTACAGTAAAATTTAACGTGTAAAAACTAGTTTATATGCTATTTATGACTTGACTTTATTAAGGAGGTTATGACTGTCTCTCTACAGATGAAACATGGTAAATGTGTGTGAATTTTTGCATTCATATTTTGAATGATCTAATATTACCAAATACCACAAACAAAACCCTGGACTAACTAAACATTGTTTGTATTTGTCCACACAGACGTAATAATTTATGACTAAAAAATTTAGATCATCTTTAAGCGATTAGAAAAAATAATAACATCACAAAAATTTCTTCTGCTCGTCAGAGTTCAATTATCTGCAGTACTTAGGAATAACTGTAACTCTCAACATGTTAGGTGAGAGCCAGAAACCAGAAATCTGATGCTGGTGAATAAACACCATAAGTACAGTATTCTGAAGTATACACATGTATATATATGTATATATATTCATACATATATACTCTTTCCATATTTTTTTATAATTAAAATTATAAAGTCTACATTTTTTTCATAGATGTAGCCAATATCAGCACCAGTGGTCAGCTCTATTAGGAGACCTACATCTTCAGGAACGAATTGAGAAAAATCAAACTTTTTAAAAAGTCAACCGCTTCCTCACCGAGCCCACTGATTCAGCCTGAAATCTAGGACATGTTTGGGAAGAGTTGCGCCTTGTTAGTCTCTTTCAAGAAAAGAATAGAGACAAAAATGATTTCTCAACCAGGGTTCTCATAGTGATCAAGAAACTAATAGTTTCACCAACACCGTATTCTCAAGGCGTTGGGTGAAACGTAACGCTGTCCCTCTTAGCTCGTGAGAAGACAGAAATGTCACAGCTCTCCGGCTCGCCCTGCGGACTGAGGCAAGTGCCAACTGCTGCCGGGCAAGGAGGCCAGGCTGCCCCGCGCGGACGCACGCGGCGGTCCCGCCCGCTCTCCCTGCGGCGCCTCGTCCCGAACCGGCTCGGCAGTGGGGAGGCGACGAGCCCCACGTGGAAAGCGGGGCCGCAGAGGCGCTGAGCCCCGGGACCGCGGCCACCTGCGTGCGCGCGCGTTACCTTCCTCGTAGCCCCACTCCACACCCTCCTCCTCCTCCTCCTCCTCGTCCTCCTCCTTCTCCGGGAAGGCGACGGAATCTTCGATGAAGCTCAGGTCAGCCATGGGAAGGCCGGGGGTTCTCTCAGCCTGCGCCCCTGCAGGGTGAGCGGGCTGGAGCGAGCGCGTGAGCGCGTGTGCGAGTGCGGGTGAGTGAGCGCGTGTGCAAGTGGAAGCGCGGGTGAACGAGTGTGAGCGCGCGTGCGGGTCCAAGCGGGCGCGGGGCTCTCGGGCGCCCGGCGCGGGGAGCGCGTCCCGAGTCCCGAGTCCCGGCGCAGCGCGGGAGAAGCTGCGGCACCGGGGGCGACAGCGGGCGCATTATAAACCCGGCCGGGGCGTGTCTGGCACGTGAGGATCCGCCCCCTCGGTTCGGTGGCCCGGGGACCGGGGGAAGGACACCAGCCAAAGGCCCCGGGACGACCGCGTGGAAACAACAGGAACAGCGGACACCCCCGGCCCCTCCCTCGGGTCAGCTGCCCACCGTCCCGCGCTGCCTGCGGGGCTCGGCCTCGCGCGCGCCGCCCGGAACCCCGCGCGTCACCCGGGCTCTGGCCTCGGGACTCCGGCGTGCAGGGCCCGGCAGGCCTTTCCACTCTATTTTCATCCTTACTCCAGGAAACAGCAAAAGAAAGAAAGTGGGTAGGGGAGGAGAGAGAGAGACTGCCTAGGATAGGAGAAAAGAGAGGGCTGGGAGTCCCCGCAACACACCGAAGAGGGTTCCCCAGCGGCGAATCTTTCTTGCTGAGTATTCACTTTGAATTCGCCCTTGGAACACAATGGAAACGATTATGGAAAAATGTCCAAGAAACTTGTAGTTCCTAAAAACATCTAAGAAAAAAAATTTGTTTTAATCTAGCGAAGTAAATATAATTTAGGGAAAATTTTCCATAGAAAAACAAATGAGTCGTGAAAGGCAATAAAAAAAGCGTGTTTTGGTTTTAGTTTCAGACTCGGGGGTGCTGCCGCGGGCGCAGCTAGCAGTGTACACAGTTCCCAGTGGCCTAATGAAATCGTGTAAATAATGAAATGCACACATTGCATAACAAACAGGAACTTTCCTGATCCAAAAAGGGCGCATTGTTACCTCTTAAACGTGCTTTCCAATGCAGTGCTAGTGACTTGAGCCCCCTATTCCAACGCCCTTTAAAAGCTTTAGCCGCTAACCCCTGAGCAGGTAACGCCTGCTCATTTTTAGAAGATCTATGCATAATAAGCTCAGACTTGGACCGTCAGTAAAATTTGTTTTTATATGCTCTATGTACTCACTAAAATGTGTTACTAGTTTGAATAGTGGGTTTCTAAATCATACCATCCTTATGAATGCTTAATTCCTCATATAAGGATGGAGATGCTTATTTGGGGGATTTGAGGGTTCTCTGCCTGCCGAGTCCTTCCTTTTTTTAAAAAAAAAGCCACTTCACAAGCTATTAAAAATTAGTCCATAAAATGGATTAGGACCAAAAGGTGGGGCGGGAAGCAGAGGATAACAATCTGCCACTTTCTAGAGTGTTTAGCCAAATAGGCGGAAACTATTGGTCAACTTTAGCCTTTAGAATAACCTGTGGATTCCATGTAATTGGAGTGATTTCTTTTTCCCCTTAACACAGACACCAGAAAGCCCACCACTCAGAGAGGACTGAGACACACCCTGAGGGACACGAAATCCGTTCTCCACTCAAGGCCTCTGCGTGTTCTTCAGCGAACAGCCCCTCTCCCCTGCGCCTTACTGAGCCTGGGCGGAGGCCCCACAGAAGCAGCAGTCTATCCTCAAGCTACAGCTATAAAAATAATAAACACTACCCCAAATATAAACTATTTTTCAATGAAATTCTTCCAAAAGGAATATTTCACTTCTTTCTCCTTTCTTGAAAACTTTTTTGCAGTCTTGAAATTTTTATTAAACTTTATTTTTAGAAGTATGTTCACACATTAATCGAATGCTGCAGCTAAAGGACCCCATGAACAGTTCCATAATAAAATTATTCTGCCACCCTGAGCTCATCAGCAATGTTCAGTTGCCTCTGCCCCCAAATGTACACGGACACTACATCACAGCCATTCTGTGACCACCAACTGCACTTAAATTATCACATGAATTGTAGAGATGTTTACCAAACTAGAGGACATCAAAATCACCATGACAAAAAACTTCATTTTCATTGAATAAGTGGTGTGCCATATTTACAGCAGATAGGCTAAAAGATTGAATGATTAATATTTAATTTTGCATATAGTCAGCAGTGTATCACCATTCATAAATGCAGTTAACTACCAAGCAAACATGTTTATCGTATTTGTCCTTTGTGAATTTTTCAACATCATGCGTATAATGTAACTCCTCTAAGTCTAGGGTAGCCTGTCCAGCAACATATGAGCCATTCCACCATGCATCCAAATATTCAATTAGCAGCTTTAATTGCTTTGAGACTGTATGCTTCAGATTTCTGCTAATTAATAGCACCTTAAGACCTTCTCTTCTTGAGTCCCTGTACTATATTATCACTAAAGATGGAATTTCTATTTCTAGTTATTACAAGGTATCTGTCACCATAAAACCTAAACACACAAATAAAAGATATAGGCCAATTCTTTGATTTACAGAATAGAATGAGCACACCTAAATCTAATATCAGAGAATCTAAAAATATTCAAGCTTTATATTTGAACATAAGTACTCTGAAACATGTCCTTCTATACAATTTTAATGCATTTCAAGTTTATATCATATTTGATTCCTTAAATTAACTATATTACTTTCAGTGTTTGCATAACCAAGGTCAAACCACATCAGTAGAATAATTTATTAAAAATAAGACCTATATAACTAATTACTATTTGGTACTAAGAGAATATAAATAGAAATACTTAAAAGGGACAAGCTAATTTAGATGTCAAAAGAACAAAGAGTTACGAAGATTGCTTCTCATACCCCTTACCTACATAACTCCCTCCTGATCTTTTCTCACACTTTGCCTATCTTACCAAGCTTTCTCAATGTATAGGTGACTTGTGACCCTAGAATAGTCATAAACAATTATTACCTTCTCATTGTGTGCACCTCATGCTCTGGGAACACCTCAAGGATAGAGTTAACATATGCACGTCAAGTGGCTTTAACCAGGTCGTAAATTTCTGAACTTCAGCAACAATGAACTGTGTTCCTTCATGCACACTGCTGTGCACTAGGCACTGTGGGAGACCCCAGAATTAATCAAACACTTTTTCTGCCCTCAAGGAAGTCACAGTTTTCTTGGAGTAAATAATTAATGATAATAAAGGCAATATGTTAAATAGAGATGCAAGTACCAGTACATCTAAGAAAGATGCAGTTTGTACACATAAAAAAAATGACACAGGAAGTTTTCTTGGAAAAGATGTCATTTGAGGCAAACCAAAAAAGATAAAGATAAATTGGAATTTTGGGTGGGTAATGAGTGAGAGAATAGCTTTTCAGGCATGAGCAATGATGCCAAATAATGCCAGTGAGCGTTGTAGATCCATTTTCTCTTCTAAGTACCTTCTGTGACCTGCCAAAACCAATCCAGATTACTCAAAAAATGTGAGCATCAGTGGGCTCATGTCTGGCATTAAGAGAAGATGCAGTGGCCAAATTAGAATGGCCCCTGGGCCACACCTATACTTCAGTTCCCACAGCAACTGGGACACCTTATTCTGCCTACAGCATGCTGTTGGGTGTAGGAGATGCAGGAATGCCAGTTGTGCAAGATCACAAACCAATTCATAGGAAAATAATAATTTGAGCACCATGGTTTTCTTCAAAGATGGCTGCCATAATTCCTGCTCTCCTGTAGGCATCTGCTGCTCTTTCCTCTGAGAGGGGAAGCTATTTTCTCTCTCCTTGAATCAGGGCTGGTTTTGTAAGCTGCTTTGTCCAACAGACTGTGGTAGAGTGACCGTGTTAGTTTCAGGCTTAGCTTTTAAGAGAGCTGGCCAATTCCTCTTTTGCTCTCAGAAAACAATCATCATGTAAGAAACCCTACTACCCTGAGCTCACCATTCTGTAAGGAAGCCCACACGAGCCACGTGATTACACACGGAGGAGCACAGAGGCACAGATGTATGAGTAAAGCCTTCCGGATTTCAAGCCCAGCTTCGCCACCAGCTGAATGCAGCCAAATGAGTGACTCCAGCTGATGTTATGTGGAGCAGAAAAATGGCCCATCTGAGTCTTGCCTAAATTCCTGGCCCAGAGAATCACAAGAAATCATAAATCATTGTTTTAAGCCACTAAAGTTTAGAGTGGTTTATTACAAAGTGTAGATAACTGAAACACATACTTACTATGTACCAGATACTATGTAAGCACTTCCTATAGATTGTTTCCTTTAATTCTCATGAAAGCCTCAATAATATCATCCCATCTTCAGATGAGAAAACAAAAGGTCCTACTTGTCCACAGCCACAGAGGTGGTGAGTGACATGAGGTGTGTCTCTCTTCAGCATCTGTGCTCGGATGAAACTCCAAACTTTCTGCCTTCAGAGTTGGTGAACTCAGCTCCACTTTCGCCACCAGAAGAATGTCATTCATAGGAACACCGTTAGGAACTGTTAAATGCACACTCCAGCCCTATTGCATCCTGCCTCTGGGCAAACTGGGAGATGTGCTAGATCGGTCTTGGTAGCTAGGGTCAGAAGGGTCAAAAGGGAAGTTGGAAAAAGACATACAATAACTGAAACTGTTCTTAATTAATGACATTTTTTAGCAGTTTCTGTTTGCAGAAAAATTGAGCAGAAAGTACAGATGGCTGGCATATATCCTCTCATCTCAGCCCAGTTTTTCCTGTTATTAAATATCTTGCACCAGTGTGGTACATTTGTTACAATCAATGAGCCAATAATAATGATACACTATTAGTAACTAAAGTCCATAGTTTACATTAGGGTTCACTCTCTGTGTGTTGAACATTCAATGTATAATTTTGAGACTCTAGGGTGTAGAAGAGGGAATCAGTGGCTGGAATCCTATGTTAGCGAGATCTGCTCCTAAGCCAACCCTACTCAGCAGTCAAGCCTTAGTCCAGCTCTGCCCGCTCCATCCAGGTCTGAGCTCCATCCCCCCTCTCTGTCCCTCTGGCCCCTGTTTGTTTTAGCCCATTCTCAGGCTTTGATGCCTTGCATCATGCCGCTCCCAGTCTCTTATCTCCAGCCTCAGGCTTGCCCAGCTCAGACAAACAAACCAGGGTTTGATTTATTGCTGGACTGCAGAGTGTTCTCTCATTGGCTGGCGATGTACTAATCGCCTATTAAGTATTATGTGTATAATGTGATTTAGCTCATTAATTCATAATAATATCACAAAGGTATATTTTTATAGATAAAGCAACTGAAACTCAGATAATTAAGTTCTTTGCCTACAATCACACAGCTAAAAATGGAACAGTTAAGACCACAACCAGGTCCAAGCAGCTCTACAGCCAACGTTCATTCCATAGCCCTTCCTCACCTCCGCGTCAGGTTTTTGCCACCATTATACCATAAAGCCCATGTGAAGTGTCTTTAGTTATTCATCCATTCACATTTGCAACCAGTTCTCAGTGGGATATGAATTAAGTGCCTACTTAGCAATCTCAAATGTTACTCCTCGAAAACAGAAAGCATTCAAGATGTTTTATATTAAATATTTCTATTCCATAAAGAGTTTGTGTAATGAGGAGGAACCAAGGACAATAATGAAATACATAAAGCAATATACATTTTTACAGTAATGGAGCACAGCATGTTTACATTATGACTGGAACCCCATTGATTAGGCTTCATCGAATATTACTTTTAGCATAATTATCACTGATGGAAGAGAGTCTGGCTTGGTACTGAATACATCCTAAGCACTCAAGACTGACTGCACTAGTTTCAACTGGGTCTTAAACACTTAAGGGGCAGTAACATACCACATTGTAGCTTGATATCCCCCACCGTGACCAAGGTGATAACAGAAAAATAGACTAAAACTCCAACAGTTGAGATTCATGTGAGATACATAATTATCATATATTAATAGATATTTTTCCAAAGAGGAAATACAGATGGCTAATAGACATATGTAAAGATGCTCAAGGTCACTAATCATCAGAGAAATGCAAATTAAAACCACAATGAGGTATTGTCCCACACCTGTCAGAATGTCTATCATCAATAAATCAAAGAACGACAGTGTTGGCGAGGATGTGGAGAAAAGGGAACCCTCATATACTGTTGATGGGATTGCAAATTGGTACAGTCACTATGGAAAACAGTCTGAAGAATCCTAAAAATATTAAAAATGGATATACCTTTTTACCCAGCAATTGCACTTCTGGGTATTTATCCAAAGAAAACCAAAACAATAATTGACAAAGATCAATGCACCCCTATGTTCATGGCAGCACTATTTGCAATAGCCAAGATATGGAAATAACCTAAATGCCCATTGGCATACGATTGGATAAAGAAGTTATGGTTCATATATACAATGGAATATTACGCAGCCATTAAAAAAATGAAATCCTACCATTTGCAAGACATGGAGGGCCCATGTTATTATGCTGAGTGAAATAAGTCAGACAGAGAAAGATAAATACCATATGTTACCATACCATATATGAGGAATCTAAGGAACAAAAAGAATGAACTAATCAAAAACAGACTCACAAATATAAAGGACAATTGGCGACAGCCAGAGGGGTGGGGGGCTGGGAGAAAGTGGTAAGGGTTAAAGAAGTACAAGATAGTTGTTGATAGATGGTCATGAGGATGGGGAGCATGCATAGGAAATGCAGTCAGCAGTAATGTAATAGCTAGGTATAGAGCCAGAAGAGAGAAAGAGCAATGAGAGGGATCGTTTCATAAACCATATAAATATCTAACCAAAGTACTGTGTTCTTAAAACTAATAATAAAATTTAAAAACCTTAAGTAAAGAATTATTTAAAATGGTCCTCTTTAAAGGTCTGATGGAAACATTTATCATGTTAAATATATTATTATCATTAGCATAATATAATATATTGAAAGGCAGTATAGTATAATGGTTTTGTCGCTTACTAAATTCTTATCTTGATCAAGTTTTTTAACTTGTCTTTGCCTCAATTTCCTCATCAATAAGATGAGGACAATAACAGTATCAAACCAAAAGGGGTGTTGGGAGGATGAAATAATTTAATATAGATAATACACTTAAACTAGAACAGTCAGTTCAAATGAAATGCTTGTTTCGAAAATGAAATTAGTTCTGATTCAATTGATATATTAGGGAGCAGTTTGAGCACAAGACCTGCCTGTTTGCTTATGTCACCTTTGTCCGTGAGAAACACAAGATGAACCCAGAAAACAGTGCACCCAGAAGAAGGGTCATATATGCAATATATGACATGCGCACATGTGCACACCTCAAATGTCTACTAGCTACCTCAGTCACTGTGTGTGAGGAGCCACGCCATCCTCATCTGATGTTACAAGTGTCCTTCAGACTTCAGGTGACTCTCCTTCCACTCCTTCACAATAACTCATGGGATGTAACCTTTCTAACACCCACTTCCATAAGCAAACTTTGGGTCTTATTTAAGCATTCATGCACTTCTTATCCTTTGACATGAGCAAAACACTTTTATTTTATTAGTTTCCTTTTTTTTCTTTTTGATGTGTCACTGATGAAGTTTTGAGTGCTGTGCCCCTAAACCCGTTTCCACAGAAGCCCTGTGGTGGTTAGTAACAGTTTTGCATGGCAGAGTAGTTTTTAAGAACACATTTGTCACATTATAGCAAAATTGACTATACATGGCAAGTAATAAGCACTCAAATAATGTAATTATTATTGTAATAATAAGAAATTGACATTTGGTCTATATGACTTGCATATTTTCTTAGATCGTTTCAAGTCTGAGTTAATTTGATTATTATCATTCAGTTTGAATACTGTCCCCCTTAGTAGTAGCAGCAGAGAAGTAGTTGTACTAGTATTCATATTCAGGAATGTCTTTATGATTTGCACATTTGTGAGATTGCTCAAAATATACTAAACAATACAGGAACAGCCCATCACTTAAGGATTTCAAATATACTGGATGAACACGTAACTAGACCATACCCCTTGGGACCACAGATAGAAATAGGACCTGATGATAATCAGCAGTAACTCTAGGTATTTGACTTCAGGATAGTTTGGTTTTGGACAACCACATGTATTCTGGACTAGTTATCCATGAGCCTCTTTAATCAATGATCGCATAGATGGGTGTGATATTTACATTTGGGGTATGAGGGAAGTCCACCAAAGGAGCTGAGGTCATGGGAAGAAGGCAAGAAAATCACTTGAGATGTGAGCTTTTCCCACACTTTCTGTCCTACTTATGCTCTTTCAAAATTCCCAAGTCACATGTGAGTTACCTTCAAAGTCTTAAGGTCCTTTTAGGCAGTCTGTCAATACTGCAGCCATACTGTTCCACCTAAGCTTTGATGACATGGATGTGCTCTTTCACTCATCCATCCATGCATACAGGCAACATTTATTCATTAAGTACTCCATGGTAGATACTGTCCTGAAGTCTCGAGATACCATGATGAATAGAAGTGGTCTTTGTCCATAAGGAGCTTACAATATTGAAAATGGTACACCCACACTCAGAACGCCTCAAGTAATGACGCTGAGCAACAGGCTTTACAAATTATATACTATGACCATTGAAAAAGGTCCCAGAGCTGAGGGGCTTTTTAGGGTCCCCACAGAGTCATCAACTGGTAAAGCCTGATTTACAAAAGCTCTGACCTTAAATCAAAGGACAACCATGTGTGTCTCCACTGTGAAAAGAACTTTGACCCATTCCCTCTCTGGGTGGATCTGAGGATGAGGGTGATGACGAGAGCACAGGTGAAGGAAGACTCAGTATCAGTGAGTGTGTGTGCCTCTTCTCCTAGGCTAGGAACTGATTGAAAACGTATCTCATCTTTCTTTGCATTGCTAGGGTCTAGTAGGTCCCCAGCCTACAGAGAAGTTCAGTAAAATTCATAACTAATGACTTTAAGGCACTTTTCTGTCTCTACAGGGTTGCAAAATAGATAAGCCAAAGATAATCAAAGATTCAGCCTCAAAGAATCAGACTATTCTAGGAGGGTCCCTTGGACAACATCCAGATTTCCACTAAAAGGACAACCAGGAATCTCTTTTGCCCATTTCAAATGTCTTTCATGACCTTACTTGACAGAAGAGATCTTAACAATCTCTGAATTTTGAAGGCAAAGCTCAGAGAGGTCACATGATCCCCCAAGTTTACACCTCTAGTTGATGGAAAGCCAAGATTGGAGATAAGTTTCAAAACTTGTTTTGACATTTGACATCCTTTTCTCTTTCCATAGAGTCTTTCACCATTTCCTTTCAGCTGGAAATTTCCAACCTAGAACTCTAGAAATCCTCTTTTTCTTCTAATTGATGCTCTCTGGGTTTCTAACTTTCTCTCTGACAACACACTTTCTTGGAGTCTCTTAGGAGGGTCTCCATAAGAGTTCTCTTATAAGTGGTGGAGTTATCCTGGATATTCACAACACAAAGAAAAATCTAAACACTTCCAACAACTACTGTAGTAGTTTCACCATCTGTTTTTCTAACAGCCTCATATTTTACTAACATCTATGGAGCTGAGTCTTGTTATGCTATAAAAATCTTCTAATCTAGACTAATTCTTAAAATCATCCCAACTGAACAAAATTAAAGAATGTTAGTACATTGTTTCTGCCAGAAAAAAAAAAATCCTAGCTCATTTTGTGACCCAGAAAAGGAATCTCTAACAATGAAATGAACTTACACAAATGGTATTGAGGAATAGTCATATGATAACTTAAATGCTATTCTAAGTTATCAACACTATGCTGCAGATTCTAAAAGAGCATCCCTGTGGACCTTGTTCAGAATATCTGAGAGCAATGGCCATCGTCTTTATGAAAAACTAAAATAATGACCCCAAACCAGTTTGACTTTCAGAAGAATTATTTTAAATGAATTAACAGCAGTGGTTCTAAACTGTGAGAGAGAGTGAGAGCCAAGAATCATAATTTTTAAAATCCTGTAAGAAGCCTGACGGAAACCTGGTGTTCCTGACTAGCAAGCACATCCAAGCCCATTGACATCTGGAGTTGATGGGAACCTTGCTCATTTGTGATGACTGAGAAAATGGCTCCAGTCGTAGTCCGGAACTTGCTAAGAAGGAAATCAACTTTTGTGTCTCGGTTACGTGAAAATAAAGATCTGTGTTTCTTTATATCTACTGAGAAGAAACTTTTGTCTTCTTGGCTACCAAGAATATCCAGGCCTGTCTCCTCCTCCAATCCAATGAAATGCAATTCCTTCCTTTTTCCTTTCTCTTTTCATAACTGCTTTACTGCTGATGATTTTTAAAGGGCCAGACCAAAAAACTTGTGCAAGGAACGGGAGTTTTGATAGCATACATTGAAAAGGGAATTCCTTATCAATATAGATGGATATAACCAATGGATAAGTACCAACAGATAAGACCCTAACTAAAGTTCCCAAACATATTATAGACACATTCCAGTTGGGAAATGATGTGATGTCGGTAAATTAGACATAGATGTGTTTGCCAAATTCTAGAATAATAAAATTAAGAAACCTCCTCTTGGAGATTAAAAAATGTAATTTTAGGAAAAATTGGACAGATACATGCAAAAAAGAGAAACTGGACCACTTTCTTATACCGTATACAAGAATAGACTCAAAGTGAATTAAAGACTTAAATGTAAGACCCAAAACCATAAAACTTCTAGAAGAAAACATAGGCAATAAACTCTCTGATATTACTAACAGTAATTTCTTTTCGGATATATCTCCCCCAGCAAGAGAAACAAACAAACAAAAAAATTAACAAATGGGACTACATCGAACTAAGTTTTTGTGCAACAAAGGAAACCATCAATAAAACAAAAAGACAACCAATTGATTGGGAAAAGATATTCACTAATGATACATCTAATAAGAAGTTAATATCCAAAATATATAAAGAACCCACAAAACTCAACGACAAAAAAAAATCTAATTAAAAAATGGGCAGAAGACCTGAAAAGATATTTCTCCAAAGAGGAAATACAGATGGCTAATAGACATATGAAAGGATGCTCAAGGTCACTAATCATCAGAGAAATGCAAATTAAAACCACAATGAGATATCTCCTCTCATTTGTCAGAATGTCTATCATCAATAAATCAAAAAATAACAAGTGTTGGCAAGGATATGGAGAAAAGGGAACCCTCATACACTGATGGTGGGACTGCAAATTGGTGCAGCCTCTATGGAAAACATTATGGAGGTTTCTCAAAAAATTAAAAATAGATATACCTTTTGACCCAGCAATTGCACTTCTGGGTATTTACCCAAAGAAAATCAAAACAATAATTTTTAAAAATCTATGCACCCCAATATTCATGGCAGCACAATTTACAATAGCCAAGATATGGAAGCAATCTAAATGCCCATCAACAGACAATTGGATAAAGAAGTTATAGTTCATACATACAATGGAATATTATGCAGCCATTAAAAAAATGAAATCCTACCATTTGCAATGACATGGATGGACCTAGTGGTTATTATGCTGAGTGAAATAAGTCAGACAGAGAAGGATAAATACCATATGATACCATACCATATATGAGGAATCTAAGGAATAAAAAGAACAAACTGATCAAAAACAGACTCACAAATATAGTGGACAATTTGGTGACGGACAGAGCATAAACACATTGTCGAGAGAAGCATTTCTCGCCATATGTGTAAAGATCTTAGATTTGTCTAAACCAGTGATCTTTAAAGTATGTTCCCTAAAACAGCAGTATCAGCTTCACCTGAGAAATTGTTAGAAACACAAATTCCTGGGCTTCACTCCGGACTCACTGAATCAGAAAGTTTGGAGGTGGGGCCCAGTAATTGTGTTTTAACAGATCCTCCAAGTTGAAGTCTGAAAACCAATGATCTAGACCTGTGCTATCTATTAAGATAATTACTAGCTATTGGACATTTGAAATGTGCCTAGTCCACACTGAGTCCTGCTAGGAAGCATAAAAATACACACTGAATTTTAGAAACTTAGTAGGGGGGAAAAGAAGATTTCACTAATATGTTTATATTGATGAGGCGTTAAAGTAATAATGATTTGGAAATATCAAGTTAAACAAAGTGTATTATTAAAATCAATTTAACCAGTTTTTTTTAAATCTTGCTACAAGAAAATTTTGTATTACATATGAATTGCATTATATTTCTATAAGATAACACTGCTCAAGAGCAAACTTCTGAAATACATAAAAATTCACTCCACAAAATTCCTATAGAAATTACATAACTTTTGCCTGATTATTTTCAATGGTAAGGGATGCACAAATCAGTACTTTCAGGTTTTTCTTATATTGAATTAAGATCTGCTTTCTGTAACTTCCTGTTTTGTTTTTGTTTTTCATTTATTCATTTATCCTGGTTCTGACCTTCAGAACTACACAAAATAAGGACAACCCTTTGCTTTATGGCAATTCTTCTGTATTTTGTAACTTGAACCGTTGTCGACAATGTGTCTTGTCTTTGCCAGGCTGAAAATATTTCTGGTACTATCATTTGTCCACATTGTGGATGATTTCAAGAGCTTCTGCTTTCATAGTTACTCTCTGCTGAACATTCTCCTCTTTAGTAATATTCCTCAGGTAGGAAAAAAAAGGTCCAATTATTGAAAATGGGCAAAGATTTCTGGTGTCTCTTCAGTGGAGCTCAGAGCACTGTTACTAGGCCTTCTGGGATTGTCTCCAATTCTATAGGGGTGTGCTTTTGATCGCCTTTGATAGTCTAGGCTATTTCACAAATCCATCGGGACAGAGTTTAAGATATAGAAAAATGAGTAACAATGCAAATGTTGACTAACGATAGAATGCAAATGATTACTGTTTATGGCAATGCAAATTTTGTCTGGCAGAGAATATAAATCTCTTTAAGTCAAAATCGCATTTAAGTGGATTTTAATTACTGAGTTAAAATACTTGATACATGTTTATTTTGGTTTTGCAATTTTACCTTTTTGAAAATTATGCTTTAACACCTTAGAAATAAGAGCGCCAGAACACAGTAGGAAACACTAGACGTGGTCTGAGCACAGTGGACTCCTCTACGCTTGCCTGGTTTCTCCACATCTCATAACTCTAGAGCTTTCTAATAACCTCATTAGAACCACTGACACATTGAATTTATGGTGAAACCAAACACTTAATTGTTTTCTTCACAGATGTTACTGCGCCCGAGTTATAACTCAAATGCTAGATGTTTTCTTACAGTTATGCCTTTGAAATGTAACACTGAGAACTGGAGCACGTTATTTCAGCCTGAGGAAACCACTGTCATGTTGTCATGTCTTTATCAAAGTACAAACCAAATGCCAGAACCACTCAGAACTCAGTGGGGCTTTCAGTGAGAGGGTCTGCTTCCACGGTTGGGGTGGAAGACAGACGAAGAGAAGTGACTTCTCTCTAGAGGCACGGTCAAGCAGAGGCTGATACAGGCATGTGGAGCCTGAAACATAAAATTTGAGGGTGAAGCATCACCTTCAGAAAGAATTATGCAAAATTGTCCACTCTCTTTGTGTAATGCTATACTTCAATCAAATTACTGTCTTCCAAATAATATAAAATTAAGAATATAAAGTTGCTAGAGTTCCTTCAAGGGCCTCGCAAGGGACCCCATAACAGTGAGGGACCCTGAGCCCACGCTTCTTTAGCTCCCCATAAGTCTGCCCTCTCTGAAGTCAGCTACCTTGCGGGCACAGAGAAAGTCCTCCATACCTGGTAGTACTGATTTTATACACAGGTCACAATTTTTATGTTATTTATTTCTGTGACTCCCTACCTCTTAGGAAAGATATGTGCAGCTGGCCCTCCATATCTGCGCGTTCTGTATCCACAGATTCAACAAAAAGCAGATCAAAAATACGTTGCTGTTGATGTGTTAGTTAGTTAGGCCTATGAGAGTTGCATCTGTACTGAACACGTACGGAGAAATACAGTAGAGTAACTATTTACATAGTATTTGTGTTATATTAGGTATTATAACTAATGTAGAGATGATTTAAAGCATATGGGAGGATGTGTGTAGGTTGGATGCAAACACTACACCATTTGATACAAGGGACTTGAGCATCCTTGGATTTTGGTATCTGTAGGGGTCTTGGAACCGGTCCCCTGTGGATACCGAGGGACAATGGTTCCGTGCACCTATTTCTCAGAATTATTTAAAAAGCGTTCTGAGCTTATTCTGTTTTCCCTTGTAGGTATCTCACAGATAGCTATTTCAAGTACCTGAAGTTTACCTGGGTTTTTTCTAGAGTAAAACAATGAGGCAATTGCTCTGAACAGTGAGGTGAAATCAACGGTGAGGTTGAATTGAGGATCGAATTTATAAAAACAAGATGACTTACTTTTGTAGTGAAAAAACACTAATAGAATTTTCAAATGAAATCAATTTAGGGCTCTGGGGGGCCAACAGCAAGGCCCTGTCACCCTTGGAGGTCACGTTCTCCTGCAACTCTTGCCAGTAGGTAGTCCAAGAAACTCAGATTTCTCACCCTCTCCTCCCTATTTTCACTTTCTAATTCGGTATTTTTAAACACATTAAAAGAAAATGTCCAATGGCCCTGAAAGTAAAGACAGATCACAAAAGAGAGGCTAGAAGAGTCAGTGAGGGAGAAGAATGTCCCCTTTGCCTCAGTGGAAGAAGGGAACAGACGTACTGTGACCGCTGGTACTCGGTCTCCCATCTTGGTAGTAATAAAGTCAAGGGTCATGAACAGCATAGTAACACGAGGTAAAAAACTCCTGTCGGTCCCTTCCCGCCTGCTGCGGCCCCATCCCTCCTTCACAGTGCTCCCTCTCTATGGGCTAGGCTGCCTTGTAAGAGAGGGAGAATACGATGCTACGAATCTACCTCTGTGTTACTTCCCAGGAGTTGGAGGAAGAGAATGGTCTTACTGTGAAGCATGTGTGCGCTGGTGATCATTGTTATCACTGCTGTAGGGTGAATGAGAGGGCGTGTGAGCCGCCAGGCCCGAATCCGTGTTTCAGCTCAGCCCATTTCTGCAACATTTTATGACAGACGAGGCTCCTCTTCCAGGTCTAGTCCCCCACTTTATACCAAGGGACATGGCCTATATAAGTCCACAGAGTTGCAATGACACAAATATTGAATAATCAGGGCATGTGTTCAATAACACGTGGGAGGTCCTTTATAGCCTGGCATTTTTAGGACAAAATTCCAGCTCTACCACTTGCCAGCGGTGTAACCTTGGCAGATTACTTAAACTTCCTAAGCCTCAGTTTCTCCATCTGCAAAACACTACAAAATATTATAGCAACATTTACCTTGTATGCAATTATGGAGATAATGTATTTAAAGAGTTTTCCACACTGCTCAGCACACCCTCGGTGCTTAGAAAAAGGTTAGTTGCTATTTTGCGTTTATCATTTGGTATTGTAATGACATTTTAATAGTTATTTTGAAATATAATTTATATAACATAAAGTTTACCTGTTGAAAGTGTATAATGCAGTGGTTTTTAGTACACTTACAGTTGTGCAACCATCACCATAATCTAAGTTAAGAACATTGTTATCGTCTCAGAAAGAAACAGTGTGCCCATTAGCAGTCACGCCTGTCACCCCGGCCTGGAGGAACCTCCACGATGATGTCGAGCAGAGGTGGTGAGATGGGACATCCTCGCCATGGTGAGGTGGGTTCAGTAGTGAGTTCAGTCTTTCACCACTGAGCATGATCTTTGTTGGCAGTTCTTCTGCACAGTCTCTTAATCGTTTTGAGGAATTTCCCTTCTATTCCTGGTTTGTTGAGTGTTTTTTATCATGAAAGGGTGGTAGACTTTGTCAAATATTTTTCTATTGTCTTTTATTCTATTAATATTGTGCATTATATTAATCAATTTTCTGAGGAGCAGCCTGTTGACAGTGCCCCCCTGGCCGGTACCCCATGTTGCTCCCCCTCTCCTGGGCCCCTTGTTCTACAGCTGCCTTCAAAGGCAAGGGAGCAGCACTCAGTGCTCCTGCATCGACCGGGTTCCAAGACCCACTCAGTCCCGTTGCTGTGTTTGCCTGACGCTTCCGCTACTGCAGGGCATGCCTTCCTTTCTCACAGTCAACAGTTTAGGGGTGTGTGTGCGTGTCCGTCTGCAGTGTGTGTAGAAGGCGTGCGCCCACGGGTGGCGTGTGAGCACGTGTGTGTCCACGTGTGTGCGTGCAGTGGGTGTGTGTCTGTGTCTGGGTGTATGTGGAGTGTTCCTGGCCAGGGAATCAGAAACTAGAAAGAGTCAAGAGTGATACTGTCGGGATGGGCACTACACTCATCATGGTGATCGTGTAGTAAGGTATGTAAATATCAAATGACAACGTCATACACCTAAAACTAATGTTATATGTTGACTATACTTTAATTATAAATAAATACATTTTTAAGAATAATGCTCTTGGTATCAATGGGTTACTTTTTGTTTTACAAAGCATTTCTTAGGCATCACTGTTTGCAGATCATCTATTGGCTAATGCACTATCATCTTGTGGTATTTTTTAAATTATACCTTTAGAAGTTAACATATCACTAAAAATATGTACTCTGGTATTTGCCCCTAACCCAGGAGTAGGAACTGCGTTACTAAAGTCGAATATAAAGATGAGGAACCACTGATATCACTTACCCCATAGGTCCAAAGTCTTGTCCCGCTCTAAGGAAACAAATTTTTGCAGTCTCTTTACTATCACCAATGGATAGACATTAGCCAGATTCTCATTAGATAGATGAAATTTAGGAAACTGCATCCATAGACTGAGTTATTTATTAAAATAATACTTTTCCCCATGAATTCAGTTACTCTCTTATCTCTCTTAGAAAACATCTTTAAATTCATTCGAAGACAGCATGGATATAAACAGAAGAATGTTTTCTTAAAACTAAACCAAAATTTCTCATGATCTTAATAGCAGTCATTTCTGGATCATAAACACAAGAGCAATCCACATTGAAATGAACAGATATAGTTTTCGGATCTGGAGAAACCATATGTCTTTTTAACTGTTCAGTCGTTCAGGAGAGATGAACACAAAAGTGATTTTTTTCTTCCTCAACGCATCCAAGTTGAATTGGCAATGAATATGAAATCATTTTTCAGAGCTATTACAGAGTATATGTACAGTATTATCAAATATAGTCTAGACTTGCTATTAGTTTTGCAGCAAAGAAATATTTCTATCATACGGTCCTTATCAAGAAAATTAAATAGAAGGATTGATAACTAGGTGGGTAATATTCTCTCATGAGCTAGCTTTTAAATGGGCCATATTGTTCTCCATTGTATTGGAAACTGAAAATAGATGCTCTATCAGCGATGTTTGTGAAAAATAGCACATTATCTGGAACTGACTGGTGGGAGTGGGAGACAGTATATTTCTTTATAAATTAAGCTCTTAGCAGAACCATAAAGTTTTTAAATCTGACAGGAGCTTTATAGCTCAGCTATTCTAAGCCCCTCATTTTCTATCTGAGGAAACAGACATTCAGAAATATTAAGGGACCAAAATAAAACAACTATTTAGTATCAGAATTATAATTTCAGCTTTAAAAATAGGTGTTTCAATTTAAGTACATTGTAGGTAATTTTATCCGAATAAAGGTAGAGTGGAGAAAAAAAGAATTTACCCTTAGATTATTTTCTGTAATAATTATCCTTTAAAATTCTAGAGATTTTATCCTTTAATGAGTCTTAACTATAATAAAAGTCGATGAGTTGAAACAGAAAAACCAGGCAGAGAAACAATTTTCCCCCAAAATAAAACAGAAGTAGCCCTTCCCTCCCACTCTCAGCAAACAGAATTTGGACCTTGCAGTGGTATCGGCCACACCCTATCTCCTGAGCACTGACAAATCCCCCCGAGCTCCACAGGCTGGATGGCAGTTGTCCCTTCTGTGTGAACCCAGTGGGAACTGTGGCCTCAGCTCTGGCTACTTCAGTCTAAGATACAGGGAAAGAAATCAGCAAAGACTTTTCTCTCCTTGCCCCAAAAGGGCCAGTAGTGATCTCCGAGTCCTGCCTCCCCAGCACCAAGGTGACAGACAAGCACATTCAGTCTAAATCCAGCCTTCAAGAGCAACTTTTGAACAAAATCAGATTTCCTCTAGTGCCAAACTGCCTTTGACCTTAGGCCACTCACCATTTACTAAATACATTACAGGCTGTATCTCATGTATTTTAGGCTTGACAGGCACAGGGTTGGGGGTGGGGGTGCTGAAAGTGAAAGTTTTATATCCAGAACACATTAAATCAAGTTCCAATTTAGAACAACCTTTTTCCTGTCTCCTGCTTTCTGCTAAGAGTCATTTTGAAAAACAAGAAAATGAACAGCTGGAAGGCTAAGCAATTAGTGGTTTTTTTCCTATGTACTTGATCTCCTGCCTCTCAGCTCAAGGACATGCAGGGAGACTGTGGGCTCTGCTAAATTAGTAGCTAGTGGAAGTCCCTTGACAAATTAACAAGAACCGAATTAATATCAGCGTTCCGTAAGGTGAGGCCTGAAGCATCTCTCTGGAAGACATAACTTAGGATGACCCAATTATGATTATAATGAAGGGCCGAATAAAATATTTCCAATAGAACTCTAAAAATTAGAAGATTGTGCAGTAACGATAACCCACATACAAAGAGAAGCTAACATTTATTGAGCACTGCCTGACAAACACCATGCTATTTACAAACGTTCATTTTTTTTATCCTCATAACAAACCTAAGAGGTGGAATGGATTATTATCTCCATTTTAGAGATGATGAAATAGAAGCCGAGAGAGGTTAAGTAACTTGCCATAGGTCACACAGCCAGTGAAGAGTGGATTCAGGCTCTGAATCTATGCGGTCTGCCTCCGGAACCCACACTTGTAACTGCTCTTCTATAACTATATAAGGAAGACATTTATCGAGTTATGATATCTTCGAGGATTTCTAACATGCACAAAATTATTGAAAGACAAAAGAGTTATAATGGCTCCAAAGGTGGGGAAAAAAAGAAGGTTTGCAAAAATTGGCCAAGACGTAGAGAGAGAGGAAAGAAAGTAGAAAAGTCTGTGAAGGCGGAGAGGATGACATCGTTAGATGGTTGAGGAGAGAAGGAAGTACAATACTCTGTTTTATCGACATCAGAGAACGCCTAGAGTGAATACCTTTCCCCAAATGGTCCTAATTCCAACAAAGGAAATAAAGCTAAATAAATTCACACAACTGACTCTCATTGTGATCCAAGTTCATTGTTCCTGCCTTAGAAAATGTAAAACGCGGTTAAGAAGGAATTGGAAAGGCCAAGCTCGCGGGGCTCTGCCTCCAGAGTTCAAAGTATGTGCTTGGGTGTGAAAAACCCTCCACTCTGAGTATGTCTTTTCACCAGAGTAAAGTCTGGATTTTTGGTTTTTAAGAATGTTCCAAAAATGTTATATAGCTGGGAAAATGGTGAACAAATATTAGGAACAAACAGCAACCTTAAATTAAAGCAAACCAAATTTTAACTTCAAAAATAAAAAATCACTTATTTTATTTCCATGAAAGGGCCTATTTTAGAGAGGTAACTGCCTTTTCTCCGCAGTTTGCGTTATTTATGTCGTTGTTTAACCTTGGGTGTGTACATCTGAGAAGCTCTGAAACTTGGTGTTATTTTATGTAAATCGTTTCTGAACTTGGGTAAGAGAGTCTCACTCTGGCTGCGAAGGTGGCGCTTCCCGCACCGAGGCCATCGGCTCATGTGTCCCCTGGTTCCATTTTCCTCTGAACAGCTCCTCAGTTCATACCACAGTGTTTGGACTACAACATTTTGCCAACTCTTGTACCAAATACTGACAGTTTTATTACAAATTACAAAATTAGAAAACCACAGGTATAAATTTCACACATTTCTAATATATTTAGTTTAGCATATGATAGTTTTCAGTTTGCTACAGTTCCTTATTTTCATGTCGAGAAGTTACAGGAATATACATGGGATTATAAATTGCCTTCCAATAATCTGCTTGTTAAAGAAAAAGTTAAAACACTGGAAATGTGCCCTGTACTCATTTGTGTACCTTCCTTTTAATCATACGTTGTGGCTTCTGCTGACTTAAGAGAGGCCAAGTGCCTACAGAAGTTCAGTCTTGACTATATAAAGTCTGGTAATCTTCCAAAGCATTTCTTAAGTCATTAATAACAGGGCCTGAACTATGCTTTAGAGAACTGAGCTGGGCTTCGAAAACAATAATATTTCATTTCCAAAAGCACTTGACAGATTGGGAAAGTTTATTAATAAATACAGTTTGACCCAAATGAAAAAATATTTATTAATTTCAGTGCACTATGAAAGAAACTGCAGACGGATAAAGCAACAACAAACACGTTAAATGCCTTCTATGGCCCCAGCGGCCCTCTTCAAATGGTTTGGAGGCTGGATACAATGGCTCTCAAGATACTTCTAGAACAACCAGGCCTCCCAGAGTTTACAGTCTAGCTGAGGAATGGGCATGGTGGAGAACACTTAAGTCTGTGTTAAGTGTTGCCATCCAGAAATACAGCCGCTCACAGGCTGCGTGCATAGCAGGGGAGGGAGGGGGAGAGAAGGGCAGGAAAAAGAAGAGAAGGGGAGGGAAGGGCAGGCAGTCCCTGCCTCAGCTTATGATATGGAGAAGGAGATACACACGCACTAAAGCGGTTTTGTTAACACAACTGATGTGATGAGTTCTGTGTGCTCTGAGTGATCTTATTAAGAAGAGACTGCTCCCAGTGCAGGAATTGAAGCTTTCTTCCAGGAAGTGATGTTTGAATTAGACCTTAAAGAACGTGTAGGATCTCAGGAGGCAGGGATGACAGGGGAGGATTTCTAGCAGAACAAAGACCTGGAAGCAGTAAGACACAGGGAGAATTAGGGCACAGCAGGTAGCACAGCTAGAGAGCAGAGTGCAAGTGGAGAAGTGGAACTAGCAGGCAGGTGTACAATATTTTCAGAAGGGTTTTGGAACCCCGGGAAATGTAAAGCTGTTTTCCCTAAAGCAAAGGTGTAAGTTCCTAAGATGCCTTAGCTCAGTGTTAAACCATCAATTCAATATGAGAAAAATTGATTATTTTGCTTCTGAAATCTCTACAATCAGAGGTCTCCCAAAGGCACAATTAGTATTTGGAAAATGCCTGAGGTAATTTCTGTTCTCTTTAATGTTCCATTTGCCATTGGATTATTTATTAGGCATTCAGAGAGTTCAGTTATTCTCTTCTAGTTGCCTGGGGTAAAACGATGTGGACGCCTCTTCTGCCATTAGCATACAATATTACAAGATGATCGTATTCTATCATAGAAAACAGGACGAGACTTTGCTTCCTGATAGCTACACCACACCCCAAGAGGTTAATAAAAGATGCTGTTTCTCTAGGGCGATATTATAGAGACTTTTTCTGGTTCTGGTTACTTTAAATAGAGTTCAAAATAGAAGCAGGACAAAGTTTTACAAACCCCGAAACCCTGAAGCAGGTTTATCCTAAATAAACCTGCTTTGTCTGAACACCCAAACTCCAGATAACTCCTTAACGGGTTCAAGGTCTACTTTTCCCAGTTGAAATTATTTTGCTGCCAGGAATAGATTTCTCAAAAGCTAGGGTTTTATATATTCACCATCTCGACAGGTTATAGATATTACAAATGCCTGTTCTTATGTTTTCTCAGCTATGGGACTGGTCTTTTTCATGAACAATGGTCTTCCAATGTTCCTCCTAGACCCCTGACCAGCTGGTCAAGCCATTCACCATTTCCCATGATTTTCACTATTTTCTAACCATGGGCCACTTCTCTTTCATGATAAAGTGGGTGACCAGGTGCACTACCCATTGGAAGGATTTTCTCTCACCATCCTTTATCAAGGCCATCACTGAGGGAGCCTGCAGATGGCTGCCATCCATTTGCAGTTTGCCTCCACACATACTAAGCTCACCCTCTAAGCTCGGCCTTTTCCTCCTCCTGTAGGATCCCTTATATGGCCATAGGAGGAAGCTGAGGGAAGACTATAAAACTATGTGGTGTCATGGAATTTGGACTAGCTGCTTGTGTCATTTGCTTGTGCCCACTAGTGCAGCCTATGCTCAGTCCTGGATGCCTCCATTTCATCTTATGATGACTGCTGCTGGGCCACCTGACCCTATGACCTAACGGATTTTCCCAGCTCATGATGGATAGATCCAACCAAATGGTCACTCGGCATGTCATGGTCTGTCATTCTGTCTCTGCCAGAGCCCAGAAACATACCAGGTGTTTTCCAAAAGGCATATAATTCTGTACTGCTGGTGAAACAGTATTACTGCAAGACTCCGGGGGCCTGGCTGGTGACTCTCCCACTGGGGCTTGCCACAAATTCACACAGCCTCTTTCCCATCACCGATATGTCACTTACCTGCTGCAGAGCCCTTTGCTATTCTGCTCACACTCAAGGCTGGTAAGCAGCCTTTTGCTCTGCTCAGTACCGGAGCTGGTGCAGTATTCCCAGCTGTGGAATATGCTGCTTCTGCAACCCGAAGAGGCCAAATGGCCATTGTGACCCCTCCTTTGTGGCAGAAGAGGCAAGATGCAGCACTTTGGAGGGGATGTCCCAGTACATCCCTGACAAATAGATCCCTAACAATTTTGCAAATATGGCAACCACTCAGTCTACCATATTCCTCAAAATGCCTGAAGAAAATCTGCATTTCGTTTTAGGACTGTCTTTTTTCAGGGAAAATTCAGAAAGTCTTGTCTTTCCTCCATGACAAAGGCTCTCAAAATGTAAAGTGCATAAAAATAATTTGCACATTTTCCGGAATGGAAATTCTCAGGCCCCATCCATAGAGATTCTGATCTAAATAAATATGCATGAGTCTGGGAATCTGCATTGAGAAGGTACCGCCAGGCACTTCTGATGGACTTTAAGAGGCTTTATGCCTTTGAACATGCTGTCCGCTCTGCCTGTGATGCCTCCTCTCTTTTC
>CM053511.1:43103775-43138754 GCA_028627145.1 Eidolon dupreanum
ACACACACACTTAAAATGATCTATACATTTTGCGTAGCAGGTTTGTTGGGTTATAACTAAGACCTCTGGGAGACCTGGAAGTGGGAGGGAGGAAGCAAATTAAATGTTTTCTAATAAAAACTGCCCTGACAGAGAGAATTAACCCTTACCCAGAAGTAAATAGTGCTATCAATAAAATATTGATAGGGCTCAGTAACGGGTGCTTCCGTGTAATTTTTTTAACTTTAAGAACCACCTTGTCTGGCATTTATTTTTACTTAGTTGTAATAGGAAACACAAGGGGTCCTCTTTATTTGGCATGAATTTCCTTGCCAGAAAGTCAATATTTGATGATTATGTAAGGAGCTATAAACACAATTTCCTGAGAGATTTTCTAGGAAGAAGTTTACCTGCCTGAGCCAAATGGATTGAGATGATTTAAAAAGTAAACTTCCTTCCAAATGTGACAAGGTGGGCATTATCTTCTAGTTCATTCTTCACAACTCTCTATGGCATTTGAACCCTCTTCTTCTCTTTAGGGTTTAGAGTTCAAAACTTTATAGAACTTCTTGTTGTTGGTGGTGGTGGTGGTGGTGGTGTCATTGTTATACGAAATACTTGGAAAGCTCTGTCTATAGTATCTATAGCATCTCTCTCAGCTGTCTAACTCCCAAGCCCTCTTGCATTTCCGATTTCTGCTGATGGGACCACCAGTCCTGCAGGCACCCAGGCTTATAACCTTGGCTACACCTGTTTTCTTCTTCCTCTTCACTGTCACATACCAATCTCATCCACTTACTTCACCCTAATAAGACAAATGTGCAGTGTCTGTCACTTACATTCCCATATCTCCATTCCCATTGCCCTTTTCCTAGTTGATTCCCTCAATTCTTAATTCCTGAGCCAAGGCAACAGCTTTGGCTCACCTCTCCACCTCTCCACCATCTCCTCCCCCAAACCATCCTACTCACAGCGACCAAATTCATTTTTAATGAAGGACTCTTTTGTTATCACATCCCCTACTCAAAATTCTTCGATGGCTCCCCAGTGCCCACAGAATAAAGCACTTACTCTCCTTTGCTGGGCAGTGTGACTCTCCAGAGGCCTGTCCACAATCTCCCTTCACAATCTAACCTCTCATAGTTGCCTTTCATGAAGGCTGGGCCAGGCCAACACAACCTCTTGTGGCTCTCCATCCTTGCATCCAGAAATTCTGAGTTTGGTCCTCTGTGCTACCTTCCTCTGTTTACATTTTCATTTCCTCTGACTCGGGTACACTGCTAAAATTCATTTCAGGCCCAACTCAAACGCCACCTCCTCCCTGACACCTTTCCTAATTCAGGCTGCCTCAGTGTGCCTCCATCCTGGGGCCCCAGGGTGAGCTCTGGCCTTGCTTTGTTGTAATACAGATATTTTAGCACAAGATTCTTCAACAAGGTGAATGGAGATTTTTGTCTACATTGTGGGAGGGACATGGAAACTGAAACATTCAAAAGGAAAGAAATTTGAGGTGAAGAAATACCAAATATATCCCAAGAGTATTATGGGGAGGAAAAACAAGAGGGCCTTTTCTTGAGTAATCAACTTCAAACCTCTTTTTTTTTCCTTCAGGCAAGCAAATTTTTATTTAAAAACTGAAGAACAGTGCCCCTCAACTTTTTTAAAAGGCATTTCTTTTATTCAGAAGAGGTGGAGATATCCTCATCTAAAATTTTAGATTAAATGGAAAACTATTTTGGTTCTAGGAACATCACAGTTAGGAAGCTGCAGGATTGCAGATGAAAGGGTTTGTGGGTAAGTATGCCATATGGTAAGAAGATCATCTCTGTTCCTCGAGGGAACCAATCACAGGGCCACAAATGGGGACATGAAATGCCTCAAGGCCCTGTGGACCTGTGCATATCAAAGAACTGAAACTCCAGGTGCCGCCTTATGGGCAACGCATTCTATAAAAAAGGAAAAGATGGGAGGAATTTAAGAAGCAACATATTCGAGAGGTTGCTATGTTCTGAAAGTGTGTGCCTCCCGCCAAAAAAAAAAAAAAAGTGTATGTTGAAATCTTAACCTGAAAGATGATGGTATTAGTGGGGCAGGGGTTGGGGGGTGGGGTGGGGGGGAGACCTTTGGGAGGTGCTTGGGTCACGAAGATGGAGCCCGCACAAATGGGATCAGAGGCTCCAGAGGGCTCCCTGGCCCATTCCACTTTGTGAGGACACAGAACAAAGGTGCCAGCTATGAAGCAGGAAGAAGGCCTTCACCCTACCAGGCTGGCACCCGGTCGTCAAGCCTCCAGAGCTCTGAGAAGTAAATATTTGTTGTTTATACCTAGTCTGTGATATTTTGTTACAGCAGCCCAAGTAGACTGAGATGTTTTTCCAATTTTGGCTATGGTTTTGGGAAAGAATCCTATTCAGAAAGAGAACAAATTATAAAAGAGAAACTTTATATGTACCACTTGTTAGGTTACAGAAATTAACTGTTCACATTGCTTTAAAATATCTCTTGATATAGCTATAGAGATATAGATAAGATCACAATGGAAATGGTCATTATTTTGGGGTAGTGGGAACATTGTTTTTGTTTGTTTGTTTTTGTCTGGCTGTAGTTTCTTCACAACAAATAATGTTAGCCTCTAGGAAGGTGGCTCTCAATCCTGGCTGCACCCCATTATTGCATTGGAAGCTTTTTGTTAAATGCCTAGGCCTGACTCCCAGGAACTCAGGTTAGTCTGCGGTAGGACCCAGCTGTCAATATTTTAAAGCTTCTCTAATGAGCAGGCTGGGTTGAGAATACTGCCATATTAGTCCTTCCTCCCCATCTCACTCCCTTTACTCTATTACAAGAAGGAAAATGGTTCAGATTTTATAGATGGAGACAAGGGAACTTCAATAAGCCCATAAGGAGAAAAATCTGCTCTCTGCTCTTTTTCCTCTGGCTGGCACAATGGGTTTTTGTTCTGTTGAAAAGCAGGTTCCCAAACTTGCACATATACAATGATGCGAATCAAACGGGCTGTGTGCCCTGGCTCCTGGTCGGTCATAGTAACCAGCCCAAATGAAAGCTTGCTCTAACCCTGCTCCCCAAGTTCTGCAAGGCGGGTTGGAGCTAAAGCCCAACTAGAGAGAATGTATTTCTTTATAATTGGATATGCCCATTTTCCCCTATGATTAAATCTCTATCAATAACCTCAGGAAGAAACGAGGTAATAAGGTCAACAAAAGATTCAGGAATCTGTGTCCCTTAATCAAATACCATCTAGTATCAACCCAGTGAAACCTTAACTTTTCAGAAGCATGTTTTACTTATGTAATAAAAAAAAATAATAATTTTAAGATAAAAGAAAATTACTGTTCTTTTGGGGAGTGATTAATACTGCTTATTTCAGTTATCTGGCAAATAATCCAGGGAAAATCTGCCATTCCCCGGCTATTGCTGGTTCTGTGGTTCACTGGGCAGTTTTTCTATTAGATTTAATGAAGATAGTAACTGAAAGAAAATGATGGGGACATCAAAGAGACATTTCAGTGCTGTTGGTAGAATCTGTGCTGATGAATCAATGGAGGGTGAGATAAATGGAGGGTAGAAAATGTGCTTTAGTCGGGTAAGGACAATAATAAAGAAGAGGGGGCCCTTCCTTAGAGTAGATGTTACACAGAAGAAAACTCTAGGCTCAGAGCTAACAAATGACTCTAGAGAAAGCAGAGCCTGTTGCATAAACACACAACCAAAAGTTGCCCTCTGCTCTTTCGATGATAAAGGCCCAGCATACTATAAAAAACCCTAATGGGTTATCTGAAGTTTCTGTTTGCCTAGAATTTTGAGATACCAAAAGTTGCTTAAAATAAGCGGACCATCAGAGGTAAGTTGGAAATTTTCCCTTATTCCAAATGTCCAATGAGTACTTCTGACCTGCAGATATAGAGCTCACATGACTTCTTTGTATAATTTACATACTTCAGGCTGACCTATTTTCCTCCACATAATTTATCAGAAATTCTTTAATTTTTTTATGTTCAGTGATAATGAAAATAGCATTACCATTTATTAGACACTGGTGTACATCAGACACTGTCTTAAGTACTTTCCAGATATTATTTCATCTACCCTTATAACAGCCTGTGGAGTAGATGCTATCATCTCCATTTTGAAGATGAAAATCAGAGAGGCTAAATAACTTTTCTACAGTCAAAAGTAAGTAATATAACCAGATCTATGCACCGCTGATAAACAAATATTAATCTAATTGCAATACCCAAAGCATTTTCTTTGTATTAAATTAATAAATACAATCTTCTCATATTGTAATCAAAATTCACAGAAAAACTAGAAAATAACCCAAAGATTTCCCAACAAATCAAAACCACTTAGCAAAATTATTTTCAACTGTTTTCAAAAAGAAATATGAGAACTAAAGAGGAAAAAAAAAAAACTTTCTCCAGTGTCACATATAAAATCCTATCAGATAATAGACAAATTTTAATTTTCCCAGCAACCTTATGAGATAATTATTAATATCCCATTCTAGGGGCTCCATAAAAGTTGAATAAACTTGTCCAAGGTCACAGAGCTATTATGTGTGGGAGTCTGAATTCAAATCAAAACAATTATCTAACTCTAATATTTGAGTTACTGCTATGCTATAATGTTTCCCAAATAATTAACGACAGAACAAGTATAAGAATCAGAGGAAAGATAATTTTATTACAAAGTCAATGTTTGGTATATGAAAAAGATTAAACATTTAGGGAACAATATTTCTCTTCTCCACACCCAGTCACACAGACAAGCCCCACGGGCTTAATGGGGGCGTGCTACGAGGTTCACCAAAGTCAACCGCCCTACGGGAGACCAGATGGATTACATAGATGGAGAAGAAACTCAGACTCCATAGTATTATTTCATCATTTGCTTCCTAAAACTAAAATCCAGAGTTTAAAGTGGTAAACACATTCTTAAAAGAAGACAGAAACTTCAGGCCTCCAACTAACTGCAGCCTCACAGTGCCCACCTGCATCTAGAGTGCCTGAGTCAGGGAGGACTGATGGGCTGGCCTTGATATTTGATATTGTTATTTTTGTTTGATTGTTTTGTTCATTTTTTTTGTGAGAGTTTATTTGATTTTATTTGAGCCAAGTTGATAACATGCTGGGAAGCAAGCTCTCAAATGCTCCCTGGTTGTTTGTATTATTTTTAAAACCCTGTATGTGGTGAGAAAAGTGATTATTAACTATAGACAAAATATAAAATGCTATGTTCTTCGTAAATTTCTATTTTAAAATTATAGCTTCCATCCCAAATTAGGTTTTGAAACAATTCTTTGAAGATTATTAACATGACTGAATTCGAGAAGCGTTATCAGAGGAAGCTGACTTTGTTGTCAACCTCAGAATGCCAGAATTCCAACAATTAACAATTTGGATGTGAATTCAAAGGAAGCTTATAGCGTTGAGAGAAAATGGCTCTGCAATAATGCAGGGGAGCTTCCCAAAGAGTTTCTCTCTTTTTTGATGCAAAGTTAAATGAAGAGTTGATGAAATTCTATGACTTAGGACACTGAACAATAAAATAAAATTCAGACTGAACAGTTCTTCCCATTTCATTTTAAACTAAATTGGCTGCTCTTTTGTGCACAATGATTTTTTTTTAGTTCTAGAAATCTTTTAAAAACCATAATTATACAGAGTAAAAACAAAGACTTTAGTCAGATCTCTATTTTCCATGCTCAGTTGGTGATTTTTATACCTATTTCTTTTCAGCCACTGCTTTGAATTTAAATATTCCATCCAAGTTCACGATACTGCAAATCTCTAAGATGCATTTGAAAAGTGATATCAAGGATACTGAATCATTTGGTAAGTAAAAATGAAATATAATAAATTTCCATTGCCTGCAAGATACGATGTACCTCCCAAAAATGAAAGTATAACTAACTTGACTCTTGAGTTCACCTGAAAATGTTACAGACAGCCTATTTCAATTCTCCATTACCCCATCTCAAGGCTAAATCAATATATCTTCACTTTAAAACTAAGTAGAGAAAAGAAAAAAAATGGACCTATTTATTTGGGTGTCTGGACAAAGGGACAAAGAGAAATTGCCCCTCCCCCAATCTTCTAATACTGGTCTTCAAATGAGTTTCATGACCTGAGACTTCCTTCTCGGCATAGATGTAACTGGAATTGCAAGGGAAGTTATGGTCATTTGTTCTGTCTTCTGGAGTTGGTACCTGACCAAGAAGACATGTTAAGTTGCTTGGCTCATACTTTGGGGCAAGTTTTAGTAACTAGTTGGGTCTCAAACAGACCATGAGCAAGTCAGATGTGCAAGAAAGAAGCCTTGCCTACTGGCCACCTCTGTAACTCTTCTTACAATGTATCCTCCCATCCCGCCTCCCTGCTACACTCCAAACCCCTGACCATTGGAGCAAGACTAGCTTTCCACTGGTCTTTGTCCCCTAAGGCAGCAAGCTTTCCTGTGTACTTGAGAAGAAATGATTTGGCAATGGTGGAAATCAAAATATTTCTCCAACCAGAACAGAATTATCTGTAATCCCTTGAACGCTTTTAAGCCAAAGCACTTAATAAGCCCTGTGTTTCTCTTTTTCATTGTGAGGGAGAAAATATAAACAATATTGTATACTGGAAAAGGTCTATACACTGTCTGACAAGTTCTGACATCTTTTCCTTCACAGCTCCCAAGCTTAGATAATTATTAACAGAATCTATACATCTATTCAGCTATAATATTTGCAAGATATGTCATGATCCCCTTTAGCTTTTTACTAATCCATTTATAACTCAAGATATACCTTCAATGTGTCAAATATATTTTATATTTATAACACTATATAAAGTGTCTCTTAAGTCTACTAGGTTCATTTTGTCTCTAAGACCATTTATTAACAACCGCCATATTTGTTTCTTATTGATATGACCACACTTACATAAGCAATGAGATATAATAACCAGGATGATTTCTATTATCCCCAAATAGAGAAGAAAAGGTGAAGATTTTCAGTACCATAATAAGAAGGCTAAACCAGCATAAAGCTATGTAAGAGATGCTCCTTTAATTTACATCTGAATTTTGTAGCAAAGGTAAATAAACCATGCTAGGTTGAGACCACTATTATCCATAATCGTTGGTAATTAAAAGTAAGGGACAATTGAGGTGGGATATGAGTTTCAGAAATGAAATGCATTAAGGGAGTGTTGGAATGGGTGGAGAATATGTAAGAGATATAATTTATCACTGACATATTGTCACGGGGGGGTGGGAGGACCTAGAACATGATACTTTCCAAATCGTACTAGGATGTTAGAGACTTCTCAACTTGATTAAGTAGGAATATGCCTTTTTGTACTCTTGATTTCTTAACTAAAATTAAATGTCACATCCTCCTTGCTATTATTTCTTGGGAAAACTATTGCTAATTACTTTTCTCCATTCACAAACTTGATAGTTAAACAATACATGTTGAAAGAACTGTAAGAAATCAAGACCAGCATTGTCTCCGTGTCACTCTTCATTTCCTCTTTCTTTTTATCTCTTCCCTGACTCACTCACTTTTCTTTTTCGTTCAGTTGACGTGTTCTAGTCAATTGTGAATAGGCGATGCATTTTGTGCTTTAATTAATTTCCATATATTAATCCTATTTCTGAACATTGAATAACTCAGTGAAAGAAAAAAAAATCACAACTCAAACAAGACAGATATCCAAAACAAGTAAAATAAATAAGTGACTAAAACCATAGAATCGGTTTTAGGAATTTTTATTTTGCTATTTACTCTGAGGGAAAAATCAGTTCACCTTTATGTGTCTCCTTTGTTAAGTTATAAAATAACTGGTAGCATCTGTGTGTGTTTTTCTTTTAAAACTTCATTATAACAGAATCATGTACCTACTATTTTCCGTTTGCGATGCAAATAACTTTGATGCTCAGGAATGTCTGGTGGTTGGTGCTGGCCATTGGTCACTAATCTAGCAGAGTTCTAGGCTTCCTTACAAAACCAGCTCTGGGTTCCGAGGATAAGCATTCATGAAGTTGAGAGAGAAGGGAGGAACTCTCCTTTCTATGACAGCCTCAGAAGTCACTTGGGATCCCTTCAGTCATACTCCGTTAGAGCAGTTGGGACAGTCACAAACCCTGCTCTGATTCAAGAGGAAGAAGCTTAAACTTCTAATAGTCCCATCTCTTGCTGGGAAGAGTTTCAGTGATGTAAGAAGAGCATGTGGGATGGTATAAAATGCACAGGAGCAGCCACTAGTGAGAAATGCAATTTCCCACAACCTCATACTCCGGTAAAGAACTTAGAGTGAGACCTGCATTTAGTCAACACCACGAAATATGTCTCACGTCAGGACTCCATAGGTGGTCAGAGAAGGGAAATGTCAGAAATGGTTTCTGACTAGAGATCAAGGCAGTTCACAGAAGAAGCAGCATTTGAGTTTTATCCTTACTGGGCAGGACTTCCATTCATTTATTCATTGAATGCCTACTTGCTGTATGGATGGCAGCACACTAAGAGGAGAACATATTAGGAAATCCTACTTCCAAAGGCACAGCGCTGAAGGTGACCTCTAGAACAGGGGTCGGGACGTCAGTGGTGGACTGCTCATTGGCACTCTTGCTTCCTCCTTCCACTACAATGCTCCTTCTAGTGTTGCCGGCAGCTCACAGTGCTGCAGAGATCACGAATCATACCTTCCTGGCTTCCCTTTAGTCTCTATGCCAACAGATAGCAGGACCATGGGAGACATGTAACTAGGGAATTTGCAGACCAAGATAGAAATTGTTTTATATTACTAAGAAAAAAAAGTAGGTAAAACATACTGGATAGAATGAAATAGCCTATTTGTAGACCATTGAGTTGCAATTTGTTGTGATATGTGAATTCAAGTTTTTAAAATATGTAGAAGCAAATGGTTTTATAATTTCCATTTTTTGTTTTATTTCTCTCCTTCCTGTTCTTTATCTCTCCTTCTCTATGTGATCCCAAATGGAACAGAGATCAAGAGCTTTTACTTACTGATGAAGAAGTGCACAGAAAAATTTAAATGAGATTTACAGTAATTAATAATTGCATGAAAGAAATTAAAAATGTCAGAATCATGATTCTGATTTTCAAAATCCTATCAATTACTCTGCTGCTGAGCAAGTAAAACTTACAGTGATACTAGGCCATTTTTTTTAATAGCACCAACTCTTATATTTTATTACAGAACAACTTCCAAAAGTAGGATATGCCCCAGATTTATACATTAGTAGTTCAGCAAAGAAGTGTTCACTGTTTTTAAACTCATACACATATAAAATAACTGGCTTTGGGGACTCAGTATAAAGTCTAAGCCTCTTCTCTGATAATGAAAAATTGACCATAATTCAACTGTGATTTCTTTCCTCATACATATGATTAGCTTATAAATTTAGGCTTATCTTGAAAGTAGATCATCAAATACCTTACAGTTAAGAACTCTGTAATTTTAGTTCAAATAGAGAATCGAAGCCTGGTTATTTAAAAACATAGTGATTTCAAGAGGCTAAGAATTTCATAGGGTGAAGAAATTAATTTTCTAGGTTGGAGAATATTTTTTAACACAGAAATGGAATGAGCCTAAACTCCCATTTCTCCTTTCTGAGAAAGCTCTTTAGACCTCATTCAGAGATAAAATTTAAATACGATAAAATTAGATAAACCAGCTCATCAGGTTTAAGCAGATTCAAAAGCCTCCCCACTGTGAAAAATTCTAGATAGTCTGTTTTTTTATCTCCCTTCCATTTCAGAAGCAGTATTCTGTGATTCACATCAAAATTTTAAAGTATAGAATGATTTCTAGGTGCTTCCTAAGAAGCCCAAGGGAGCCACATATTTATTCATATGGTGATACCTAAGGTAAAACCACACTATCAAGGGACTATAAGGACCTGCAATGAAACAAGTTGATAAGAACCCCGAAATATAAGTAGGGCTGAGCCACTAACAGGGGCAGGACCCACTTGATATCTACATCCACATGAGAGAAAGTGGAAAGAGAAAAATGGAGCATCTGATTGCTCTGAGAACAGAAGAGTCCAAAATCACCAAGAGTAATTCCCTAAGCATATCGGGGGATTCCGCAAATTCTGATTCAAAGGCGAGAGCAAGGGACCTGTGGAAAGGTCAGCAGGTGCTGAAATGGTCTCGTTCTTAGGAATTCTCAAAACTTACAATCCTGAGCTTACTTCTAGAGCAAACCTTTCACTAAGTAGAAATTGATGAGAATAGAATCCTAAGTTGAGCAGAACAAAGAGATGTGGGGCAAAGAAAAAAGACATCCAGATCAATGTGAGGAGAAAGAGCAGAGGAGACAGAGCGCAAAAAAATAGTCCATGTTTTAGTCATTTCATAAAAATGAAAAAGCCCTAGAGCTATGAAGCTAGAACAGATAACCTGGCCCACATTTGCCTTCTAAAAGTAGTATCAGAAAACTTATTTCATTTAAAAATGAGCAATAGAAAAGAATCATGGTCAATTTCTATACAAGGTTATTATCACAAAGAAAGAAGGGAGGGAAAAAGAAAGAAAGAATGGGAATAAAGAAGGAGGTAGGGAGGGAAGGAAGGAAAGAAGAAGGAAGGAAGGAAGAATATCCTTATAAACCATGAAAGCACTCCAAAACAAATGCCCATGGAGCAAGTGAAAAATGTTACCTGATATTTAAATAATAACTAAAATAAATAACATAATTGTAGAATTATTAAGGAATAACAAAATCAGAGTCAAAAAAAATTGGAAATAAAGTGATTGGAGAAAAGGAACATTTTTAAAATGTGATGGAACTTAAAAGGAATTCAAAATAAAGAAAAATAATGCAAACTTGAATAAACACAGCACAAATTGCCCTGAAGAAACTTATAAGATTGAAAGAACAAATGTTTTTTAAAACATAATTTTTGAGGGCAAAAAAGAAAAAGATCCAATATACATATAGGAGTCCCCAAAGAAACAAATAAAGTAATGAAAGAGAACAAATAAATTTATAATTTAAGAAAATTTACCTGAAACTAATGTAAAATAATATTGAAGGTCAACTCTAATTGAAAAAGAAAAATGTTTTAAATAAAGATAAATAAGTAAATAAATAAGTAAAATGTTCCCGAATTAAAAAAGATTTGAGCTTACATTATGTACTTGAGAAAAATGACCTAGAATTGTCAATATTCCAGGAACACAGTTAGTCTTTAAAAAGGGAAAAAGGAAACCTTTGGGCAATTAGCAAAAATACTATGTCACTAATAAAGAAAATGAATTGTCATCTAGCTTCTTAGGAGCACACTATCAGCCAGGACACAGTGAAATGATATGTTTAAAATATGGGAGGAAATAAATGGAAAACAAAATACAAGCCAAAAACTTTGTATCTTGCTAAACTGAACTTCAATTTTAAGAATCATAGACTAATGACTTTGAATTCTGGGAACACGGTTCAGGTAAATCCTCCCTAGAATTCAGTAGAAAATAAGCTTCAAACAACCAAAATGAGAGAAAAGATACTGATGTAATACTTAATAATGTTTATAAGGTAGACAATACAGTAGTTAATAATATGGTTGAATAATATATATTATAAAACAACAATCAAAACTTGGAGGAAGAATAGTAAGACTATATGAAAGTAGAATAATCTCACTTACAAGCATTAAGCAGTAAAAAGATATTACTTCAAATTAGATAATGTGGAGATGAACAGGAGGAGAAATAGGAGGACAGTAGCTCATTTCAATATTGCTCACAGTAGAAAAAAGTAGACAATAGTTAAAAAAAAAAAGAGTACTAAGTATGCTACATAAAGGTATTAGTATAAAGGTAACCATGAGAACAAAAATAGAAACCTTCCTAAATAACATATTCACTTACACATTTAAAGAAAGAAAGAATTTAAATGCTTACCTATATAGAATGAAGGATAAAAAGAGGTAGAGGGATTATAAATTAGATACATGTTTTTTAATGTATCTTGGTTTGCAGATTTGGTTTTAGAACCATATAAATATTTTATATAATCTTAAATTAGGATTAAAATTTTAAAAAGCAGTCTCGGGAGTTCCACTTCGGGATAAAAGCATGAAGAACTGTATGAACCCAACCCCTGTGAAACATAAAAGCTCATGAAAAAAAATTTTTTAACCAACTTTTTAAACTTTGGTAATTTCCTAGAGCATACAGCAAATGATGAATCATTAATTCAAGAAAATCTAATAAGACGTGTAAGAACAATGAGAACATGCAATTGAGCTACAAACAACTCCCCTGTCCCCTGCCAAGTGTGACAGAAGCTCTACCCTAGGGAGGTGTGGCCAAGGAGACAGTTCTCCCTCTCTCCTCAGCTCTCAATCAACAGTTACAGTATCTCACTGGGAGAGGCAGTTTGTCAGCATTTCTCATCCCCACCAACCATAAGATGAAGAAGCTAAATTCCAAGTAAGAATAGCTGAGAGGTCGGGGCTCCCTTCCTCCACTTAGTCTCTATCCATAAGGCATGGGCATTGTATTCTAGGCACAGCATGCCAACAACACTGGTCCCTTACCACTCTCACCCAGCTCACTTGTACAGTAGAGGTTCCACAAGAGAGGCAAGATGAGAAGACAAGAGGCTATAAACATGTCCATCACTGAGAGTATGATTCAGAGAGTTTTACCAGGGGGAGAGGCAGTTCATAAAAAATACAGCTCCAAAGCTCTTTCATAGGAACCTGACTTTATTTTAAATAGACTGTGGAGACGTTCAGGAATAACAGTGCTCCCCAAAACAGTAGTAACTCTTAATTAAGAACAAGCTAAACCATGAGCCAGCTAGTTCACCAGAGAGAACTAGGGAAAGACACAGCTAAGAAGAGCCTTCTTGGAGTCAGACAAACATCAAAGACTGGCCTCAAAAACTACCCCAGTGTGAATTTAATTGGATGAGACTGCTAAGTAATAGCCCAGGGCATTGTCAAAAAAAAAAAAAATAGAGAAATCCACTGATAATTAATAGAGCCTAACAAGTTGAGTATAATACCAAACGAGGCAGGTGACTTAGCAGAGAGATCAGGGGAAGAGACAACCAAGGAGAGCCCTGCTAAAGCCACTGTCACTCCAAAGGTTGTGGCCTCTGAGGAGCTGCTTAACACCATGAGAGAAATGGATGACATTGAAGAGTCTAGCTAAATCACAAAACAAATAAATAAGCAAGCAACAAACAAAACAAGCTCCAGAGAGAGGGTAAAGTAATCAGTATCCAGGTTTGTTACAATATACTACCTAAAATGTTCAGTTTTCAACAAAATAATTACATGATATGCAAAGAAACAAGAATATGTGACCAATCCACAGGAGAAAGGGCACGCAACAGAACCTGGGGGCTAGATGTCAGTTTTAACAGACAAAGACTTCAAAGTAGCTATATGTTCACAGGACTAAGGAAACTCCAAAAATGATGTCAATTAAGGTATGCAAACAATATCTCATCAAATCAGAATATCAATGAAGAGATATAAATTATTTTTAAAAAGAACCAAATGGAAAGTATGGAGTTAAAAAGTATAATACCCAAAATAAAAAGTCCATTAGTGATTCAAAGGTAGATTTGAATTGGCAAAAGGAAGAATCAGTAAACTCAAATATATATCAGTAGAAATTATGAAATCCAAAGAACAGAGAGGGAAAAAAAATTAAGAAAAATGAACACCCTCAGAGAATAATTAGACATTGTTAACCACACCAACATATGTGTAATAAGGGTACCAGAAGGAGAAAAGAGAAATAGGAGCAGAAAATTATTCAAAGAAATAATGGCTGAAAACTTTTCAAATTTGCTGAAAAACATTAATCTACATATACAAGAAACTCAACAAAATCGAGGCAAGATAAATTCAAAGAGATCCACACATAGACATGTCATAGTAAATATGCTGAAAGACAAATTCAAAGAGAAAATTTTGAAAGCAGCAAGAGAAAAATAACTCATTGTATACAAGGGAACGCTAATGAGATTAACAGCTAACTTCTCCTGAGAAACAATGTAGGCAATAAGGCAGTGGGATATCATATTCTCTGAGTGTTGTAAGAAATACACTGTCAACCAAGAACCTTATATCCAGCAAAAATAACTTTTGAAAATGAAGTCAAGCCAAATGAAATAGAATGATATCATTCATGAAACTGTTTCATTTTTATTCTGAGATTACTTTACTAACAAGCAGCACATCAGCTCCTTTTAGCATGATTAAAATGTAATCTTTGCTTTTAGCGCATTATCATAGCAGCAGTCATGCAGCTGACCTATTCAAAAGCAGCTGGATGGATGCTTATGGGATAGAAGGTCAAACACTTTGAATTTTAATAAATTTTTATAAACCAAAAAAAGAAAATGAAGTCAAAATAAATAAAATCTGAGAGAAACTGCTGTTAGTAGACTCATCTTACAAGAAATAGTAAATCAAATTCTTTGGGCCAAAACCAAATGACCCTAGATAGTACCAGTAAAGATAACTATATAATTATACAAATGTTTATTTCCACTCTTGGTATATACTCAAGAGAAATTAAAACATATCTATACAAATGTTTATACACAAATGTTCATAGCAGCATTATTAAAAAAAAAAAAAAAATAGTCACAACCCAAAAATGCCAATCGATTAATAATGAATAAATAAAATGGAATTTACATGGAAAGTAAAAGATATAAAGTACTAATATATGCTACCAGTTCAGACACACCAGCACGGGGCACACCCCCTCCTCAGAGTTCTGGATCCTGGTCCATGAGCTCAGAAGTACAAAGCACCATGGCTTCCTCTCCCTGGGTCTGAGTTTCAGCTCCTCAGAGCTCTTCCTTAGGCTTCTAAGTGTTAGTAGATCTAACCTATTCCTTCTTTTGTCTTAGTCGTAATGGTGTTGCTTCATCTTGTAATTGTTACTCTGATACCTAAAAGTTGTCTGTTTACCTTTCCAGTTACTTTCCTAGTTCACAGCTGTGTTTCCATTAACAATTCTTTATACGAAATTCTCTGTTCGGCACATGGTATAGTTTCTGGCTCCTGACTGGACTTAATTCAATCATCTCTATGAAGTCATCTTGCCAAAAATAGCAAACCAAAATCAGGTGGAAGTGTACAACGCTACCTGTTAAAGCTCTGTCAGAATATTGAATCTGAGTCTGATCAAGCTTCTAGATGTGAATTTATGGGAGCAGAGGAACATGTAACTCATACCACAAGAATGCAATCAGCAAAACCCAGGCTGCGGAAAAATTACAAAAGTGACCCAGTTTCTTAATGACGAAAACAACAAATTGCCAAGGGAAAAAGACTTTTACAAATATACCTTTACAACACGACCCAGGATATGTGAATGTTCACTGGATAACTGATGTTATTAAATAATATTTTTTAAACAATATGACAGTGAAAGTACAAAGTAGGAACTGAAGAATAACCCTATGGTAGATAGACAATGATTGCCCCCTAAAGCTATGACCTAATCTGCAGAAACTGAGTATGTTATGTCAATAGCAACGGGGAATTCAGGCTGCAAATGGAATTACGGTTACTAACCAGCTGACTTTAAAGTGGGGAAATTACCCTGGATTATCTAGATGGATCTAATGTAATCACAAGGACCTTATAAGTGAAAGTAGGAAGCATAAAAGGAGAATCAGAACGAGAGAAAACAAGGTTGGATGATGCAATTTCTGGCTTTAGAGATGGAAAGGCAAGGGCAGTGAGCAGTCTCTAAAAACTGGAAAAGTCAAGGAAACGAATCCTCCACGAAAGCCTCCAGAGGAACAAGGACCTGGTATTAACCTGGTGAGACTTAACTTAGACTTCTGACCTCAAAAACTGTGGAATAAACTTGAATTATTTTAAGCCACCAAATTTGTGGTAATTTGTTGCAGCAGCAATAGGAAACTACTACAAAGCCAAACGGGCACAGAAGAGATTGGGAGGAGGAAAGAGATAATAAAATAAAGATTAATCCTAGGGACCAAAATACATTATCCTGCAGCACTCTCCGTCATATAACTTTGATTTCATGACTTTCTCCCACCTGACTAGCATATCCCTGGGGTCAGGAACTGAGGGTCACTACTGTGTGCATCCTCAAAGCCTTACCAGAGTGCTTTGCACCCCAATAAATGTTATGGTAGGAGGGTGGGAGGGATGGAATTAAAAAAACACAACATTTAGTCATATATTTATTGACTCCACAGACTATAGTTTTAAAAACCAGGGCATACTACTTTACTGCAGTATCTAAATGCAATAAATTCATTTTTACTATAGACAAGCATTCTATGTGCACGCAAACACACACATACACTAGAAAATACGTGGCACATAAGATGTTGAATCACTTTTAATCCTGGCTGGCTATATCTGAGCTGAATTTTGAGTTGGCAATCCCCGATCCACCATAATGCTGAATGATGGCAGGTAAGGGCAATATAGATAATATCTTTAAGAAACCTCTATACTTTAACAGGCCAGATGGGATTTTGGAGACAATGTATATGTGATCTAATATTAATAAAATGTCTTCATCTTTAAATAATGTTCCAATATGCTGAATTATATATTTTAAGATAAATATAGATAACATAATTTTTAAGAAAACATAAAGTATGTTGAGATTACAGGAGTGAAAGTTAAACACCAGAGAATTAAGGGAGTTAAAACATATTTAGAAATTTGGCTGCCACACAGACACAATACACGACAAATAATTACCCAACATAATTAAGTGAAATATGCTTCAACATGTTGAACTATAACTGAAAATATAACTTGTAAGATTTGACAACTGGAAAAAAAATCACAACACAAACTCGCTACCAGACTACCAGAGTAACAGTTTCTTTTTTTTTTTTTCTTTTTTTCTTTTTTACTGTCTTTGGGTTAGGTTTGTTTTGAGAGCCATAAGACAATATTTTTAATACAAAAAACAGGTATAGCTTAGACAAAACAAACAAGAAAACAATTTGCAGCTTTGCATTGTGTTCAGGGCAACTTAGCTTGGGGGACGCTATGACTACAGAAGCTCAGTCAGAACCCCGGTCACTTCCTGTCCTAAGTACAACAGCAGGGAGTCAGACCAGAGCCTGTAATTAACCTTCTTAGTTGCTTCCTTACGACATCCGCTTCTGCATGCGCAGTGTGACTTTCGGGGGTTGGAAACAGAACTTCTTGAATATCTGACTAGCCAATATACAAACACAATCCTGAAGACTAACTGAAAAGCATCTTCACACACAGAAACTCTGAGAAACACCAAGTGGCTGAAATTGGACTTTCAAAGTAGGAGGCTAGGCTGGCAGAAGCCGAGAGCCGGATCCTGGGCCACCGGGAGATGGCCTGGGCCCATACACCTACCCAACAGCAACAGCAGTGGCGGGTCACAGAACCACAGGAGAGCTCTGAAGAGGCTCCCGTCTACATGGAGCTCGATGACAATTTTGAGGAGGAGCTGCCCCCCCCCATAGGTCACTCTGTGGCAACCCACCACTTAGCAGGGTCCAGCAAGGACACCATCTCCATAGCTGACAGCCAAGACTTAGTTTCATTGAAGAAAAAAAAAAGGCAGTGACTGGACCCAGGTCAGGCCAGAACGGGAAGGTGAGGGCTGCATGCCCACCTCCTACCTCCCTGGATGAAGAAGGGGCACTCCGGCTGCTGCTTCTGGGCCTCAGGGGCCCCCAGGTCCTACACACTTTACTTCCACCGCCATGGCTTCTGTGTGACCTGTTGCCTCTCCACCCTCACCCTATCCCTCACCCCAAATGGACCCACTACGCCTTCCACCATCTGTGTAAATAGTTGTGTTTCAACCTTTTCTTCCTGCCTCTGGGCTAGGGCCATTTTGTTTTATAGTCTTAAAAATTATATTTTAAAAAAATCATACAGTGTTCTCAGAGCCCAGAAGCTTTAAAAGAGGCCTGGATTTAAGGAATGTGGGAGGCGAGGAGACAGAAAGAGCGACGCTGAAGAGGCCAGCTGACAGCGGCAGTACCAGCAACAGCGCTTCGATCAGAAAACACCACGGCTATCTATTTATGAATTAGGGTTCCACGTAAGATTCCTTTTGAAGAAAGCAATTTCTTGCTTTAAAGAGAGAGAAAGTTCAAAAAACACTGACCTAAAGAATGGATGTTTTTTGTTACAGAAGAAGAGGCTATAAGAAATGTGCAGTTAGTGATGTTAAGGAATAAAACAGAGCTTTGCCCACACTTTCCCATTGAGTTAATTCCACTCCCTCTGAGCCGTCTCGTACCTCCCGCTGACCCACCCCTCATTTATGCCAACAACACACTCACCATGCAAACAGAGAACCTTATGATTTCCACAGCAGATCTGGGATTCTGCTTCACACAACTATTGTATATGCCAGATACACATAGGATGCTGTCTCAGTGGGTACATTGTTTCTTGTGATTCTAGATTTAGGTGGTCCCTTTTAGCTCTCTATGCTTATTAATAATAGAAAATGCAGGTTGACAAGCTAAGACCTTCTTGACTGTGGTTACCTGTAGAAACTAGCTTAGCTTCTCCTGGTCACTAACAGACCAAACACTACAGTAAGTCTAACTCCCTCCTGATTCTCTCGCTTTCTCCATGGATCGTGCATCCTGAACAACTAATTTCAATCTAAAAACCATGCTGCCTAATCTGGCCTTAAATGTGTTCTAGAATACCTGTCCATGTTTTTTCATTTCTCCACGGTCATGTGCTTGTTCTTCCCTCAAATGTTCCTTTTCTGATCTCCTTCCACAACTGTAAACATAGTGCCAACTCTTCTCATTTCTGCACCAGGTTCTACCTCGTGTTGATGAGAACATGCCCAAGTGTCAGGCGTACTCCCTGCGTTGCCTATTTTACTTTGTATCAACCTTATTTCTCAACTCAGCAGTCTTTACAAGTTCCCAGAAAAATTGTATTCCCACTGAAAACATTCATCAGCAATAGAGAGTGTTCTGAAGATTTCACAGGAGAAATAGATAAAATCCCACACTGCGAAATAAACTACTTTAAAATTCTTCATTAAACAGTTCTATCTCAAAAGTTCGATTCTCCCCACCAGGCCACCCTGAGGGTAATTTTTCCCCACCGGTCCCCTACTCAGGGCCCAACTTCAACAGTTCCTGTTTTACTCCTCTGGCTTCATTCTCCCAGTTTCAAATGGCTCCCGGCTTTCTTATGTACGGGCACATCATCCTTGCCTCATCTCCATTTTCTACCTTCAGACAGAATCTTCACAATGTTTAGCAAATGAAAGGCTTTCTAGAGTCCAGGATCAACCCTACCTACCAGTCTCCTATAAACTGTGGGGATTATAAATTATTTTTTAAAATCAGCCTTTGGGATAGGATATGACATTGAATTACAATATCATATTTTGAGGGACATGATATGAAAACTGATGCATCTAAATCTCATGTAATAATGTTATAATTAATGGGTTTGTACTATATCAAATGCATAAGTGCGTTCTTATTGAAGATAAATTTATCACAAGTACCTACAGGGAATTCCTGACAAATTCCAACTATAAAAGAATTGTTAACTGCACAGTTAACAGATGAAATTTTAGAGACAATACATTACTGAATAATATCCCACTGATATGTTTTTTCTTCAAATAACACTCAATGATTTCCATTATGTAAATAATAATGACACATCAGAATTGTTTCATTGTCACAGTCAGAGCATTTGAAAGACACCCAAAGGTTACCGAATGACTGCATCGCTTTACTTTCAGGCAAGTTGTCACTTGAATGGCCCAAACAAGTATCAGTTGCTTTTCAGAACCTCCCAAGGATGAGATTCCATAGTCTCCCTCAGTGTCCTGAAGAGTCCCTTCATTAGCTGTATTGAATAAATAATCTGATGCCCTCTCACAGAGGAAGCCTGGCTTTCTGGAGCTCCAGCCTATTGAAAACCCACGCTCGGACACAGACACAGAAGAGGAACGGCCCAGGTTTTGTGTCAGTGCAATGAGTAACAAGGTAAGGCCATCACCACCAGAGATGTAGGCATTGAAAGGGTAAAAACAAAACCATAAGGACTAAATGCTAATGACAATTACTTTCTCTGAAAATGAGAACGAATTGAGAACATGAGAAAGCAAGTGATATAATAATTAAGCAAGAACTTTAATATGTCAGATGCTAAAAATACCTGAGACATGCTCGACTTCTGCCCATTGCCCTCTAACGTTAAAATAATGTGCCCAAGTCCTTTATATGGCATCAGGGACTCATTTACAAATGACCACAAATAAGTAGATTTCTTTTCTGCAAAGTTGGACTTTAGACACTACTTATAGAACATGGGCATGGTCTACACATCAGGTTGCTGGAATTGTAAGACTTTTGAGAGCTTAAATCTCACACTAGATAACAAATTGGCAGATTAAATTCCAAATAACAAAAGCCAGAAGTAGGACTGACCTCATATGAGGAACATTGTGGTCAGTGTATCTGGCCAACATCAGTCCTTGAATGCACAGTCCAAAGTACATCCTTGTCGGTGCTCCAGAAGATGGATTTGCATGTGGCTTTGATTCATGGCCAAAGAGGTGCACAGAGATGGGTTATATGCCTGTGTTCAAAGCTTTAAAGTGAAATCCAAGTTTTTTATCTGAGAGAACTGATTGTGGAGCTCAAGCCATTATTTGGAGAAAGTTCTCACATGGGTTCTCAGTCAGACTTCAAAGAGCTATATCTGAGTCCCAGGGATAAGGCACTGAGAGCAGAAAAGGCAAAGAGTGGTGTGACCCCAAGTCTCTGAGGAGCCTGGGTCCTCGGGGAGCATTCCTGTAGAACCACTCTGACGAGCGTAGAACTAGGTTTGTGGGCCGGGGTGGGACTCAGCGCACGAGGGCAGTGACAGAGGGTGACTTCGGAGACATCAAGAGAATCAAGGGAACTGACTACCCGGGGAATCCAGGCCACAGCAGCACAAGCAGGGATGCGTCCCTCAGCTTCACAGGCCGGGAGGCCTGGAGCTTAGATGCCTGAAGAAGCGGTGAATTACAGGACAGACCTGTGAGATGCTGTTCCCACCACCGGGGCGGCTGAAGGAAATGCTCAGGCTCTGAGTCCAGCTCCTCTTGAGAAGGCCTGGAGCTCGGTGGACAGGTAGTCCCTGGCACAGATGGAGGAAACAGATCTTTGTCAGTGTTTGAGGGGGATCCTGAAGTGTCATGCAGCAGGGGAAAAAAAATAGCCATTAAGTTGCAGAAAAGGAAAAAGAAATGCAGGGGCAAGTAACGGAAGGAGGGAAGAAGGTAGAGGGTTGAGCCGAGTGAGCACGGCTGCCAACGAAAGCGAGGTGGAGACTTGTTTGAAGACATGAGACGTCAAAATTGATGGCCACCTTCCTTAGCACAGCACTTCTAGCCTCCTCGGTTCAAAAATCATTTATGAAAACATAGTAATTAAAATTTTGTGTTCTATTCTCAGGGTGTTTCTTCTCTCTCTTGGTGCCAGACTGCCTTCTACCTTCCCTGCCTATACCTTATGTCAAAAATCAGGGAATATTAATGCTCTCCTCTACAGTAGTCCCCCCTTACCCAAGGGGGACCTGTTCCAGGACCCTAGTGGATGCCTGAAACCATGGATAGTACCAAACCCTGTAGAACTGCTTTTCCCTATACGCACATATCTTTTCACCTAAAGAAAGCAAGTTACGGCTGCTCTTGGGGATATTCGCACCACCAGCACCACTACTCTTGTGCTTTGGGGCCGTCAGTAAAATAAGGGTGGCTTGAACACAAGCACTGTGATACCTCGAGTTGATCTGATAACTAAAAGGGCTACTAAGTGACTAACGGAAGCGCCTACAGCTTGGAGACGCTGGACGGGAGGATGCATCAGTCCCAGGTGGGATGAAGGGAGACAGCACAGGATTTTGTCACACTACTCAGAACGGCATGCAATCTACAACTTATGAATTGCTTATTTCTGGAATTTTTCATTTAATATTTTCAGACTGCGGCTGAAAGCAAAACCGTGGATGAGGGGTTCTATGGTATAGCACACTTCCATACCCCTCCTCAGGCATAAGCGGCCTGGCGGGCTCGTTCCCTTGTATCGGTGGTGATAGCCAAGTCTTGCTGTGCTACCTTCAGGCTTTCATGATCTTTAGCACAGGACTCCTAAAAATAAAAAACTTTCATTCTTATGGACACGTTTAAATCGTGGCATTTTAGTCTTTGTAGCAGGTTATGGAGTTTCCCTCAGAATTCATCCTGAAGGATCGCTTACTTCATTTGTATGTAACTTCTGTCGCATTAGGACAGCCCAATTTGAGATTTAAAATAAATCTGTCTAAACAGTAATTATGTGTAAACCCAATTCCTCCATTCATGTGCAATCACAGCAACCACCCATTAGAAAGCTCTGGCCTCCAGTGCTTTCTGGAAAGTTTTTCCTTGAGGAGGGAGGATGCCGTGTATCCTGTCTGCTATTTCCCTGTACCTGTCATTTTCTTGTTCTTCTGCTCCTGTCTCCTCCAGTGAGAGCCATAGTCTGCTGTCTGCCAAGCTGTTAAACAGCCCACCCAATGCCATGAATGCTTGGCATCACCTCCTGCCACTGGGACTGGACCCTGTGGACATTTTAATTGGTTCTAAATCAATAATAATAATAAAGTTCGGTGCTATTTCTTTATTTGTACCGTATCTAGTTCCAAAGGGTTTAAAGACAAAAACTATGTACAATGAAACAAGATAACAAATAAGAACTGAGTTTATAGAAACATAATAATAGAAACATAATAATAGAAACATAAAAATAAAGCTATATATGGAATTAGTACATAAAACTCATGCCATAAAATTATGTACACTTGCTTGAGGTGGCCTGAAAATTTCACTCTAAGCTTTTCAGCAGCCACTACAAAATGGAAATCACAAGCAAAATTGATTTAATTCTCAGTATCTGAAATCAGAGAGAAACATCTTCTATGGATAGATATTTATAAAGTTTCTCTTTCACTTAGTACCCTGTATCTTCGCCAATATTCTTACAGTAAACACAAGAATATCCATAAGGTAATTTTTAATATTCCTTCAAGGCACATCCATAGCATCTTACATAAACCGAATTCAGTAAAGTAATTTCAATGTAGGAGAACAAAGATAATGCGGTTTAGGTCTGACCCAGAAATTAAAATGAGAGTACTTAGAAAATGGGCTGCACTGCCAAGTGAGGGGAAAGGTTAACAGGTTTTCATGCACACTGGACACCTGTAAGAGGCTGCACGCATGAGAGAAGGCCACCCACCATTCCTGCACGGAGGCAAGCTGAAAGTACAGGGGACACAAGCAAGATGTTCTACTCCAGTTCACAGGAAAATGAGCAGTTGAGTCTCACAGCTATGTTGTTTAGAACATGGAAACAATCATCTTTGTATGAAAAATTATTTACCAAAATCTCAGCCAAAAAGGAAAAAAAAATCCTTTAGGTAATGTAATGCCTTACTGGGCCCTGAGATGATTGGCCCTAACGTCACTGACTGGGCTCGTCCGCTTTACAGGGCTGTTAACCGTCTGCCGGCTGTAGGCTGGGAGTAGGGAGTCCATCAAGAACGAAAAGTTTTTTGTTTCTGAAGTCTTTCTTCCCGGAAAAACTTGTAAAGAAGGCCTGGTTGTCAATTAAGGTCACTCTTCCTTCACTAATCTACTTATAATAAAATGCTTCTATTAATTTTTGGGGACTCAGAATGGGAATTTTATTGAGTCCTTTTCAATTTAGGTATGTTCAACTGAAAAAGTAAGCATTTTGTTTCTATCCAAACTTCGAAAAAAAATGTAGACCCCTTCCAACGTCAATAAAAGGTCTGTACTTTTTTTGAAGATCATATTAACAATTCAAATGTAAAAACTTCACATTAAATAATATAATAGATTCCATTAGAAGGTGCTGGTCAGATACTGTGGTTTGACTCTGAGTTTAAGAAAACGAAAGAACAGACCAGTTCCACGGGAGTGAGGGGCTGCTTACTGATTTACTCATGAGAGCTTCCGCTGACAGGACTGTCTGTGCCAGTCTGTGATCGGCCACCCTCTCTTCAATTTCGTCAAGTCGGTGGCTCAGTCAGAGACTTGAGACCCCTGTGGGGGGATTAAACTTTAACCTATGAATCTGCTAAACTGTCTGGGAATAATTTATGTCAGCTTTCCATTGCTTGACCATTTCATCTTTACCAATGCAAAACAAGAAAAATGCCTATTTATTTTAAAAATGTTAAATACAATGTCCTGGAAAGATGTGAAATAGAAAGGACAGAAACTGACCACCTAACTGTGCTTCATATCTGCAAACAGTTTCATCCTGGCATCACTTCCGGAGCCAGATTTCTATTCATCCCACACAGCCCTACCATTATCTCAGCATTATTTATTATATGGCTACTAAGGCCAGATATCTCAGATTATGAAACTGTTTCCATAGTAAATGATTTTAATATCATTTCTGATTTATGGCTTAGGAAAAAAAAATCACATAATTTAGTTTCACTGCTGAATATCCAGGCCTTGTAGATATAATCCTACTCTTGCCAGTAAAGACATTAAGGAGAGAGAAATTCAGGCCCTTTTCCAGGCTCCCAAATAGAGAAAATATTTCCTCAAAAGTCAAGAACAAAGCCACCAAAATGGTCCAAGAAACACTGGAGATAGCAACAAAATAGAAAAATAGTATTATTCCTTAGAAAAGATGAATCAGAGCTATAGAGATCAAATTAATAGTTTAATATTGCTACTATAAAATGTGCTTTACAAGATGAAACAATAATATTAGCTGAAAATATGAATGAAATCTGGGCGTGTAATCAACACTTGATTTTCTGTAAAGTCATTTCAGATTAAGACATTTAAGAATTACAATTTCAAACTCGTATACAGTAGTTAAGAATCCATGACAGTAAGAGAGAGGCCAACACCGGCCATCACTGTCAGAGTTCAGATTGATGTTTAAAACCCAAGACTCTAATACTTCCTTCTCTGATACATCCCGTGTTGAAGAAATAAATGTCGAGAGAGCAGAAGACCTTTCAACTAGATAAAACACTATGTTAGAATGAGAATTAAGGGAATTTGATTCTGACATGACCCCATCAAATCCCAAACCTCATTTCGCTGATAGAGATCGGAGAAAAAAGCAAAAAGGTTGAATCTACACTCATGTGCCAGTAAAAATTCCATTGCAAGTTTTACAGAGAGAGCAACTGACATTTGGGAATGTATAGGAGACGTGGCTGAAATACCAAGCAGAAGTCTGCTGGATTAAACTTATGCTTCCTGCAGGTATGTAGGCAACAACAACAACAAAAGAGTGAAAGCTCACTATTAGGAAATTCCTTTTTCCCATCAGCTGCTTATCCCACCCTAAGCTATCATATTTGTTAAATGGAAATATGCAACAACAACAGCAAATACCCAGAGCGGGCAAGGTCTTGGCAGCTGATGCCCGCCACTTTCACGAAGACCTTGGTCTCGGTGACTGTGCAAAGGACACTCTCCAAACTGGGGTAATATTAATTAAAAAAGGACGCTGAACTTTATGAATCATTTTGTACACGAAACCACATTCCCATTAATGGACTCTTAGGCCTTGTTTTTTAAATGTTTCGAAGCTATTCCAAAACCTTTCCATTTTGCAACACTGGTAACTCAAGAGGAATAACAAATTCACTTATATACAGATCATTCCTGTGGTCTTATTGGGTCCTAAAATCCATGTCAGTGTCGAATAAATAATTTTACAGGTAAAATCTTTTAGGATCTCTAGTAGTTAGCATGATTCCTAAATAATTAGCCAAAGAAATAAATAGTTGCCAGGGTGTGTTGTGAAAATATTTCATTTGACATGCAGCAAACTTTACTGCACAGATACTATTTGTTAGACCCTTGAGATCTAATGGTGAGTCCCTACCCTCAGAAGCCTTAGGAGCTGGTCTGGAGACAAATACTAAACATTTCAGTAGCAATTACAAGACTGTGTTGCCTGCATCTTGTAATCAGCCCAATCTTGTCTCTTATGAACAAGAGTAAGAGAACAAATGCAGTTAAATAGGGATGTCCTAGAAATGACAACCAGAAATAGATTTAACATGATTTCCACAAATAAAACCGAGAGCAAGATGCTGAATCTGGAGTTTCCCAGGAAAAGGATGAAAATCTATACTTCGGTCCTGTGTACAACCCCGTTACCAACCAATATCACACAAGATTCAGGGGTTGTGTTAAGGGCTTAGGCCTGCACTGTCCAATGTGCACTTGCAATGTGGCCATTGAGCAAATCGAGGTGTAATTTAAATCTGATATGTATACCAGATTTCAAAGACAATATGACAGAAAAATGTAAATCATCTCATTAATAATTTATGTTGATTCTGTTGAAATGATAATATTTTGGATATATTGGTTAAATAAAATCTGTCATTCAAATTTAACTTGTTCCTTTTTATTTTTTTAATGTGGCCACTAACAGTTTACTAATTACATATATGGCTCACATTATATTTTGATTGGATAGCACCAGCTTAGACTCTTGAACCAGAGAAAAATGAGTTCAAATCCACATATTTGTTGCGTGACCTTGGGCCAGTTACTTAACCTCCCTAACCACTTGCTATCTATCAGGTTCTGTTTTCATCAGTGGGAAAACCTCAAAGAGTTGTCTTTAGATGAAGTTTATCAAGGTGGCTTGCTCAAGATAAGTCTTCAAAGCATTTTTAGCAAATATTTTCAAGACCATCTCAGCTGTGCACTGACCATATTTTTTTTTTCACTTCACTGCCAGCCATCACTTTAAAGAATCACATGACCTAAATTGACCTAGGATCTTTACACAGGAAGTAGCATTTTCCACCCCCATTTAGATTATTGTTTCCAACCTTCCTTATATGATAAATTTTTACTCAATCTTCAAGACTTAGCTCAAATACATCTCCTTTAACAACTTCCCTGACTTTGCATACAATCAATTACTCCCAACACAGTTCATACAACATTTATTTAACAGGTTTTTATTGAGCACCTACTATGTGCCAGCTCTGTATACATAGGCTCAGCATACATAGCAGTGTGGAAATGACAGGCAATAAACAAAAATGTACATAGTGACATGGGACCTAAGAAAAGATTAGGGGAAAATAAAGTGGTTAAGGAAATAGAATGAGATGGGATCGGGAACACTGTTTTAGATAGTGTGGCCAGGACAACCTTTCCAGAAGGTTGAAGTCCCTTGTCCTGGCCACATGTCTACATCTTTTCTCCGTGTTAGCAATGATGATTTTTATAACTTAGCTAGCTATACCGTTGCCTGAAAGTTATAATCTTGCCTGAAAAATAGCTTTCGGTGAGAAGGCCTTAGATTCTCTTTCATTAACCAGCAAAATGGACTTGACATCATGAGCTTTAGAGGTGGGCACGGGGCATCTGGGCACCCAATAACCACCCACCCACATGCTGAAGTTTGTGTCAGTTTGTAAAAACCATGAGTTCAGTAGGGTTCATGCCAATATCCTTCATATGTTTTTTATCTTTCTGACCCAAAGAAAATAATAATGAAGAGTATATAATATTTAATTTAATATTTAAATTAAATTAAACACATATATTTAATATATAGTCTAGAAAATAAGATAAACCATAGATATCTCAGACGGTAAAAGATGAGTCATAATTTGCTTCATCTCCAGGTAGAAAGAAATCTGTAACATTTAACCTTAGTTGTGTGGTTCGCAGAGTTAAGAAGTTTCCATTTTTACCTATTTCTTACTGTATGTAAGTCCAGCCTAGTTTGTAATCTTCCACAGTGGAATAATACTGATAGCTTCCACTTGATTCTTTCCATTAGTTGCAGATGTTTTCTACTATTATTTATTTTACTACTGTTAATTATTCAAGTAATTAACACACTGATTTATTTTGTCTCGATGGCCTGGGGCAATGTTACTAAGGGTACAAATTTCAAGTCAAACAAATACATGGACCTTTGAAAATGAATTAACACTATACTTCCTTCTTTTCAGATTCTCCTGAAGGCAGATCATAGGAACCGTCGGGCCCACACACTCAAGGCCCAAAAGGAAAAGTCTTTATAGCCAACAATGATCTGCATCAACTGTTCACCTTTGGAGACCATTCACCTCAGTCAGCTCATTTTTCTCAGAACATCTCCAGTGACATGAACATGTACATGCTCCTATTTCAGCCAATAAGAAAAGCTACAAAATGTGACCCTCGAAATCCATTGACCAGAGTTCTCTACTATCAGATACAAGGCCAGGGAGGCGGGGGCGGATGGGCAGGGGTAAGGGTTGTTGTATTATTCATAAAATGCTTTTGATCTTAGCTAAGACTGAGTTGCTAAGCCAGCCAGACTTCAGCATTCAGAAATATCTATTCTGCACAACAAATCTAAATTTGAAATGGTCCTAATTAAGGACCAGTAAGTTAAATTGAGTATTTAGAGCCCATTGTTTTTCAAATAAAGAACATTTGTTCGGAGTGATGATGATATGGATTTTACTCACTATGTAGGTCTCCTTTTCACAATTCTGCCAAGCAAACTGGCCAGAGCTCTGCAGTCCATTTTACAACCTCATGGAACACAAGCATGAGCTAGCAGGAAGTGTGAATTACATGATAATTTGTAAAGAGCGCTTCCTTAATTAGCATCAAGAATTTTCAAAAAAACAAAAAAACTAAAAACAAAAACAAAATCACTATTGGCTAAACAGGTGTGGCCTAGAATAAAACACCCATCACTTTTAATGCAAAAGTTGATGTCCAGAGTATGCAAAGGGATCTTCAAGAGTCAAGTGGCCTGAACCCTCGTCTTAGTTTTGTTTATTCTGTATAGGTTTGTACCACTCAGCTGCCCTTTTCATTCTTCTATTTTCTCATCTTCTTTTTCTATGTTCTCATCTTTAAAATAAGAGGCACATTTCAATAACCTCTTAGTCTTTCCAGCTCCAAAATTCTAATTTTATACCTCTAAATCATTTAAAGTAACACTGTCTCAACATAAATTATCTTGCTAAACCGATTCCAATATAACTTTGGCTGACTTGTTTAAGTAGGTTAAACAGCCCCACACCAGGAGCCCTGAATCATGTTCTCCCTATTAACTTTCTCATAAATGGCACAGGAGTCAGTTGTAACCCAGTTTTGCCAGCAATGTCATAATAGCTAAATTAGTTCCATTTAAGCTGGTGAGGTGTGAGTATGTGTTAGTGTAAAACCTAACGTCAGTTGATTGTGCATGTTCTGCCCTGAGTCATTGTCTCCTTCTCTACATGATCTGCCCGGGGAATTGTAAATCGCCCGCAGCTCCTGCAGACATTCTCAACTCCTGAAAAGCTAACTGCAGACCATCTCTTCCCTGAGCACCAGACGTAAATTTACTAACAGGGTCGCCGCTTACTGAATGCCTCTTCTAAGTCGGGTGCCGAGCTGTCATTTCAACAACTGGTCTCTACCTTGGCAACCCCTTGCGAGGCAGACATTGTTATCTCCACTGTATAGATAAGGAAATGGAGTCTGAGAGAGGTCCGGTAGCTGATCAAAGTCACATAGCTCATCATTTTCAAAGCCATGATTCTAATCCTGGTCTTACTGCCTTAGAAATCCATGCCCTTTCGACTATTCCCCAAGAGAAAACAATATAGATGGAAATGCCGGATAGTAAGTCGTGATAACTATTCTGGATGAAAGTGTTCTTTTTGGCACAGAGACAGATAGATTAGGAGGAAGGCACTAGTGCAATGGGGAATGGAATCTGAGACTAAGAGCTGTGACAGTGGAAGCGGAAGAACCAGAACTGGGCCAGAATGGGAATGCTCCATGGGCCGGGACACAAACGCAGGCTTCTATGAGACAACGTGAGCCATCGAGGATTCAAGGGGAAGGAGGGAGTGGTGAATGTCGTCAATTTCATGTTTCATGGAAACATTCTGGAAATAACTTTAAGAATAGTTTAGAAGGAAATAAAGAGAGATTAGAAGTAGGAAGATCATATCGAAGGAACTATTATAATAGCCCATGTGAGAGGAGATTCGAACCTGAACGAGGGCAGTAACAGAAGGAAGGATAAGAAAGAACTTGGCACGCCATTAAATAGGAGACGTATACAAGAATGAAGTTACAGTGACCCCAAAGCCACTCTGGTTTGTCTGTACCTTACTGCCTAAGAGTATGCCACTAAGGCACACCTTTTGCAAAGCCTATCACCTCGATGGAAAAAGTTACCACTCTGGATTGTACCAGACCCAAAATATGAAAAAACAGAATGCCTGGATTATATTGATTTATTTACCTGAGTCTATTTTCAAGAAGAGATAGTGCCCATAGTACACGATTCCCATCATCTGTATATCTTCAGACTAGGGGTAGGAGACAAAGAAAGCTCAGCCATGGAAGAATATAGAAAACATATAATCAAAAATACTCTTGGAGTATCCTATTGTTTATATAAGTTCATGATTTCATAAAAGAGAGACACATCTTTATGGCAACGATGAAATGGCCTAGGTTAGTGTAAGCGCAGGTCTATCTAACTCCAGAGCCTGACCTCAGCTTCCATCTCTTCCCCCACATTGGTGTGTCAAATGTAGCTCAAATTCAGTGTATCTAAATTTCTCACCGCCTCCACTCACCACCCGAGTCCAAGCAACCTCTACCTCTTACCTGGACTCTGACAGTCATTTCCTAACTGATCTTCGCACATCGACCCGGGACCCAACTCCCAGACCATTCTCAACACAGTTACCCCAAAATCTTTTAAAACCTAAGTTGGATCATCTCACTCTTCTGCTCAAAACTGCTCAATGGCTCCACGAATGAAGTCCTCCCCATGGCAGTAAGACCCTGCACATCCCAGCATCCCTGGTCACTGGTCTCGTCTCCTTCTACTCCCTTCTTCTCATTCAGCTCCAACCTCACTGGCCTCCTCCCCACTCCTCAACTCCACCAGGCACGCTCTAACTCAGCGCCTCTGCACTGCTTTTCTTCTTTGCCCGGAACACTTCCTTCTTCTTTGGGGTTTTATTCAAATGTCTCCTCTGCAGGGATTCACCTGAACCACTTATTGAAAACTGCAAACGTCCCGCTTATTCTGCCTCATGCACAGATGTCACCCCAACACACTTATGCTGCTTCATTTTGCTAGAAGCCATTATTATACTTTAACACACTATTATGGGTTGAATCATGTCAGCAAAAAAGATGTTGAAGTCCTAATCTCCAGTATCTATAAATGTAACTTTTTTTTGGAGAAAGGGTCTTTGCAGATGACCAAGATGAGGTAATTAAGGTAGGCCTTAATTCAACATGGTTGGTGTCCTTATTAAAAGGGGAACTTTGGACACACACACACACACACACACACACACACACACACACACAGAATGCCATGCGAAGGTGAAAGCAGAGATCAGGATGACACTTCCACAAAGCAGCAAATACCAAAAGCTGGGGGAGAGGCCTGGAACAGACTTCCCCTCACAGCCCTCAGAAGGAACCAGCCCTGACCACACCTTATCTTGGACTTCTGGCCTCCAGAACCACAATACAATAAATTTCTGTTGTCTAAACCACCTAGCTGTGGTACTTTTAAATTTCTGTTGTCTAAACCACCTAGTTGTGGTACTTTGTCGTAGCTGCCCTAGCAAACTAATACACGTACTATATACTCTGCTCTTTTTTTGTAGTAATTATCTGTCTGCACCCCCAAAAGTAAGCTCCACAGGGACAGCGATTATGTTATCTATCGTTGCTACTCTAGCTTCAGCAGTAAATAAATGAGTTAACAATTGTGCGCCAGTGCACAGACTTCTTGCCTTCTCTCTCACCTCTCCTTAAGACAAAATCTTTCACCTTTCACCCCAAATACCATGGACTTTGGTGCCTTCTTAATGTGATTACGTCGCTTCCTCTGCCTGGGATACCTACCTGCCCCTTCTCTACCTGTTAACATCTCTTTATCATTTAAGACACATCCATGTCATCCCTCTTCTGTTTTATTATTCATGTGGCTGTGCCTCTCAGCCTGTAAACTGTGACCCCTCTGAGTTCTGGAATCACAGCCTATTAATCTTCCTATCCCCAGAACCTGGCCCAGTATCTGGCGCTCAGGAGGTGCTCAGTAAACGTTTGCTAGATTGAATTAAATCTGTATCCTGCAGCTTTTGTTCTTGCTGCCCTTCCCTAGACTGCTAGCCACAGCAGGGTACAAGAGGATTAGAAAGGACATTGGAGCAGAACTCAGATTAGAGCACCATAGCGCTGTGGGGTCGCGCCTCTCTGCAGACTCTTTGTCTCCATGAATCTCATGAGAGTTTCTTAAATTGGAACAGTCAGCGATGTTGTACCCAAACCACTCAGCTAAGCCCCAGGAGATATTTGCCAGAATTCACAGCAACACAAACAGCTCAATCAAAGGAGAAGGTGTGCGGATCCTCCTCCTTTTTATAAACTAGAGCAAGAATTCTGTTAGAATAAAAGGACAGTCCTTTGAGGCAGCACTTGGACAAGACTATGCTGGCTTTGATTCCACGTAAGGGTCTCATCTCTGTTTTCCTTTCTGCCACCTAGGTTTTTCCAATGGCTGGTGTTGTAAAGGCCACGTGTCTCCACTCAGCTGTGCAGAAAGGATGCCTAGGAGCCAGCTCCAGAAATAAAGAATGTTTTTGGTGCAGCCAACACTCATTTAGCCAGTCTGAATACCCACACGGATATGATCTGAAAAGGCTAAAAAGGACTCAGCATTGCAGAAATTCAAACTGAATGGAACTAACATATTGAACCTACATTCTAAGGAATTTCCATTGATTCTCAGAAGGTTCTCTGCCCCTCCCTGTTTTCTAAAAGGCATTAATTCCTCATAGTCTTACAGTCATCACCGAAACAGCAGAGTGAGCCCTATGAAACACAGGAAATGCCAGACAACATTATTTATATCTATACTCCTCGTAGGTACCAATCTAGTTAGGTTAGTTTCAAATTCTTAAGAATAAATGATCTCCTAACCACAATTATGTGCACTTGACAGTAACCTGTTTTCAAATGTCCAGTTAACTGTGTTCACATGGGTCATTCACTCTTGGGCCCAAACTGAACACCTCCTCTGTCCCAAGTACCACGCTTGTCTCAAGTGCATCAAAAATGGTGGTTCCTATTTTTCACATTATGGCATAAAGTTGATTAAACAATAACTTACCAAGCACCTCCATTATTCCCAGGAAAATATAATAAACTTTATGATTGTGACTAAAGAATTGCTCTCAAATTTTTATAATTCAGTTCAGCCCTACCCACGGTCCCCTTAAATTCATTATGGACAATGTTTTGATCACTTTTTGCACATTAGCCCCATGACACTTTGAGTTATTATTAATATTGGCAGTGGATAGGCCTTCATCCAGTGAGACTGGTGAATCTTAACATTTTGATGATCACATTCACCTTTCAGATCAAAGAAAGCCAGGTACCCTCTCTCCGAAAAAATTCACATGCTTCGCAAACAATTTTACATATAATTTTAGGAGGTGTAAAAAGTTAACAAACCCCCTAAAGCAGGGATCAGTAAACTTTTTCCAAAGTAAAGGCCAGATAGTAAATATTTTAGGCTTTGAGGGTCAAGAAGCAAAATCAAAGGTATTATCTAGGTACTAATGTAACAAGAGAGAAAACAAATTCCCACAATTTTTAATTGATAAAATCCAGAATATAATCATCAAGTACAATTTTTTAAACTTTTATGAGTATATCTGAGCAAAAATGACATCACTGTTGGGAAGCAAGATCTCAAATGCTCGAGTGTAATTTTTTGTAATACAGGTCTGTTAGCGAGCAGAATGGAATTTGGTGGGGTAGGGGAGAGGAGGATAATATTTCACTTAATTGTGGTTCAAAGTTAGTATTCCCTACCATACAACCGATTGAAAATGTTCATTCTGTCAAAACCCAGGCAGTGGGCTGCATTTGACAAGAAGGCCACAGTTTGCTAATCCTTGTTTAAAGGGTACCTAGAGAAAGAGACTGGATCCAGACTATTTTAGGGGGAGCCCACTGGGACTGTATATAGGTGAGACCAGGACCAGAAAAATGGCAGGTGTCGTAAAGGCCACCTGTCTCCACCCAGCACTGCCGAAAGGATTCACTGGAACCAGCTCCAGATATGAAGGTGTGTTGGTGTGGCCAACGCTCATTCAGAAGATCTGAATACTCACACGGATGTGATCTAAAAAAGCGTGCTCTCTGCGGCTCGTGACACTGGTAGCAGGAAACAAGCTTCCACACCCAGACCCAGCAAGGTCCAATGGTGCAATGCTCGTGTGACAGGGCTGGCTGGCAGCTGAATTGGAGCCACATCCTTACTGCTCCAAGCTGAACCAAGAATGCACAGTATTCTAAATTCTATTAACCTACATTCCATGACCTCAATAAAACTTTCTCAATAATCAGCAAGAACAACAATGTATATGAAAAGAAAGTCCTTTGCCCAGTGTTTGAAAATGGAAAGGTAAAAAGCACATCAATGGATAAGGCTTTTTAATGAATAAAATTATTTTCTTAATCTGCAGTTATCTTTCAATCAATACTCAGTTCCAGAAATTCAAAAAACACCATCTTGCAAATTTAAAAGAGTTTAGAATAAATCATACTAAACTAATCAAGAGGTAGTGTTCAACAAAAATGATTATGCAGAAATTTCAGCCTTGTCCTCACACAGTTAATCTCTTTCTACTAAAAAATATTCCATAGTGACTGTCAATCACAAGAGAAATGTAATTCTGTATAATGTTTTTTAGGTCTATAATGTCTGAAAAGTTTAGGCCACTAAGATGAGCCATAAATGCATTTCATTGTTGGTTAGAACCCATTTCATTTCAATGATGATTAAAGGAAGGGAGGAAGGGAGGGAGCGAGGGAGGGAGGGAAGGAGAGAGGGAGGGAGGGA
>CM053511.1:43139254-43182702 GCA_028627145.1 Eidolon dupreanum
TCATTTCAATGATGATTAAAGGAAGGGAGGAAGGGAGGGAGCGAGGGAGGGAGGGAAGGAGAGAGGGAGGGAGGGAGGGAGGGAGGGAGAAGGAGAAAGAATGCAGCTCCCTTGGCTGGCTGGCTGGCTGGTACAGTTTGTGGCAAACTTGATGCAAGTTCTCCACCTAGTGGATATTTCGAAGAATGTGTGATAAAATAAAGTTGCACTGCATGTGTATTATGATAGAGACACAGAGACAGAGATACAGAGAGAAGTGGTAGCATTCCGTATATCGGTCAATGACATCATCTCAAGTGCTCATTTTTCTCCTTTTCTATTTTTCCTCTTCCTTCTGTGTCTCTTCCTGTCTTAGGCCAGGTTCTGCATGAATGACTCAAAGACAGATATCTGCATGCGGGACATTAATTAGGGAGCACTCTCAGGAAAGACATCCATAAAGGAGCGAAGGGAGCAGCACTAGGCAGAGCAAGCGTTTAGACTGTGACGCAGGTGCCAGAGTTCAATGTACTCCACCTGCCCCTGCGTGGTCAGTTAGAGGGGTGGTATCATTTAGGGCTCAGCACTGGTCTTGCTTGGACAATTGCAGTGCAGCAGCCTTGGTGAGTGACAGCCACACTGCTGGGCCTATGCCACCAATCCTGCCACCATGGCTACTCCATCTGCAGGCCTGTGTGGCCAGCACTGGGTGGCCAGTGATGAGGCTGGTTGGCTTCAGCTGAGTGAGCCATGCCTGACTTGTTCGTTTAGTGCCTCATGTGTAGTGGATGCTCTCACAGAAGCAAAGCTCTTCACACATGGTACCCCTCCACCTGCTTCTTTCCCAGACCCTCTTGGCCCTGATGATCCAGGCTTCCTTCTTACAGGCCTCTGACCAACCAGCCGAGCCATCTGCCACTGCTCTTGAATCTGTGAGCCTCTGGCCATTCTCCTTACATGCTAACCGGGTGATCGGCTGTACCGTCCAACTCACTGTGCCTTGGACTTCCCCTCAGCTCCATCGTTGGGAGCCGGCCTGAGTGGGGCTGGAGTGCAGCAGCAGTCCCGTCTGAGCCTGCACCTGATTCCAAGCTGACCCGTCCATGAACTTCGCTTGGCCTCTCTCCTCCCCCATCAGCTGGTCCTAAGGGACTCCTGCCTGCACCATACAGCTATGGGTATGAGCTAGGGAGGGACCAGTACACCTATGATGGACGAAATGTCTGAAATCCCGCCCTGTGTACCTCAAAATGGTTCTAGTACTTTCATGCCAATGTGAGCTAATGAAATGAGAGAGATAATGAGAACAGAAGCACAGGAGAGAAACAAGAAATGGCTGAAAGGGATAAACAACTACACGGAAGGATGCATCTGAGGAAGTGGAGGAACAAGCAGAGAACCAAAACCTTTCTCCACTCGCCTTCCGCTCGGGAAGCTGTCCGACTCTCCACCAGCCTCTTCTCCTCAGATGCCTCTGGTTCCTCCTTTTCTGGACCTCTAAGCGTTGGCGCGGGATGGCCCAGAGTCTAGTCCCCGAACCACTTCTCTTTCCTTCCCACACTTGGGGATTTCACCGAGTCCCGTGGTTTTAAGCGTCTTCTCTGTGCTCTAAGTGCCAGACTTACACCTCCAGCCCAGGCCTCCCATCCCCAGGACGGGTACACCCCACTGCCTGCTCACCACCTGAATCCGGATGACTAGGAGCCATCCCGAGCTCAACATCTGGAGCGCCACAACTTATCTGTGCACAGCTAAGCTTCCGACACCTCAGGCTTCCGACACCCCAGGCTTCCAATCGCTTCTCACTTCTGCAGCAACCGCTGCGGTTCGAGCCGCTTCCGCTCCTGTCTCACTACTTCGTGTGGACGGATCTCCTTGTCTCAGCCTCCGCGCCCCTCGTCTGTTCTCTCTGGCCTCTTCATTCCTTGAACGACGCAGGCGAGGCCTTCGCGCTTGCCTTTCTCGCTCCCTGCAGCGCTCGGCCGGAAGTCTGCATGCTTCCCTGCATCGCCTCTTTCGGGTCGTTATTCAAATGTCACCTTTTCAGAAAGATCTTCCCTATAACATCTAATTTAAAATTGAAAAAAAGCAACTCTTCTTGTTCTTCCCTGTAGTGGGTAGAATGGTGCCCTTACTGGGAAGAGTGTCTTTGCAGGTGTGATTAAGTTACGAATCTTGAGTTGAGATCATCTTGGATTACCTGTGTGGGTCCTAAATCCAGTAACAGTGTCCTTATGAGAGACAGAAGAAAAGACACAGATACCCAGAAGTGGAGAAGTCCATGTGAAGATACATCACTACCCAACATAAAAGTTATTTATCTTATTTTTTGACTCTCTATCTTGCTGATCTATAAGCTATTAGAAGGCAGAAATTTTTTTAATCAGTTTTTTTCAGTGGTGTATTCCCAGAGTCTAAACAGTGCCTGGTTCCTGTACCTAGTTTGTGTTCAATAAATATCTACGAATGAGGAAAACAAATAGATGAATAAACAAATGAGTGATGGGCCCCTAAATATTGTGCCTGAGAGAATAGTAGAATAATGAATCTATAAGAACAGGGAGTGAAGGAAAGAAATCATAATTAGAATTGAGATGGATCAGCAACATAAGTTCAATCTAAGGCTTATTTGGTTTGATGTGACAAAACTACAAGTAGAAATGTATACTCTTTCATTAACTTAGAATTTATTCAACCAGCTCCAAAAGGTTTTTGGAAGACTTGAACCATTAAGAAGATAATTAATAAGATGTAATAATAAAAAAACATTGGGGCATTGGATATATAGAACCTACATTTGGATGAAATGTTGGTGTTGAAAATACATAGATTAGTGATTAAATTTTTGAAAACAACTTCTTTAAAATCTTATTTCAGCTAGCCCCTCTTATACTAGACGTTTTATTATATGAAATCAAAATTGACTTACTGATTGACTGAGGCAAGGCTAGCGATCACAACAGCAGCTAAGATTCAAACTATAGAAAGGATAAGAGAAGAGTGATAGCTCTAGAAAGCTTCAGAGATCCAGAGCAGAAGCTAAAATTGATAAGCTTCCACTGCACTGGCCTCAGGGCACATGAACTCTGTGAAGAGCTGACCACCACCTGGGCCTTGCTGCAGGAGGCTGATTGATGAGCCAGTATGCACTTTAGAACACACGGGACCCTGTGTGGGGAAGGCGTACTGTCCCCACCCTAGCTGCCTTTACTTACTCCACTTCCTCCTGCTCCCCATTGAATGAGGCATTTCCACTGGTGGTTATTTCCCAAAATAATTTTTGCCATATTCCCCCTGCTTATTGGGGGAAAGGGCTACACGCAATAGTTCATAGCTATTGAAAGTGGAATAGATCCTAACTGACCTCCCTACACTTTGAAATTTTTATGACGTCTTTCGAATGATGTATTGAGAAAGATAACATATTGAAGTCAATGTTCTTTGTTTATTTTGCAAGATTTGCAGAGCCTCGGTGACATGCTTGCAGAATCCACAGGGCCTAAGTTGTTAAACATTTCGTCATTACCCTTTCACAGATGCCTGTCCGCAGGCCCTGTGGGGACTCAGACCAGCCTCGTCGTCGCGTTGAGCAGGAGGCTGGCCGGGCATCTCCTCACTCAGTGTCATTGGGCAGCTTCCAACTGAGCCCCAAAGTGTTTCTGAAAAAATATCAAAGTGGAAGAGTCCTCATAAAATCTGAGAAAAAAATTAGCTTTGTGGCTGAAATCTGCATTTAGTTTTGATTTTTGGTGGGCACAGAGTGATGAGAGAAGCATATTTTCTTGCAATATCTGGTATATACTTTGTATCTTAATACCTTGACATATGATAAAGACATTTTCTAATTTTTACTTTTCAGTTCATTTTAATTTCAGTTAAAATGGACTGAAAAACTTGAATTGTTCTAAAATATTGTATTTTTCACCATGAAAGTTAGATTACATTTGCATATTTCACATGTCTTTAGGCTACTTTGCTATTATTAACATCTCCTTTATGACAAAGATGTCTCGATTGTTTACATAAAAACTCTAGGGCCTATTGTGGAAGAGAAGTGACTTTTGACATCACAAAACATTTGAGATTGGATTAAACACAGTGGAGTGATAGACGTCCTCAGATCTCTCCCCTTGAAACAACAATATTCTGAACATCTGAAACTCAACAAAAAACACCCAAAGTGCACACCAGCACATATGAGTGTGAGATCTGTGCATAAGAGCTACCACAGCTCAGAACCCCAGGTGTCGGGCGGTGGACTGGGAGAAACAAAGAAGCTGCTTCTTGCAGCCAGAGCTCCCTGTAGGAGAAGGGGGAGGGGAGAAGGTGCAGCAACGTCCCTGAACAGCCCTGCCTGGGAAAGCTGTGAGCTCCACGAGGCTGGTGGCAGTGCCAAGGCATTAGGGCAGAAAGCAGAGAATCAGAGACAGCAGAGAAACAACAGTTAACTTTTGCTGGCCATGGTTGCAAACCCAAGGCCGAGCCGCAACCCCCAACCCCCAATGTAGAGGGCCCCTCCCACCATGTCCTCCAAGATCGAACACTGCGGAGCCCCAGGGGAATCTGAGCAAATGCTCCCGAAACTGTCACTAACACTGACAGGAACTGAGACAGAGTAGCGAGTATGATTAAATATCTATAAAGAAAAAAAGATATTATTAAGACTTTATATAAAGCAGGGGTCCAAGAGGCGTAGATGCCACCTACTGGAAACCAAAAGAAAAGCACCTTCTTTGCAAAAGGCTATAGACCATTATATAATAAATCTTCCTGGAAAAAAAATAAAAATAAAAGCAGAACATACTTCCATTAATGCCCAGAGAAATAGTCCATTAAACACCATGAACAACCAAAGAGATAAGCCATCTCAGAAAAAAAGAGAAAAATTTCCAGAAAATAAGCAGACAGACATAGAAATATACAACTTAAACGACAGAGAATTCAGGATGGTACTTCTGAAAAAAACTCAGTGAGATCCGAAACAAATCATATCAACGATTTCAGGAATTGAAAAAACAACTAGATGAGCAGAATGCATTCTTTAGCAAGGAGATTGAAACCCTCAAAAAGAACTGAATGACCTTCTGGAGATAAAGAACACACTGCAAGAGTTGAAAAATGAAATAACAAGCTTGGGAAATGCAGTCGACCAAATGGAGGAAAGGATCAGTCATAGCGAAGACAGAAAACTAGAAATAAATCAGAAGAAGAGAGAAATCAAAGAATGAAAAAATAATGAAAGAGAAATACAAGAACTAGCTGATACCATCAGGAGAGGCAACATAAGAATAATGGACATTATCGAAGGCAAGGAAAAGGAACAGGGATTAGAAAGCATTTTCAGACAAATAGTGGACAAGAATTTCCCAAATCTAAGGAATGATCTGGAGCTTGGAATTCAAGAAGTCAATAGAACACCCAATTATCTCAACCCAAAAAGTTCTTCGCCAAGACACATTGTATTAAAATTATAAAAAATCAACAAAACATTTATAGCTAAAAGTAGTTGGTGTAGACTGCTACTGCACCTGTACCCCACTGGAAAGACAGGAAGCATTACTCTATAATAAAATTAGACACAGACTAGATGAGAAATAGGCTCCCTCTGGGGCGGGGGTTGAGAGAGAGAGAGAGAGAAACAGAAACAGAGAGAGCGCTATATACAATATAGATATAGATAGCTCATTTTGTGAAAAAATTCATATATATACATACAATTAGCCTGATTTCTCAGATCATATTTTTAAAATAAATTACACTTTTATTATTATAAATGTTCTCCGTATATACACAGGTCAAAATTTTGAGTACTCTTTCTAATAAACATTACGCTTTGACCCCCTGGAAGGCAGCACTACACTGATAAGTCACCAAATCCTTACTGAACAGGGCTCACACGCAGGGCATTGAGAAAGACACACTCAGATCTCACCGGGGTCAGTGTTCAGGGCGCCCACACTGGGATTACTCTGCACTGTGGACCTTGAGTTTCCTTCTTTCTGGGCATTTGCTGAATTACACTAATTCACAAAATAGTGTTAATGGGTGCCAACTGATGTGTTGTCTCTTCAAGGGCATTTGTATTTTTTACAACTAGTTGACCTCTAAGTGGCAGGAGGACAGGAATCCTCTGGCTATCTGGTCAGCCTAAATGAGACTCCATGGGCCGGAGCACCTCTAGCCCTAGTCGGAGGTTTTCCACCCTGAGTTCAACAGAATCTGACAAGAGCATCAGTTACCGGTCACCTTGAGAGCTGGAGAGCACGTGCTACTCTGAGGAAAGGACAACCATGAGGCCCCTAAATTTCATTCTGGTCGAGCTTGGAATTAGGCTCATCCGGAATCAATTTCCAGGTGGCCGTCACTTACTAAATCTTAAATCTCTGCCACTGGACAAGTTCTTAATTTCTCCTTATCTGTAAAACGGGGATAATATTGACAGTGTTTTTGTTAGAATTCAGAGGAATGATGTTAAGATCTCAGCACAGAGCCCAGAACACAGAAAGTGCCCAATTAGTGGTAGTTACTATCATTCCACTTCCTGAGTTGAGACCAGCTAGTTCTAGAGTCATAACAGCTCAGATCGTACGGGACCTTTGAGGTCCCCACTGCCACCACGACTCGCCAGTGCCGGGCCAGGCAGTCGTCTTTGTAGGGCGTCTCCCAAGATGCTCAACACTTAACGTAAGACCCTTCCACTGGGACTATTGCCAGCCAAGGGAGGCGACTCTCACGAAGGCACACTCGCCAAAATGAGTTGCGAGAAAATATAACCTGATTTTTCTTGCAAGCCTGGTTTTCTGAGCATAGAAGTGTTGAAGTCATTCTACTGGAACAGACTGGAAACTCTAGTCTGAGGCGACACTTTCTGAAAGGCACTTTGAAAATAACCCTCCTCCCAAATCTCTTATAAAGCACAGCTGTTAAAATCCAGAGGTACCCAGTTAGGTATTAAAGATTTCTTTCCAACACAACTAATAAACGAGAGGCTGCTCCGAAAACCTCGGCACGCATCACTTAAGCCTGGGACTTGTGCTGTGACACTCAGCTGGTTCCTGGCACCAACAGAGATTACCACTGAAGCGGTGAAAGTTACGCCAGGAATCACAACATTGCCACCTGCATTCCGGCTGGGAATGGCAAGCCTGCCAGGAAAAGTCAAGGCAAGCCTTGCGTGTCTTCCCCCAGTGCCAGAGGCTAGAGGACACAATCAGACATCAGCTCCACCTCCCACCTGCCATTCGACCTTGGTCATGACTCATTGTTCTTCCTCAGCCTCAGTGTTTCACCTGCCAAGTGGTGACAGTCATGATCATCTGCCTTCCTCACCTGATTATTAAGGGCTTTAATGAATCTCATTTTCATAAAGTGTTTTTATATCCTTGGTAGGACACTGTTACCCGGTGTAAGGAAAAAGCCATTATCATTATTGACCTCAGAGCTGAAAGATACCTTTTCAGGCTTACTTGCTAATAAAGAGGTAGTATCTAACATTTATATAATGCTATTCATCACACACACACACACATTTAAAAGCTCATGATTTTGAAATACGAATTTGCTTTCTTTGAAAGGCAACGTGCTCCGATGTAGCCAGTTACTGCAAAGAGCTGAGCTGCGCCACAGATCCTCAGCACAGGTGGCCAGAGCTGGCCTCTGATTCTCAGTTCATCACACAGTCTCCCTTTGACCAACAGGCCTGTCATTGTAAGGCAGCCCGGCCTCAGCTAATGTCAAAAGCCCCATTCTATCCTGGATGAATTGTTCTCATAAAGCATGCCCACACGTGTTCTGTGGAAGACAGGGATGGCGCTGGCTCTGCAGATGTCCCTGCACCGCCACTGTCACTTCTCCCCACCACACAATCTTGGGTATCTTTCCAGAGACTCGCACAAAGCTCTATTCAGAGTTTGCCTTTGACCGATGCACGCTTGGCCTGCAAATGGACGGAGAAGAGGAAAAAGGCGTCCCAGTGTTTCTCCACACTTGCCTGGGAAAGCTTGGGAATTCCTGCCTTATTTACTAGCTTCCACTGAGGCTGAAAAACAAATCAGAAAGTCACCAATGGTTTCATTCACTCTACAAAACTGGGTTAATGAGACTCTGTGAGAGAAACCATCAATGCACAAAAGCCAGGAAATCCGAGCTTGCCGTTCTCACAGCCCTCGGAGGCCGCGCACACGCAGGTGACTCTGTGCCCCGGCCCACGCCGTGAACAGCATCCCTGCGGAAGCGCGGAGCCGAGGTGCCAGCCATCCTGGGAGTCTGCCCGCCTCGGGGGATTTGGTCAAGGGAAAAATGGTCACCACCTTCATTACATTACAATTTCAACTAGAAAATTATTTGTTTATTTTTAAGTCAACTTTTTACTGAAGTGTCATATTTAGGCTAAAAAGTACACATGTGGTAAATGAGGAGCACGATGGATTTTGACAACATGAATGTACCCATGTCAGTGACATTCGGTTAGGAACTGAGCACTGCCAGCATTCCAGAAGCCCTCGACTTGTCTCCTCCCAACCTTTAATGGGATGGTAAACCAGGTGATAAAAATTAACAGAGGAACAGTCTAAACAGACTCTGAGACTCTAGGGGAGACGAGAAGTCTTATCTGAAAGCATCTCCTGAAACTGAGCAGTCTTCTGGGAACACTGGCTGATGTTCCTTCTCATCACTAGAGTTTACACCCAGAACAGCAGGGAAAAGGATGTGGTTACTGTGAGAGTCCACAGGTCCTGTCTTCAGAGATGGCTGTATAGCACCCAGTGTCCTTTCTTCCTACAGGCAGATAGTCCTGGTAGAGGAGACATATATAACAGATGCTCTTGACCAAGATGCACCTGGGAAGCCCTATGGAGTGGGTGAGCACTGGGCCCACCCCCGCCCTTCGAGTCGGAGCCTCTGGACGTCAGGTCTGGCCACTTAAATCTCAGAAACTTCTCAAGGTGATTGTGAGTGCAGCCTGTGTGAGAACAACTCTCTTGAACTCTTATTTGTTTTCTTCTTTCATTAATCAAATACCTCTGAGCCTCTTCCCTCTGACAGACAAAAGGAAGAAGTCCAAGAAGATGAAAGAAGGGACAATGAAGGGGTTCGGGTGAAGGTCTCCCCTTCCTGACGTTATCGGAGCTGGATGCTGCTTGGCTGCAGGTACCCACAGAGCCAGGCAAATCCAAGGCTCCCGACCTCACACAATCAGTCCCTTTTGTACGTAACTCAAAGCCCTGGCACGTACGTGAAATGCTCTTTCCTCTCAGCCACACAGCGAACTCCTACACATCCTGCAAGATCCAGACTAAACATTCCCAATTGACATACATTTCCTGACTTAGTCCTTCACCCCATCCATGGCCCCTTTACTGCTTTACCACATCACACTATAGTTTCGCTGTGATGCCCGCCCTGCTGAATGGACTGAGGCTTTCTTCTTTCCACCTCTGCATTCTCAGAGCCAAGAATGGAAGCTACGACCTGCTGAGTAAAAAATGAGTGGATGGGAAGATGGATGGGTACTTGAAAGTGCTTTGTAAAGTACAAATTGTTCTGTTTCCATTCATTCTATAAGTACCAACAAATGGCTATCTGGAACTCAAATTTCCCTTTTTACCTAGACTCTCGTCCCTCTTATATTTCAAGCCGATAGCCAATTCTTTGCCATTTCTACAGCAACTAGGAACTCTACATCCTTATTATATAATTGTTAGCAAAATTTTATCTTTTATTAGCATCATTCTTCTCTCAGACTCACTTCCAAAGTCTAACACTCCAATAGGCCTGCCGCCTCTTTCTCTTTCTCTCTCTCTCTCTCTCTCTCTCTCTCTCTCTCTCTCTCTCTCTCCCCCCCTCTCTCTCTTTTTACCCCGAAAAGCAAATATGGATCAAATGGAGTCCTTGGAAGTGACAACTAGAATGTGCAGAGAACTGCCACCCAGGAGCCATGGCACTGAGGCCAGCTCCTCGTGTACATTGCCATTCGGCAGGTGGTTCAGTTCTTGCCAGGTAGGTATACATAGCAATTGATTTCTTGGGAAGAATAAGCCACAACCAACCAGGGCAGTGATGATGAGCCAAGAATCCTGGCACAGAGCTGTTCCTCTGGAGAGAGTAGTTTCCGACACAGAGGAAACGTTTTGGAGCCACAGTCCTAGTGTGTGAGGCCTTTCTTACATTCCAAGAGCAGACACATGGCAGAAGCATAGGCAAAATAGGCATTTGAGTATGTGAAGAAGGTGGAATAAAAACTGTAAAGGTTGGAGGAAGAGAGAATCGAATGGCTTGGGGACAAGGGATGTTAAGGAGGATGTTCCTCATCATGGGGAAGCCAGTATGGAAACAGTTAACCAAAAAAGCTTGCAAATAGCATCATTAATGATGTATCAGAATTTCACAAATGTTAGAAGAATTCCAGAACCAGACAGAATATTAGAGACCATGCAAATCAAATCTACAATCTTGTACGTGAAGCAACTGATTTACCAAGACTAAGAGTGAACAACTTTCATCTCAGAGTCAACCTTGATATCCACTAATATAGTTAGAGTTAAATGCTTTTGGAGAATCCATCTATCTCAATGCTCCTACCTGGTGTCTGTTATGATGTCTCACATGTTCCCGCTTTTTTTCATTTCTTAGTAAAGTTACTGTGTTTCCAGAAAGGGCACATTAAAAACAAAACTAGTTTTCAAATTGAGGAGCAATCTACAAAATAAGAACCTGTATTCTTAAACAGGGGTCCCCAATCCCCAGGCCACGGTCCATGCCTGTTAGGAACTGGGTCGCAAAGCCAGAGAAGCTTCATCTGTATTCGCAGCCACTCCCCAGTGCCAGCATCACCACCTCAGCTCCACCTCAGATCATCAGGCATTAGATTCTCATAGGAGCACCGGTCCCTGGTACCAGAAAGGTCGGGGGCTACTGCTATAAAAGCATCAAAGGCATGAAAGGAAAAAAAAAAAAGGCTGAAGAACTGTTCCAGATGAAAAAGATGAAAGAGACCTGACAACTAGATGAAATGTGGGACCCTGGATCGAATCCTGGACCAGAAAATAATTATTTTATTTTCCTATAAAGCACATAAGTGAAACAGTTGGCAAAATTCGAATAAGGTCTATAGACCAGATGTAGTACATCAGTGTTAATTTCCTGATTTTGATTATTTTACTAGGTTCTGCAGGAGAATGTCCTTGTTTTTAGGAAATACACGCTGAAGTATTCCACAGAGAAGGAGCACGTGTTACACGTATTAAAATCATCCTCGTGAGTCTCAGCAGGAATGTTACAAGTGCCTGCAAAGGAGAATGTGGCCAACAGAAGGCATTGGAAAGCACAAGCAATGCACACCTGGGCCTCCCTCCTCAACAGCACCGGGGTAATGAGCTAACTGCTTCACATGTCTACTGTCCTTCATCTCTTCATCTGGTTGCTAAGAAAAACACTAGCAGCCAACACTTACAAAACCTTCATCTGTTCCAGGTACCATTTCAAGCTCTTTATGTGTCTTAACAACAACCTATTACAAATGAGAAGACTGAGTCACAGAGAGTAAAGTAATTTGCTCGAGATCACACAGGTGAGAAGTGGTAGTGGCCGAAACTGAACGGCCACCTTATACCACTATCTCATCTGCTAGTGTTTCTATAAAACCTAAGTGAAATATGTCACTCACTAATTTAGCGCCTGTGCCATGGGAAATGCTCAGTAAAAGTTGCTAATCACCCATATCAACCTCATCGCCACCATCGATGATACCCTTCAATATACTTACATTTGCTGAGTTCTAAGTCCTCAGGGCTTATGTTTCTTTTTTTTAACAAAATCTCTTGTAGAGTTCCATCAAATAATGTAATCTATAAACTAAACATCAGATATCTCAGAAGAGCTAAGGAAAAGGTAAATGTAACATAAGTGAATTTTTTTTTTCTCATAACGATTGATAACTTTGCAGCTTGGTGCCATAAAAATTGGCTGTGTGATTCATTTAGACTTGAGGACATTTTTCATACTATTTGGATTCCTTCCATAGGACACCATAGAGCCAGGGGAAAAAAGATTTATATTCAAACATAACTGTGGTGCACATATTTGGGGCATGTATTTGGGCTTTTCTCCAGAAATTATGCTAATATATCTTGTCTAGTAAAAGACACTGGATGCCATTCAAACCAGATGCTACTTCACAAGTCACTTGCCTGGGTTGTTTTTTTATTTTATTTTTTTATTTTTTTTTAGCTCCTTACAGAGTGGCCTTTGACGGTCTTCACTAGGTGGGTGCTACTAAGTGCGTGGGCCATCCAGTCATGTTTCCTAAATTCAGAAAGAGGCTGTTTTAGACTGCTAGAGCTGCTATAACAAAGCACCACAGACTGGGTGGCTTCAACAACCAAAATTTCTTCCTCACAGTTCTGAACACTAGAAGTCCAAGGCCAAAGGGCTGGCAAGGTCGGCTTCTTCTGAAGTCTCTCTCCTTGGCTTGCAGAGAGCCATCTTCTTGCTGTGTCCTCACAGTGTCTTCCCTCCATGCACGTTTGTGTCCTGACTTGCTCTTCTTATAAAGACACCCATCATATTGGATCAGGGTTCACCCTAACGACCTCATTTTAACTTAACTACCTCCTTAAAGGCCCTGTCTCCAAATACAGTCATAATCTCAGGAACTAGGCGGGCAGGACTGCAACATATGAACTGAGGAAAGGGGGGCGATTCTGCCCTAACAGAGACTTAGAGGGGAAGAGAGAATTTACAGAGAGAGGTGCCTTCAATTCCAGGAATGAACACTCCTTGGAACCCACTCTTTGTAAAACACTGTGAGTCTAGCTTCTCTTGCTGCCTGTCTCTTCTGTGTCAGCCTCTCTGGGAAGTGGTCCAATGGAGGTTCTATCCTAGCAAAGTTTCCAGAATCTGCTCTTGCATCCCCAGGAACTCCATGATATCCCACTCAGCAGACTCTGTACCATCTTCAGAGTAATTCTCAGTGCCCAGGAATGCAAAACTCTCACGCATAATATGTTGGCACCAATGCTGAATTCAACATTCAGCCAATATGGCTAAGCAACTTGGAAATAATCCATTCTCTTAATAGCTGATAAAATTTTAGTACTTTATTTACTGCAAACATTGAATTTTGCCTTCAGGCCTCTTAGAGAACATCACCGACAACTTCCAGAAACATATTTGAAATGCCTGACATGGCGTACACAGCTGACGAGAACTGTTCCCAGTGTGCTGTGACGGGAACGAGAAAAGTAGAAGGTATGTGACCACAAGTCCAAAGCTGTCCAGGTTGACCCCAGACCTCCCTGCCCCACATCTGACTTCTGATTTAGGACCCAGAGGCCTATAATCCTGAGTCTGCTACTGGCTCTGCAGAGACTTAGGTCTCACTCTGTTTCCACATCAGTGAAATGGGAATTAAAAATATATCATCTCTTACTCTTGAACTATTGTAAAAGGGGGGAAAAAATGGGTAAAACTTTTTTAAAAATTGGTAAAAGTCAAAGTGGATAAATAAATATAATTTTAATTCTTAACTGGCAAAACCAACTTAAATCCATTAAATCTGTTATTTTTATTCCGGTTTTGTCTACCAGTTTGTTACCAGATAAAGACTGAATGGTTCCCACAGTAAATCTTCTGTCTGCAATCCCATTAGAAGATTTATATCTATGCTTTTATTGCCCTCAATATATCTTTGATTCTTCACAGCTCTAGACGTCCACATTTTACAATAGAAGATACAGAATAATTGTAATTTTACAGACTCTGGGAGCTGGCTGTAGTGCACTCTTTAACCACCAGAGGGGAGCAGAGACCAGATGCTGCTCAAGACATCGCGAGCTCTTCATGGTGGGTTTTCTCTAGTCACAAAGTATCCTCCCTTCCCGCAGAAAAACTCTTTGTGCTGCAGGATCTGGAAGTGCCGGAGGAGCAGCTCCTGGTAGCAGGCCTTTGTCCTGATATAGTTTCCTGCCCTGTGCTGTGCTGGTACGCTGGCTTTTCGGTATTGAGGGGTGGTTCCGGTGTGGGTCAAGATACCGGGCACAGGCATCAATAAATAATACAGGCATCAGAACCAACCCAACTGATGTTGGCGCTGAACTCAGGTTCTCAGGCCCTGGCTCCTTCTGGAGTGTCAGGGAACAGAAGGCAGCAGACACGGGCTTGGGGGTGGCGGGGGTGGGGGACACACTGGGGCAAGTGCAGAAAAACCACCCAGGTAAACCACCCAGACCTGGTCAGGAGAGAACAAGTCAGACAGGCCTCAGGAAAGGTTATGAGTAGCGCCAACAAGAGTTTTATATTTATGTTATTTTGTATTTTCAAAGTGTTTTATCTTCATTCTAATTCATTATTAGCTAATTCTGGATCATCACACTCAAATAGCTGAAAGAATGAAACAGGAGAAATCAGTACTTCAAGCAGAAAGCAGTTAGGATAAGAGCAGAACCCCAATCTCCTCTGTACCCTGTTTGCTGTGAAGCACACCAGGCCCCCCCTAAGCACATAACCTCCAGTGGTACAAACAAAACCCCAGCCCAGAACCACAACCAGGTAGGGATGCTGCTACACCAGACACAGAAACTTGACACGCCTCCCCACTGGTGGGGCATCAGAACCCCCCTAATCTGTGTGGTGACCAGCACAACCTGTACTGTCAACCAAAGATGGGGCCAGGCCGCCGGAGGCTAAGGGAACTAAGGAAGCATCACACGGACAGATATGTGGTGACAGGGTCAGCGGGGCCACAGTGTGTTCCCACACATGGACTTCCCATTCACCCCTGTGATGGATGCTCCCGAGCCCGCCTGGAAATTCTGTCTGTGAGCTAATTACGGGGAATGAGTTGCATCCACCGGGCAGGAGTGGGTAAGAGGATCGTAGGTGAGAGCCGGCTATTCACAAGGGGGCAGCCTTTGATGCAAGCGGAGCAGAAAGTCTGGCCGAAACTCAACACCTCTTAGAAGTACAGATTAGTCAAGAGGAAGAAAGGAGAAGGCATTGTGGAAGTTTTCAAGAAGGAAACAAAGATGCCTGTGTTTTGTATCGCTCAGCTGCCTCAAGAAAATGTCCATTTGTTTTCTTTACACTCCTTTTACATTTTAAGTGGAATCTAGTGAATGTGTCTTTTCAGTGTTCCCAACTTCACCATTTTCACTACACCTCATGTTGCCATTTTAATGAAGCATCGTTTTTCCAGAGGGTGTGGGAACAAAACTTATTTAATGACCTCTCAGAGCAAACACTGAGTTGTTCAAATCTTTCCCTGAATCGAAACCCCCACCCTACAATTCACTTCCTTCTTAAAATGCTGTTTGCCAACTACTGCAAACCAATAAACAGGGCTTTCCTTTACTCTCGAGCCATAGGGTTCCCGTTGAGTCTCACAGCCTGGGGAGCCCATGAGAGAGCCGGGACTCCCGGCCCTCGGCCGTGCCCTGGGGGGGCTCGGTGGCACGGCAGTGGCAGTCCCCTTGGAAGCATGGCCCCATGTGCCTCGTACTCCTGTAGCACACAGGTTGAGGGGACTCAGCAGAGTATCTAGTCCAAATCTTCACTTTACAGATGAGTAAACGGAGGCTGGCGGGGAAAGACAGCAGAAGACACACAGGTGTCTCGGGTAGAAGGGGGTTTTAGCAAGGTTGGCCCCGTGGGGTTCCCCACACCCTACCTCAGCATCGCTCAGGGCAACTGTGCAAAGTGCATATTCCCGAGCCCCTTCCCAAACCTACGGCACTGGCATTTCTGGGGGGTGGAGACTGGGAATTCATATTTCAACGATGCCCCAGCACCATGCTTGTGACACGCTAACTTTTGGGAAGTGGCAGTAGTAGTAGTAGTAATAGTAGTAGTTAGTAGGAGTAGTAGAAAGAACAGGTTTGGAAGCAGACAGATCTGGGTTTATCTCCATCTCTGCTACCTACTAGCTCTGCTGGCGCAGCAAGCTAAGTGTCTGAATGCCACTTCCTCACCTGTGACGGGGGAGAGAGCTGCGGGGCCACATAGGACAGCGCGCTGAGGCGCACTCGGGCCCCAGGGCCCAGCACCGGAATGCGTTCAATCAGTGTCACCTGTCATCTGCACAGTGCTGGATGTGAGTCCCAGGGCCTCCACTGACGGACTGTAAGAGAATGGACGCATCGCTTGTCTCCACTGACCCTCGGTGTCCTTATCTGTAAACGGAGATGACAACAGTACCCTCCCAGGAATGCTGTGAGTGTAATATCGCAGTGCAGCAGCATGGTCCGGTCAGGAAACAAAATCACTCCAGCTCCTTCAAACAGACAGAATTCAAGGCAGGGATGTGGTTCCACAGGGGACAGAAGAGATGAGGAACCAAACAATAAGAGGCCATCTAGAGACTGGCTGCTGGAAGGACAAAGGAAGGTGGCAGTACAGAGCCAGGAGTCAGGGTGACCAACCAGCAGGAGCGGGGATCATCCGTGGCCGGGGCAGGAGAGCTAACGCCACAAAGGGGGACGAGCTGCTGCTGGATATGGAGATGCTGCACGAGGCAGGTGGGAAGGGGAGAGAGGCCCTGGCTTCTCTCCTCCTCACGCCCTGCATTGCCCTGCCTGTGCCTCTCCTCGCCCAGAGGAGGGAGAGTCCGAAGGCAGGAGAACCTGGGAAGCGTAAAGTCTGTCCTCTGTATCCCCGGACTTCACGTCTGCGGATTCAACTAACTGCAGATTAAAAATATTTGGGAAAAAAAAATCCCAGAAAGGCCCCAAAAGCAAAACTTGAATTTGCCACATATCGAGCACTACGCTGAATCCACGCAGACACAGGGATGGGCAGGCCTACCCCGCTGTCGTCTATGTGCAAATATGGATTATATGCAAATACTGTGCCATTTTATAAAGAGGACTTGAGCATCTGTGGATTTTGGTATCCTCAGGGGGTCCTGGAACCAAACCCTCACAAATACCAAGGGACAACTGTATTTCCTAGATGTACAGAGCAGAGAAAATGGGTGGACACCAGGCCCGAGAGCAAACAAGTAAATGGCCGGCATACACACGTAAAAACGCATACACAGTCTCAGACGTAGAGGCAACTGGCTACTAGTGCCTGTCACTGTAATTGTTAACAAAATAGAACAGCCCAATGCAAAGGCTCCTGGCAAGAAACGCATGTGTTTAAGGGAAGCCTGCCTTTCGTTAGTCACATACGACATCATTTCTGGAGGACTGGTCGCCATGTGGAGGAAAAGTCCTGAAATTACAGTCCCAGATGTGCCACTTATAAAGAGCCTGTTTTCTTTATGTACGAAAACATGATTAACACACCATTTCATAAAGTATCATAGGATGTAATGAGATCATAGACGTGAAAGTACTTTATATACTTAAAAGTCATCAAATATAGGACATATTTGTATTCTCAAAAAGGGGACATTTTCAAAAAAAAACAGATGTCAGATTCGCTATGAGCTACATTCAATATAATTACTTTTTTTCAACAAATTTTTAAGAAATTCAAATAGAACACTATTTCATTTGAATAGAACACTATTTCAACAAATATTATTAAATACAAAGTTCAGTACTATTGAGATGTTCTAGCCAAAAGCTCACATGGAAACCACCTAGCAAATGTGATGCCAACCTGTTCTCTAAAAGAAGATTCTTATGTGTATCTACACAAGCATTAACTGTCCAGTTTTGCTATCTCCACTGAGGAGGTTGATGGAACATACTACCTAATAATACAATAAAACACATATGTAATAAAAATTATTATTTGACTAATCTCTTTGTGGATTTTACATGCATTATCATTTAATTTATTCTATAATAATAATTCTCATCATTATTATTTCAATTTCTCAACTGGAAAATCATTGCTACTTAGAGTACTCAATTAACTTGCCCAAGGTCCCTTGGTCTGTCACCATCAAAGCTAGGATTTGATCCCAGGTCAAAACTGGTTGTTCCTCCCAGCTTCATACACCATTTGCCTTTGGGACACTGATCACTGAAGGAAATGATTCTGTGTCATCAATTATAATGGAAAGAACCACAAAGTAAGACAAGAAGATCTAAATTCTAGAAGGCCTGGCTCTAGCCAGTGCTGTGTTCTCACCCACAAAATGACAGAACTTGTCAGCAGATGAACATTTAATAAGTTTCATACATTCCTGATTACTCAACAGAGTTCTGATACCTAAAATGTTATTGTTTTGGTGTGGTATTTATGCAACAGATAACTCTATTTGATATCTTTACAATGAAAAGTCATTCACTTCTGTTTTTTTTTGTTTCTTTTCTGTTTGATTGGTCCAAAGCTGTTGTGCTGGGAATTGTGAAATATTCTGAAATTTACTATTCTTAATATAATTTTTAAAATCTTTAAATTTTTCCCAAGGTACAACATTATGTATTCAGGCACATTGTATTTTGTTGGCTTTACCAAAGACTGTCCTGGGATATAACCAAACTGCCAGCATGCCCTGGAGTGTCATCAGCCACATAGCAGCTGGCAGAGCTTGTTCAGCGCTGGTGAGCCAGGCATGAGGCTAGGAACCAGGACCCGGAGAGCAGAACAAACAGGGTGGCCCAAGAGAGGAGAGAAGCAGAGAGCAGACTGACAGACATCCAGAAATACATGTGACATGGAGCATGTGGAGGCTCAAGTGGCCCCACAGATCGATCTGGCTCTCATGTAACTTTTGAAGGAGGGAAACCAAGCCCCATATTTGCGTGTCTTAACATCTGCCAAAAAGAAAGACGAAGGCCAAATTTTCTGGATGGGAAAATCCCCAAGGGAGGGTAACAAGGAGATGCCAGGGATGTGAGGTAACCGGAGCTGGACAAAGTGACCAAAACCCCTCACTTTCCCTGGACCACAATGTAGAGAGCCAAAGGAGGGGGGGGAACCACACGGCAAGAACATCGGGAAAAAGTTTGTCCTCAAAGAACTAAACCAGCGAGTCAACACAAAATGTAAGATTTTAGTCATGTAGTTACTCCAAGAAACTGTTGAAATATGTTCAGAAACACCCAAAATGCCAACCCAGAGGACCCAAGAATCACCACAGGAAGGCCGACTCAGAGTGTGACCGTGATGAAGACAGCAGGAGCACTGCCAACCACCAGGAGAGAGACTAAACCTCAAACCACACAGAATAGGTCAGCTTGAAGACCCTGAAGGAGGTCACATGCACACAAGCTCTGAAGATAGGAGGAGGTGGGGTGGCCCAGAGACTCTAGCAACGCAATCCGTGGACTTGAACTTATATGGCTGCTGAAACCCAACGTGATTAATTATCTAAAGCAGACAACTCCCTCTCTTTGCTCTGATTCTGTATTCACCAGGGAAGCTCCTGATTATAATTTTACTCCCCAAGGACAGCTGCCAAGAGAAAGATAATATGCTCATCATACTAGCCTAAATATCTCAGTCAAAGTGATGCTCAGAGTTCTCACTGCAAAATAATACCGGTGATTTGATTTATACATCAGCCTCTCGTTGCCTGGGTTAATGGAAGTCTTCACCCTGAGAGCTAGATCCATAGCAAGTGTGCTTAAAATTTTAATTGTTTGAAGCTCCAAAGCTGAGAACTTGATCAAGTATTGATAGCATGAAATTTACAGAAGATAAATGTCAACTTAGGAAATGTGGGTGTTGATGAAACCAACCTTCCCTAATAATATCACAACACTGCCTCATGCCACTATTCAGATTTAAACAAATAACAGTATTGGGTGTGCATGTGCCAGTTCATCTCAAATGCTTCACAATGTTGAACAGCTTGAAGCCTGCAAAACTGGAGGAACTGTTGTCTTGGGCCAGATCTGTGTTGTAGGAAAGAATTCAAGGCCTTTGAACTATAAAGAAATTCAGTAACATTGGGTATTAAATTTTGAGTTGCTACAGCATAGTGTAGATATGGTGAGTCGCAGCAATCAGCAGTTTTCTATGTTCCTCCAACTCTATTTCCTTCAGAGCCTCGCTCAGACACCTCTGGGATTTTTACTATTTCTTAGCAATTTAAAGCATGTGTAAGAAAAGTCACATAGCACTCTGGCCATAAACAAATAGCCCACAATAACTGTATTAGAATGGTGGGATTCTAAAAGTCAAGAAATAGGAGCCATTATAATTGAAGAGAAAAGTAAATTTGACACATATAAAAGTTTTAAGTTTCTGTAAAGGTAGCTATCAATATTAAAATTGTAAAGACAAATGACAAATTAGAAAGATATTTGCCACAATATGGCAATAAAAAAGAAAAGAAACATTTTATTTAAAAGTTTCCCAACTTCCTAATCAATAAATGAAAATGAAAAGAGAGAAATTCTATTATATGCCTATATAAAAGTAAGCAAGGAATACCTAGCAAAAATTCAGTACAGTTGGAAAGAAAATAGGTTTTCACATGCTGCTGTTAACAGCACATATTTATATAACTTCTTGATTTATTATACATCAATGGTAATGAAATCATTTACATTCTTTTACAACTAGTCTGACTTCAAGGTTTTTATCTTAAGGAAAAAATTTTTTTAAAAAAAAGCTACATGCATTAACATAATATAATCATTTTAGTGCTATACATAATAGAAAAAAATGAAAACAACCTGAATTTCCAACAAGAGAGAAATAGTCAAGCTGATAGTGATACACTACTCAGTAGAATGTGATACAGTCATTTAAAATCGTAATGTCTGTGTAATATTTTGGGAAAATGTTTAGAATATGCTAAGCAAAAGTCTGAGTATCTGATTAAAGCGTCTTACAACTGTAGCTACAGAAATATGTGAGCATGTGACTGAAGTCTGGGAGGGAAGAGGAAACAAGAAAGCTCTTGTGCTGTACTGAATCCCAGCTCTATCACTTACTGGCTGAAGACACAGGCATCTTACTGAATCTCTCTGTGCCTCAGGTTTCCAATCTCTAAAATGAGGATAATCATAATACTTACTTAGGTCGGTATACAGATTAAATGAGTTATTGTATGTAAAAATGCTTAGAAGAATACTTATTTTGCTCTACATAAAGTAAGTGCTATGTAAATGTTTACTGTTAGTCATTACATTATTCTCCTATCACATTATTACCTTAATAATAAATAAAAATTAGAAAGAACACTTTCTAAAAATTCTCTCCCTAGTATTTATATGTTGTTGTTAAAACTTCTTGCATTTCTATTAAGGATCCCTCAGAGTGTCCCTAAGAGCATGTGGGTTCGACGAACACATATTATGTGCCTGCTGTATACCCAGCACTGTGTGTCGCTGTCCTCAGGGAGCTTAGTCAGTTAAAGCATAAGGCCTAACAACGATGTCTGCAGCTTAGCACATCACGCTCCTGCCCCACATCACAAATACTATTCCATCATATTATTGTTTTTTGCCACTGTTAATGCACTCTAAGTATTTGTTTTATTTTTTATATTATATTTATATAAATAGCCTTAAGGTTTATTAAGTGTGCTTCTGCATGAATAGGCTATTCTTATTAGATTTGAACAATATGGTAGTTTTAATACCCTGTGAATATTTAACAATTGCTATTCCACCCATGCATCATTTAGGTGTTAACATATTTTTTTAAAAGTGTGGTATTTCAAAACATGTTTAAATACCAATATTTTTAATATCTTGTCCTTTGAAATCAACAAAGACTCTTCATTTTATAATGATACAATACATTTCCACTTCTGCTTCCATATTTTCAATCATTCAACAAATGTTTATTTATTTATGTATTATGTACCAGACATGTACAATGCTAGGCACTGGGAATAAAGAAGACAGTTTCTATCCCAAGTCTTGTTCAATCTCCAGGAAGAAACCCTGATCACAATGCAAAAAATAAGAGTTACAATAAGATTGTGTCTAGTGGCTGTGAAGCAAGGAGTAGGAGCCCAAGGAAAAGATGCAGCAGATAGAGAAGAGCTCCAAAGAAGGAAGGCATTTGAAGTCAACCTTGAAGGACAGTGGGTGATAACCTGGCAGATTATGCTGGAGGAGCCTTCCAGGAAAAGAACACAGACTGTACAAATGTTAAGAAGTTATAACAAAGCCAGGCAAGTACCCAAAATACTTAGGTTGGATGAAATAAAGCATGGGTGGAGGGTGTTAGGTAAGAGATAAAGTCAAAGATTCTTTACAAATCCTATTAAAACCCTAGGGACAAAAAATATACCAGTCATTAAAAAAAGATAAATATAAAAACTTCAGGGTACTGGCGGGCAACCAAAATGTATCCATTGTTCCCTGTTGAGCCCTCCCCACTCCCAGTGCACAGACACAGCACCACCATAGCCATGAGGTCATCAAACTGGATAACAGAGGTCACTCTGCCCAGAAGATTCCCTGAAACCCTGCCTTCCCCAACTCGCAGCTCCACCCAAGCCACATCCAGGTATGTCCTCAGAGAGTCAGGTTCTCCTTGCTGAGCAGGGTCTAGACTCACGCTGGAGGCAGCTGGCCTTGTTTTCTGGTGTGGCCCTTTGAGGGCAACTATAAGCACAGCATCTGTGGATTGCTTGCTGAATCTTAACAGGTGGCTCCAGAGGGATTGAGGCTTGGGTTAAATTTGGCCTGAGGCTGAACCCCTCTCAGGACTGTGGACATCTACTTCACAAATCCAAACTAATAAGACCAGGAGATTTAGGAGCTTTGCTTAGTACATAGAAACAGACATGGAAAGGCAGCCAAAATGGGAAGACAAAGAAGCAGAAACCATATGAGAGAACAAAACAGAGATCCAGATACAACGCTGTCAAGCAATCTAACAAATGCAGAATTCAAAACACTAGTTATAAAGATGCTCAATGAACTTTTGATTAAATTCAGTGAGAACTTCAACAAAGAGATAAAAAACATAAAAATGGAAAAGGAAATTATAAAAGGGAACCAGTCTGAAATGGAGAACACATTATCTGAGGTGAGAAGTATATTAAATGAAATAAACGAAAGAATAAACAAAGTGAATAAAGAAGAGTATCAAATGCCCCATCTAGAGGACAGGAAAGCCAAAGACACTCAATCAGAATGGAAAGAGATAAGATACCAAGACTATAAAAAAAATGTAAAGGGCATATGAGACACTATTAAGGATCCAAATATCTGTCTTACCGGCATAACTGAAGAAAATTAAGATGTTGAACAGCTGTTTGAAAAAATAATGATGGAAAACTTCCCTAACCTGGTGAAGGAAATGGACATAAAACCCCAGGAAGCTCAGAAAATTCCAAAAATCGTGGTTCCAAAGAGACCCACATCAAGACATATCATAATTAAAATGCCAAAGTTTAAATACAAAAAGAGAATATTAAAAGCAGCAAGAGAAAAGCAGATAGTTACTTATAAGGGAAAACCCATAAGACTGGCAGCTGATTTCTCAAAAGAAACTATGCAGGGCAGAAGGGCTTGGCAAAAAATATTTAGCAGGATGAAGACCCAGGATCTACAACCAAGAATAATTTATCCAGCAAAGCTATCATTTAGAGTTGAAGGACAGATAAAGAGCTTCCCAGACAAAATAAGATTAAGGAATTTATCACCGCCAAGTCAGTATTACAGGAAATGTTGGAGGGACTTCTTTAAGAAGAAAAAATATATATCAAAAACAGGAATAAAGAATAGTAACAACTACATTCCTATCAATAAGTACCTCAAATGAAAAAGAACTAAGTGCTCCAACTAAAAGACTAGATGAATGGAAAGGAAAACAAGACCCCTACAGGTTGCCAATAAGAGACTCACTTCAGATTAAAAGACACACAGGCTAAAAATAAGGGGATGGAAAAAGTTATTGCTTTGATGAACCTAGAAGGTATTTAAGTCAGACAGAGAAAGATAAACACTATATGATTTCACTTATATCGAGATCTAAGGAATAAAAAGAACAAACTAATAGAAAACAGACTCCCAAATATAGTGGACAATTTGGTGATGGACAGAGGGCAGGGGAGATTGTGGGGCTGGGAGAATGGGGTGAAGGGTTAAAGAAGTACAAATTAGTAGCTGATGGATGGTCACAGGGTTGGAGAGCCCGGTATAGGGCTTGCAATTAGCATGAATACATTGGCTAGGTAGAGGGTCGGGGAGGGAGGGAGCAATTGGGAGGAATCGTTTTACAAACTATATAGATGTCTAACCAATATACTGTATACTTGAAACTAATTAAAATAAATAAATTATTTTTAAAAAGATAAATAATCTTTGCATTATGGGTAAAAAATAAAATGACAATTTACACGAGGAAATACAAATGGCAATAAACATATTAAAATATCCACACTTAACCTCACAATTAATCAGAAAATTGCAAATTAAAACAATTAGATAATATTTCATGCTCATCAAATTGGCAAAAATTAATTTCTGAAAATGTCATATTTTGATAAAACATTGGAGCAATGAGATCTCTCATGGGCTACTGAGAAAAGAGTAAATCAGTACAAGAATTTTGGAGAGCATTTGGCAATGTCTAGTCCAGTTAAAGATGCCCACTTCCCATGATCCAGCCTTTTCCAGCTAAAGATAATTACACAGTGGCACAGGTAAAGCATGTGAAGAACAGGTAGAATAATGTTTACTAAAAAGAAAAATTGGAAGCAATCTAAAATTCCATCAAGAGAATGGACACATGCTATAAAGCAGTGAAAATTAAAATTCCAAAACCAAATTTATCAAATGGATACATCACAAAATATAAAGATATAAAGTTGAATTAAAAAAAAAAATCTACAAAAGGGTATATACAGTTGATGTCATTAATGTGAATTTAGAAACCATGTGTAGTAACAGTATGAGGGCATGCATGGAAATGATAAAAAATAATAATAATTGTATCACATATTATATGATTCCATGCAAATGAAATGTCCAGAATAAGCAAATCTATAGAGACAGAAAGCAAATTTGTAGTTGCCAAGGGCTGCACGGGATGGGAGAGTCGAGGTGTGGTAGCTAAATGCTATGGGATTTCTTTATGAGATGATGAAAATATTCTGAAAAAGAATGTGGTTACACAACTCTGTGAATATACTAAATAAACACTACGGAATTATGGACTTTAAAGGGATGAATTATATAGTGTGTGAAGTATATCTCAATAAAGCTATTTTATAACAAAAAGAAAAGGTGAATGGTTAGCTCTGGAGAGAGATGTTGGGGAATGGGACTGGGAAAAGAACACAGGGGCTCAAATTTTGCAGTGTTGTGTATCTTTCATAAAAATCTTAAGAAAATATGGGTTTTAGAAGTGATAGGTGAAATATGCAAGGGTATTCATTATACATTCTTTACATTTAATTTATGTTTAAAATACATGTAATTTAAAAGGGTATTTAGGAGCTACCACACATAGGATATTGTATCCATGGACTATGATGGAGATAAAGGCATTGAGGCCTCCCATGTTTCTGGCTTGGGTGATGATGTAGAACCAATGGAAGGAAAGTTAGGTGACAGGACAAAAGGTAGGAGAGGGGAGAAGGTGGGGGGCAGGGAGAAAAGACAGGAGAAGGTTATGGAGGGAGAAGGTTTTGAGAGCCAGTTAGTAAATAATTAATTCAATTTTCAAAGGGTACAATTTGAAATACCTATAAGATATCCAGAGGGAGAAGCCAAGGAATAGTTGGAAATATAAATTTACAAATTTAGGTTTAGACAGAAGGGTCGTACTTTTCTGTTTACAAAAACAAAAAGGGAGTGTTTTCACATTATATGTGTGCTTTTTAGACAATGCTTTAAGGCAGTGGTTCCCAACCATTTTAGCAACAGGGACCAGTGCTCCTATGAGAACCTAATGCCTAATGATCTGAAGTGCAGCTGAGGCAGTGATGCTAGTGCTGGGGAGAGGCTGCAAATAGGGATGAAGCTTCACTAGTTCAAGTGTCATTCACCTCCTGCTGTGCAGCCCGGTTCCTAACAGGCCACAGACAGGTACTGGTCTGCAGCCCAGGGGTTGGGGACCCCTGCTTTAAGGGAATAGTGATCCTGAACAGGTATCTTGGGAAAAAGGAAGAAGCCCCAGGCATGAAGGCTGCGTGAGGATCAGAGACTCAGTTGGGAAGGAAAGAAAACACATAACCCCAACTGTGGACTGAGAAAGAGAGAGAAACATGGAGTAAGAAGAACCTAAAGAGGATGAGAGGAAAGGGCCTGGCATTATCTACAAGCCCAGAGGGAAAGGAGCAGTTGTGGACCACAAGGAAGCCGCTGCTAGATACCGTCCTTGGCTGTGTGCTGAAGAGAAACTCGGTCAAATAACTAGGAAATAGAAAGTTTCTAAATGAAACTCAGCTGCCAAAAGCTTCCTTCTTCTAGTAAAAAACCACCTGTCTGCTCTTCACTACTGATAGTGACAGTTAATGGGTCTGTGAATGTGTTTTAACTTCCCTTAGCCTTTGCTTCTTCCTCTGTAAGTAAAGGATGGTGCCCTTTACCATAGAGGACTGTCATGAAGATTAAACGGCACTGCAGGTGTGAAGGACTTAATACAGGGTGTTACTGACATGAGGTATTCAGCAAATGCTTGTTCCTTCCCTAGACCTCCACGTGTTCTTTTCTATTTTTAATATAGATACACTATGTTTTTATGAAGAATTTCTGTAGTTATGGAACTCTATTCAGATATCTAACCCATCAAAATTGATGTGATAAAAGGCCTTCATATATGTATATATACACACACATATATAGTAATGCAAGTTTTTTACTGAGATATAATTGACATAGAATATTATATGAGTTTCAGGTGTAAAACATAAATATTCAATATTTGTATATATTGTAAAATGAGTACCATAAGTCTACTTAACATCTATCACCAAACATAGTTGCAAATTTTTTTCTTGTGATGAGACTTTTAAGATCTACTCTCTTAGCAACTTTCAAATACACAAGACAGTACTGTTAACTAAACTCACCATATGGCACATTGTATCTCATGGACTTACCTACTTTACGATGGGAAGTTTATACCTTTCGACACCTTCACCTATTTTGCCCATTTGCTACCCTCCACCTCTGGCAGCTTCCATATTCCCCAAGGCCTCCATATTTTCTTAACAACCCCATCTGACCGAATAGGAACCTGATGCTGGTAAGTCAGAGAGCTGGTAAATATTGGAGCCAAAATACAAACACTGGTTTTCTGATTATAAATCTTGCCTTCTTCCCACTAAAACCATGAAAGTCTTACATTTCAATTCCAAATTTTTAGAAGCTTAGAACCAGAGTGCTATGGGAGTGTGTGAAGCATTTTGAATCACAGTTCACAGGTAACCTTCGGAAAAGTTTAATTGGAGTGGTTCTGAGTCACCAGTTTGGAGGCAAGCAGTGAAAGGACAAATGCAGAAATTTATACCTATGGTCCTAAAATATATTAGATATTTGTCAAGATTTTAATTGTTTTACTGAGAAGCAAGGAATAAGTAAAAATGGCTTATTCTTCATGTTCACAGATGAACACTCAAGCAACATGCAATTAATCACAAGCTTTTTCTTATGCAAATATTATTTCAATGTAAAATCATTTCCATAAGTGCAACTATGAAATCCTTCAGGAAACTGAAGCAGAACACAGTTCAATTGTCACAAGTGTGCCTTATTCTCTAGGCTACGTTCCTTAAATGAGAGCTGGATTTTGACATACATTTTCTCGTTGACTTTCATTACAAATGTGAAGATACATTTCCATTTTTTTCAACTAATGTACATATTTTCAGTTACAGACTGTGTTACAGTATGACTATTTGTCACTATATACAAAGGACTACACCCTAAACCATTTTATAATAAAAGCTAAGAAATGTGAAAAGATGCTTCGTAACAGGGACTGTTCTATTACGGTGACTGAATGTACGGCTTTAGGATTGGCTATCACCATCATTTACTATCTGAGTGACTTTGATTAAGTTACTTAAATTCTTGAAGGAAATTCTTAACTGTAAAATGGGAGTGATACCTACTTAATGGCATGGTTGTGATTATAACATTAAATGACAGATATAAGATGCTTCATGCAATAAGTGCTCAAGAAGTAACAGTAGACATAGGAGGGAGAGTAGCAGTGATTGTTGAAATATAGCAGTAACAGTAGCAGTAACGGAAATAACCCATTTAAATGGGTACCTAATATTACAGCCATCTCTATGCTTGAGAATATCTATGGAACGAATCTGGGAGAACAAGAATACTCAAAATGCCTCCTCCATAGCCAGTCCTTATGCTTGGATTTCTCACCATCAGAATCAAGGCCTGCGTTTTCAGGAGACCACTGGTAAAAGGTGAAAGACCCTAAACCCATGTACGATGAGAGGAGTTTTGAGGATTCTTCTGAGAGGAAGTAGCGAGAAGAAATAAAAGGGGAAGGATGAAAGGAGAACAAGAACAAGGGTGAAGATTTGGGCCTATCAAGGGGTTCTTGTCTTTATGGAGCTTAAAGCCTATTGGGAGTGGGGAGTCATTGAATCACATTATAATGATGAAAAATGCTGTGACAGGGGAAGTGTATAAGGTGCTATCGTAGGACCCAGCAGCGATACCTAACCTGGACATAGGAGGGTCTGAGAAGATCTTCGGCGATTTGAAAAGTGAGAAACCCCCATGCGACAGGACAAAAAAACTTTTAGAAACAAAATTTCTAATTTGTTTTTCTACTGAATTTGGCCAAGCAGTATGCACAGTGGGATCCCTGCTGGAGATCCCTAAATGCTGAGAAAAGTTAAGTTCACAACTAAATTCTTTGTGTGAGGAGAATGTTATAGCAATTAAGGAAAGGGCAGGTGCAAACCCAAGAACCAGCCTCAGAGATCTTGAGGCAGACTTTGAACTTGTGCAGGATGTGGAATGGACACCAGAGTTCACCCTAACTAGATATTAGCAGAAGGGAGACGTGGCTGACATCTGTTAGACATCTGCTACCTAAATTCTTTTACTTCCCATTCATCACCATCACCACCAAATCTAAAGTCCCCTAGTGAATTCTCATTCACTCTTCAGGTCTCAATTTCCAAATCCCAGACCCTCCTATGTCCAGGTTAGGTATTGCTGCTGGGTCCTACGATAGCACCTTATACACTTCCCCCATCACAGCATTTTTCATCATTATAATGTGATTCAATGACTCCCCACTTCCAATAGGCTTTAAACTCTATAAGACAAGAACAATGCTTGTGTACACCATGCCATCCCCAACAGAGCACTGCACTCAACACACAATAGGAACGCTGTAAATCATTAAAAGAGAAAGCAAATTGAAGAGGGAAAGAAGGAAGGAGGGAAGAATGTAGAAGGAGAGAGACAATGACCAAAGCATGACACACTCACCGTTTTTAGAAAGGACAGCCTCGTTGGTTGGACATGAAAGAGGAGAAACTGAAATCCAAATACCAACCCAAAATGAAGTCTATTCATGACCCTGTCATTCCCCATCAACAACTGACCTTTCAGAGCCGTGACACCCGACAGGCAAAGTTTCAGGGGGCAGTCTATGTTTCTAAGGAATGCACTTTTTTCTGGCTTTACTCTCTGGATTAATCAATTACTCCAGAAACAAAGATGCCTAAAAATTTAGTTAAAGACAAAGAAGGCAAAGAAATGTCTCCTCCACTGTGTGTTTTCCCTCCACTTGTAAAGGGCTGACCTAGCCTGGCAATGGTCAGCATGTCTTGGGGTACGGAGCTATAGTGAGATGGGGGGAGGGCATCCAAGACTGACACAGCAGACAAACACGAAAACCACAGCAGTTCAGACCATCAAGAAGGAAGCCCAAGGTCACAGGGGAACGGAGCGCTCATTCTGAGTATATTGCTATACGGCTAAAAGTTCGACCCAGAAGACTGAAGAGTATATGCGAGCAGACTTTCAGGGGTGGAAAGGAACACATTATTTAAATATTATTAAACAATATTTAATAGTGGATATTGTTTAAAATGTGCAACAACTTCAATCACAGCATATGCAGCTTGTTTTTGAGAGCCAGCCCAAGTGTGGTGTGTGGACATCTGTCCAGTTTCAAGCATTGAGAAATGGAGTGAATAATCACTGTTCTTTGCTCAACTCTTCATTTCCAAGACCTGGGTAGGCTCTCCTGAAGAGAGCCTTTGGGTAGGAGAGAGTCTAACTAAACTCTTCCATAGCAGACAAAGGTGACGATGCTTGCAGTGAAGGCTGAGGCAACATTCCAGAGCAGATTAAGAAGAAAACTCACCCCTCCAGTTGAAAGCCAGATGCAAGGGAGAGAGGGCTCACCTACACACCCACCCTCACACCCGCCCCCAACCCCTGGGCTAAGAAACAGATACACAGGATTTATGATGGTGGTTATTAGCAAGTGGAATCCCCAGAAATTAAACTAACAATCTAAGGGAGTTGCATTGCCAGAAAAGAAAAGGAAAAAAACAAAAGAAAGAAAAAACTCAGGCTTAGTAAAGAGCCCACAATTTCTCAGCTTCTGAAGCAATCCCAAAGCTCAAGTATTTGTACCAACAGAAAGTGACTGTTTTGAAGACACCCCACATCATCCGAAATGCCACTCTCAGATGGTCCTGAAAGGCACTAGACAAGGGCAGTTCAGCAGTCAGAACCTGAGACAGCCAGGTCAACTAACTCGCTCCACTGCCAGTGGTGAGATGACTGATTGATGCGCGTGAGAATCTGGGATCCTGTAGCTTATCAACAATAGGAGGCATAAACTCTGGACCTATTACCAATGATGACTCTTCTCTTTCTGTTTTCTAAGTGGGAGGTTTTTATTGGAGTTATTCCAATTTTTCCTCCATTTTGTACCGGATGTGTGAGACGTGTCTATCGTTAATAGTCCATGGGTAGCAAGGTAGTGAGATATTACATGCAGACAAGAACAAGAATGAACTAGAATAAGAATGGAATTCTCCCAGAAATCCCGTGCTCTAATTTGGAATACTATCCCCGCAAAAGCTCTTATGAATGGAATGCAGAACACGACTTTGGGGCATCCTGCACAAGTAAGGGATATATACTCTGTGGAAATGATATTTATATGATACAGTCAAATCACCCTAGATGGAGGATCTTTAAATGCATGAAAGGAAAAAAAAAAAAGGTGTCTGTGTGTGGCAGGGAAGGGGATCTGTATGTAGTTCGCCCAGCTCTGGGAATGCCCAGTCCGCACACTAATCCCATTGCCATCTACAAGGCCAGCGCAGCAGGACTCCTGACAGCCTTTTCTGGACAATGTGACTGCTTTCTGGGACCATACTCGCTTGTACCAAGAGCGTACACTTGTCCCAAGCAGAGCCAATACAACCCTTCTCAGAGGAAACTGGAAATGCAATCAAGATTCCTGCTTCAGTGTGGCTCCATCCCAAAGAGAGGAAATGAAACCACAGAATTTGACTGAATTTGCCATGTTTCTAATATGATGAGCAGCGATGGAGACCAGTCCACAGAAGGAAGACTGAGCAAGTGTGCAAAGGCCAACACAGAGAGACCTGCAATGGACTCCCATTCCTTGGTTTGAGTTCAAGCCATGGGTTGTATGCCTGCTCTTGGATTTTATGACACATTCCCTTACTTCTAAAACAAAAGCCCCCTTTTTGCTTAAGCTACCTCAGATCAGTTTCTGTTCATTGTAACCAGTGGAGTCCCAAGTGATCAAGAGATTCACCTCAGGATTTAAGACATTTTCTTATCACAAAGACAACCTCCATTCTGAGACTTCTGTCTACAGGAATGGCCTGGTGGTGGTAAACATAGACTGAGAGACTGAATGAGCACATGGATCATTAATTAGATCAGGATCTCTCTGACCATTTTTACCCCAGTCTATTTCTGTTATGAAATTATAATTTCCTCACATAGTCATACTGTTAAAGCAGGTCTCAATTTTCCCCAAAACGTCTTCCTTAGCACTAACATAAGAATTGGGTGAGATTTTGATGGCCAGGAATAGACAGCTTGGGTCCTAGGCAGCTATACGCCTCGTTCAGCTCTTCACTGATGTTCTGAGTGAGGCGGCCGCCTGCTTCACAACTGGGTTTCAGGAGCTACACTTCTACCCAGGAGGAAGCAGTCCAGGAAATTCATCCTGGGAAGGGCAAAGATGTAATCTGTGAAGCAGCGTGGAACACAGAAACCTAGAACAAGTGTGAGACTAACGGTAAAGAAGGAAAAATCAGACGCCTCCGAAAATATGAAAGGCAGAGAGATGCTCTTATTTCCTCTCTTGAAGGTGTTCCATTTTACCAGCCTCTGAAGCAAAAGGAGACGTTTGATCAGGAAAATTACAGGAAGCTGGAAGGTGGAAGAGTACAACTGCTTGGGGGCTGGGAGCAGCCCAAAGGAAGCTGGGAACACTCTTCCTACAGGAAGGATTCAGAGTCTCTCAGTAGGGTAACCTGAGAAGTACTCAATGGGGAATTCATTTACGTGTGTAAGATGTTCTTTCTTTTTTTTTTTTTTCCTCCATACTTAGAGTGAAGAGACCAATCAAACAAGAAAAATGTGAGGAATTCCCGTGCCCAGTCTGATGCGGTCAGCCTCTAGCCACTGCTCAACATGGCAGAAAACCTGCTTGATCTTTATAAACTGATGAGATATACATTTGTATAGAATCTGTAGTTTCCTTTTCAAATAATTTTAATTTAGTAATCTTGTATCTAAGGAAGTAGTAAGTTTAACTACTGAAGTAGAGAGCATTTTATTTAAATAATTTTGATTAGGTTATCATGAATTTGAGGAATTGATGGAGTACAGATGTTAAGTGATAACGTTTTTTGGTTCAAAGTAAAAATGAATTAAGTAAATAGGAGTCACAATTAATCTACAGAATTAAATTTAGATTTGTTTTTAAATGCTGCCTATAAAATATTATAATACTGAAATTTAAATACAAAAGTTCACAAGCCTTCAAAATTATTTTCATCTATTTACCTGATAAATACCGACTCAAGAAACTGCCATGCTGAATTTCTTCAATTATCTTTAGTGGCAGTTTAACTGTCCTTGTGTAGCTTTGGTTTTGAGTGCAAACACTATACTCAGTTTCCCATACACAGTGTACTACTAGCATATGGTACAGTGCTGATTTAGTAGAAAGCTGCTTGCAAAGGAGGTCTCAAGAAAGATTTCTCAGACGTCTGTGAGGATTCTTCTGCTCCTGCTGTTAAAACATATTTTGTAGATTTAAAATGTATTCATGGAACCAGGTCGTCTAAGTTTTCATCATCTATGACTGGATTTCTGTGTGCCAAGTATTTTTTTATGTTGCTCATTTTAGTAAACCTTTTTGTATCCCGAGTTCTCAATAGAACGCCACCCTGCCCATCTGTTCTTCTGTCTCCCTCCTCTGTAGGTCCCCTGCTATGTTGCCAGGGCAACACTACCTGCTACAACATCTTAACGAATGGTTATCCCTTCACTAGACTTCTGATACCAAATGCAACACTTGGCTCTCAAAACCACGGCACTTTATCCTTAGGGTTAAGGTTTCTTCTCTAGGAGATACCTGCCTAGCGAGGCAGGAAGCATTCTCAGGGGTCATCTTCCCACTGTTTCCTTAGCCAAGAGCTTCCTTCCATGTTTAAGAAGCCAATACCGTCCCATCTTTCACCCTAGCAGACTCTATCACCCACAAAAGCATCTAGAATTGCTGGGGATAGCAAACCATGGCAAGAAGACTCACGCCAGTGTTTCAAACTTCTGTGCGACCCAAACTACCCCGGGCTGCTTGTTAACAATGCAACGGTTGCTCTGGACTCCGCCCTTCCTTGCTTCTGATGCAGCAGCGGTGGAGTGGAATCCAGGCTTCTTTTCAACAAGCTCCTGGGTAGATGTACAACAGAGCTTGGAAAACAATGACCTAGATTTTCTAATTCAGGCAGCACAGAATCAGACAGACAGTGTTTTTGTACGCAGAGGACTTGGGTGACCTGCATTGCTGGGATAGCTGATTGAAAACGCAGATTCATGGGCCTCACCTCTTAAATCAGAATCTGAGCACGGGATCCAGATGTCTGCATTTGAACAGGCATGCCACGGCAGTTGTGATGACACTAGAGAGACCAACCAGACCTGGATCCAAATCCCAGCTCTGCCACCTAAGTAACTAGAAGCACACTTAAAAAAAAAAAAAAAAAAGTCTCCGTATCTATTTATCTATAAAAATGAGGGTGATGATAATATCTACCTTCTATATAAAAGGATTGTGCACATTAAATAGAAGCTGTGCATTTTTGGCTGTTTCTAAATTAGGCCTGGTCAACCAGAAGGGATATATAACAGGTGAAAACACTATGCAGTCTGGCCATCATTTCTGAGTAATGATGGAGTCTTTTTGAGGACAGACAACCAGAGGGTAATATCTTCCAATCAAAATTCATGCTATAAAACTCTAGCACAGTTTCAAGAGACACAGCAGATGGCCACAGCAGTGAAGATATAGTGTTAATCATTTCAAGAATCTACTGATACACAAAATACTTCTGTTTTTATAGATGTGCAACACATACATAAATGTTTATTTCATAAAACCCTGGACACTAGGGATTGTGTTGCATATACAGAACCCCAGAAGAGAAAGCTAGAGAACCGTCGCCTTGGAGAGTGGTACTTGGACACACTGTCCTCCTTCCCACGTCATGCCACCAGCTGGTATTTCATTCCCTAGACTTAAGAGGAAGAGTCTCTACCAGACTCTTGTTTCCCGAGCCTAGTCAAGTGAAAAATCTTTCTCCAGCTGTCATCGACCTTCCAGGTTTCCAAGACACTTTCAGAATGCCATTATCATGATGCATCTGTAGTCAAGAATGATAATTACTCCCTGTAGACTGCATTGTCCATCTCACAGATTTGGGGGTGCAAAGTCACGGTTATCTGGAGTTAGAGTAGAAGAAAAGCACAACTTTATGATTCTTCTGTTTCCAATTTCAGTGTGGCAGGGTCCTGCTCAGTTGAAGGCTGCTGTTTGTTTCTAAATGGCCCTCTGAAGAAAAACAACTCACAGAAAAAGACTCCTCAAAAGTGGCAACGGTGACCTTAAACACCCATAACCCTTCCCATTGATCAACTTCCTCAACTTGAGGTAGATGAAGAACAGAGAATCTGATGTTGAAAGTAACACTAGGAAGACAATTAAATAATTGGAAAATAAAACCTTTTGGGAAAGGCTAAAGGAAATAAGATATTTAGCCCGGAGAAGAGAAGGCTGAAGAACGACCTAATTATAGGCTTCAAGTACATGAGGAATTAATCTACAGCAGATGGTGACCAGCTGTTTTCAATTCCCACTGAATACAGTACTACAGAAAATTGGCTTAGAGGGTACTATAAAGGATTTAAGATAGATAAAAGAAGGAATTTACTGGTTTTTGAGGGTCACGAAGGTTAAGAGGAGATAGGCTCTATTACTTAGGGAGATGACAGCCACTCCTTCTTTGAGGGTCCCTGGTTTGGATTGGTTTGTTGAAGTGCACTGAGGTGGAAAGAGAGCTTTATTGTGTTGCGGTGAAGGCCAGACCATTCTGCGGTTGTTCATCACACCTGTGCATTTTATTCATATAGCTTTTCAGGGTTGTATTTTTGTCTTCCAGAAGTCATTATGATCACTCCTAGTGGCATTTATCAAGTGTCAAGTGTATGCCAGCCATGGTTAAAGAAAACTATAAAGAGTCCACTTTTTACCCTTCAGACCTTTGCCATTTGACAATTAGAAGTGTTTACTAAGTGGCATCTGAGTGCCAGGCATTGTTTTAGGAACGGGTGCTATCCAGATGAATAAGATATGGATGTTCTCAACAACAGTGGGAGTGTGTGTGTGTGTGTGTGTGTGTGTGTGTGTGTGTGTTGGGGAAGTAGCAAGGAAAGTTATGTTATAATCAGTAACTTAAAAACCACACATACCTGTCCCCTCCCTCTGGAGACTCTTGCTATGCCTTTAGTGGCATATTGTTCTGATACATTCTACCAAATCATATTCATCACCTATAATTTGAGAACCCTATTGTTTTACTACTAAATGTAAGAAGAAATATATTTTAAAATGTGATTTGGTATATACCCACATACACTCAATATACATATATATACATACATTCATACATACACAAATAAAAAAAGATTTCACAAAGTACTTTCCTACCACTTTTACATTTTATATTCTATTTTATTCATTTTTTAATGCTGGTCAACTCCAATATGTTGATTTTACAACTCTCTAATTGGTTATGACCCATAGTTTGAAAAACAGTGACATGGGGAAGCTTTGCTGAGGCCCAAGGAACAAGAACTCATACTTTTATGCCTCGGTCACAGGGCAAAATGTAGGGTATGGGTTTAGACTACGAGAAATAGGCCAAATCTCACAAGCTTCTCCAAACTTTAAACTAAAAGAGTATATATGCTCCAGTCTGTCACCAAGGTGAAAAAGTATGGGGACAAAGCCCACAGGGTTTATAAAGCCCTCCGGGGTAGAGCTTGCTGGCATGCTCCATATCCATCATGGTGCTGGGGACGAGGGCAGTTGACTAATGAAGCCTGAAGAGATGCAGGGTTCTAACAGATAAGGCATATTTGAAGTTAAGAAGACACCAAGCATAGAGGAAGCCTAGGTAGGGAGAAGGGAATACTGACTTCCAGTCTCAGCTAGGTCACTAATTAGTTCAGTGGATCCAAGCAGCTCACTTAGTGTCTCATGAGATAAAGCAGCAGAATCAGCTGCAAATCACCACGGGTGCTGCGACAGCACACAGGTCATTCTCCCTCAGCACGGAGCGAGGGGATGACTCAGGTCTGTGAGTCACCCTGACCTGAGATAGTGACGCTGTCAGTCAGCATTGTCTCCTACTACCCGGAGAGCCTTCTCTTTAAAATCATGACTTAAGGCTAGCATTAGAGCTTTTAGAAATGGAGGCAAGAGCAAAGGTTAGGTTACAAGGCCCAACTGGTTAACCAACAATGAGTTGCAGAGAATATGAGCCTCAGTTTCCTCATCTGTAAAATGAAGATAATCACAGCCACAAGAACAAGAGTATATCCTGGCTCACAGCTGGGCCAGTGCGTAATGTCAAGTCCCTGCTTTGCTTTACTGTAACTGCTGAGTGACACCTGGTCAGAAGGTGAGGAAAAGAACATGGCTGTGGAGGCTGTGTGGTCCAATAGGGAAGAGGTATTAATATAAATATATACACACACAACTATTCATACACACATACACATACATGTATATTCATGTATTCAAATGAGATAATACACTCAAACGAACCGTGATTCCTACCCTCAGAGAACTCTGAAGTTAGCAGAGGGAGACAGACGTGGAAATGATTAACTGAAACAAAGCACCCTGCAGGCCGTGATAGAAATATGAATAATAAAAAATGGGAGCATTTGACTCCCTAATCACAACCTCTTCTATTTCCAGTTCACTTCCTCTACCACTGGCAGTCAGGGCTGCACTGTACCTCCCCTCCGAGAAGACAGTTAGAAATGTGTTACATAATTTTGGTTGTCAGATGTCTTAGTCCATTCCGGCTGCCATACAAAATGCTACGGACTGGGTAGCTTACAAACAACAGGAATTTATTTCTCACGGTTCTGGAAGCTGGAAGTCCAAGGTAAGAGTGACAGCATGGCCAGGCGAGGACCCTCTCCTGGTTGCAGATTCCCCTTGTGTCTTCATGTGGCAAAGCGAATTCTACAGGGTCTCTGCTAAACATGTAAGGAAACAATAACAATGCTATGGAAACTCTTCCAGAATTTTTAAGCAGAGGAAATCCTTGCTCTACGAGGCCAGCATTACCTTGATAACAAAATCAGAAAAAAAAAAAACATGAAAAAAGAAAACTATAGAATAGTATCCCTCATGATTATATGTGCAAAAACCTTAAAATCTTAGCAAATTGAATCTAACAATGTAAAAAAAGTTCAACTATCTTTAGTCACAGATGACATCATTTATGTAGAAAATTCAATAAAATCTACTTTAAAAAGCTACTAGAACTAACAGAATGTAGCCAGGTTGCAAGATCATTTACGAAGCATCAAAACATGTGAAATACTTAGGGATAAAAGATACAAAAAACCTACAAAAGATATGAAAGAGCTACACAGTGAAAACTACAAATTATAGTAAGACATTATAGAAAACCTAAATAAGTGGAGAGAGATGCCTTGTTCGTGAATTGGAACAGTTAATGTTAAGATGCCCATTCTCCCCCAAATAATCTATAGAATCAAACAATCCCAATCAAAATCCCAGGAGGCTTTTCTTTTTGTATAAACTTACAAGCTGATTCTAAAATTCATACAGAAATGCAAAGAACCTAGAAAAGCAAAAGCAAATTTAAAAAAGAAAAACAAATTTTGAGGGCTAATTCTATGTAATTTCAAGACTTATTATAAAACTATGTTAGGACTGTGAGTGATTAACATATAGACAAACATCAATAAAAGAATACAGATTTAAGAAACAGACCCACACATATATGAACAACTGATGTTTTACAAAGGTACTTCTTTCAAAGTAAATTTTCAATAAACATTTTCAGTAGTAGTAGTAGTAGTAGTAGTAGTAGTAGTATCTTGCACTTTTATGTATTTCTAAGGATGGGAGCAAGAGAGGGAGGAAGAGAGAGAAGAAACAGAAAGGAATAAGTAAGGCTGTGTTTATTTGTAGACAACACGATTATGTCCATAAACATCCACTAGTTAAACAGATGCCTACCATTTGGGGACAGGGAGAGAGCGTGGGCAAGGCCATTCTGGGGGCTGACAGCAGACGACTGGCGAAGACAGCTCTGCCGGCAGCAGGGACACAAGTCCCTTCTTCCTCAAGTAGGACTGGGGCAACACATCAGAGGCCACCACAGGGACACATAGCAATGGTAGGGTGACGAAGCTTTGTGCCAGGGCACCCAAATGTAGAGGGTGCACCTTAATACTGTATTTATAAAAGTGAGTGCCCAATCAGTAGGAATGACTAGTTAAAACTACAAAGTTGACTTGAGAGATGTTTTGTCTTTTTAGTTCAAGTGCCAAAACTGCTCACTAAGGGCTCTCTGCCTCAGGGCAATTTTTCTGGTTGTGTCCTGTGGGAAGTCTGAGTGAGTCATAGACAGCAGCAGTCTAGAACCTGGCTACCAATTTCAAGGGGATAAAGAGGCAACCTGGAGTATTAATGATTCCCAGGGCTGGGAGTAAGAGCATGCCCTTAGGGCTAATGGGGCCTTCCAGCTGAATTGTCTCTATCCAAATTATGCAGTGCTTAGAAAGAGAATGAGCTAATCTTTCCCTGAACCTCACAGACCTTATAATTTCCACAGAAAACAGTCAAGTATCCTCACAGCATGGGGAGGATGATACCATAAGCCAGTGTTGGAACAACCATAGCAAGATAAAAATAAGAATGTCTTTCCTTAACCTTCCAGGCTTGTCATTACCCAAAAATCACAGCAGTTTGCAGTGAAAAATTATCAATCTCAAGAATGATTCTTAAAAGAAGTACTTGTTAGAAGACAGGGCTCAGAAGAAATGAACAGGGAATAAACAGCATTATCATTGGAAATATAACTATATGAAGCAATGACTGGTCAAAATCACAGGTGGGAAAATAGCTGATGAACAAGTAAGACATATAGAGAATAATTCTTAAGACTTTCGGAGTTCATGCATTAATCTCTAACTGAAAAGGTGTTTGTACATTAGCAGTGAAAAACGATTCACCAGATGACTCATGAAATCATGAACCTGTGGCTTCAATATTTAGAATGCATTTTTATTTAAGACAAAATTTCTAATGTAAGAGGCTTTTGTTGGTTGGTTTGGTTGGTTGTTTTGTTTTGTTGTTGTTGTTGTTGTTGTTATCAGAAACATCCAAGGACCTATATTTCCCAGTTGTGATAAGTTTTCTTATCATTGTACATGACTGCACATATAACTTTGCTCAATCAATTCAAATGTTTTAATTCCAGGAATATAAAATCATCAATATCAATTTTTGAGTGTATGCTATAGAATCGGGATAATTCGGGATAAGCAGAGAAGTCTCTGTACTAAAGAGGACTTTGCAGTCAGGCAGACCTGGGTTCATTTCTCAGCTCTGCCACTTACTAGCTGTGTGGCTTTAGGCAAATTCCTTAATCTGACTAAGTCTATTTACTCACCCGTAAATGGAGCTAATAAGAGTATCTATCATGCAGTGTTATCAGAGGTACTAAATGAGGCGATGTGGGTCAAATGATTAGCACAGAGCCCAGAAAACAGTTATCTGTCCACTAAACAGTAGCTGCTGGTACAATTGCTGCTGAAGCTGCTGCTACTCATTTTGTCGTCATTGTTGTTATGTCGATGTCAGTATGGTAATTTCTAAGCCTATATGTAAGGCCTCTAGAAGAAAGGGGACATTCTAAACCCTGCTTCAGGAAGAAGGTGTTTAACCTTTCAGGGAAATTATACCATCAAGGAAAAAGAATTAAAACAAAGATTAGTTGAGACTCCTACTTTTTCATTTGCTTTCCCCAGTGGTTGAGTGAAGGGAAGTTTGAGTACAAGGTTCTTCTCAAACAACAGATCTACCCTAAAGCCAAGGAAAGATTCAGAAAACCCCACTGCCACCCAGGGTTTCTGATTAAATATCAATGATGGGCAGCCTTATTTTCAGGCACAATAGTAGGGGGAGGGGGAGAGAGGAGGTGTAGAAGGGAAGTCCTCCACTGCTAGCTGGACACCATTTCTGACTTCTGTTAACTCAGGGATTTTCCTTTCATACCCTCTGGATTGTCAGGAAGGAGATCTGTGTTATATTTGCAGCGTCGGTTACTCTTTGCCTCAATTCTTTTAGGACTCCAAACCTTTCGACATCAGCACAAATAAATTATTGATACCATAAAATAAGTATTTATAACAAATAATTTTTAGAGGGAGTCATGACAGTCACAGTACAATCTGCATGCCAATTCTGTCATCATTTGCTATTTATTCCACTTCCTTTCTAGTGCATCCCTAAGCTAACTGAACTGCAAGAGGGTTAATGACTTGTCCAAAGGAAATTAAGTCCTGGTTGAGCCAGGAGTAGATGCATATGACTGAACTCCTAGAACGATTTTTTTTCTTTCCCTCTAGTTTTATTGAGCTACAATTGACAAATAAAATCGTAAGGTACTTAAAGGATACATCATGATAATTTGATATACATATATACCGCGAAAGAATTCATCTAGTTAATTAACACATCCATCACCTCACATATTTGTATATATTTGTGTGTGTGAGGGAACAGCTAAGTTCTACTCTTAGCAGATTTCAATTACACAAGACAGTGTTATCAAGTATAGTCACCATGTTATACATTAGACCCTCAGACTTTATAAAAAACAATATTCTTTCCACCATAACTAATTCATTTATTTAATCAAAAGGCACAAGCATACATCTATACTATATGTCAGGTTCTGCTTGGTACTCAGGATATAAAAGTGAAAAATTAATTCCCCATCTAGTAGGAAATTATTTGCTATTTATTTACTGCCACACATGTAAATAAATAAGTGCAATAAAGTATTTGAGTATGATCAAAGTAAGGCTGGGAAAATTTAATTTTCCTGGGAATATCAGAAAAGCCTCAGCAACGGAGATGATTCTTGAGTCTTGAAGGATGAATAGATGATTACTGGATGGATATTTCGTGTAAGGATGGCAGAGAAGACATTCTAGGAAGACAAATCAGTGTAATGAAATCATGAATATGCCAAAAATAGCCTCATGTGTCTGAGCAGCTACAAACAGCAGGCTATAGGTACAGCCTACATGGGAAGGGGAGCAACACACTAAAGCAGAGCAGAACTAGACATGGAGGGCTTCAGGTCATCTTGAGAATTTAGACGTATCCTGTGGGCAGGAGGAGCAATTAAAGGGTTTAAGTACAATCGGATTTGCAATTTAGAAAATGGGTCTAGGAAGGAGTGGAGGTTGGCTTGGGAAGATAGGGGACAAGTGATAAGAGTTCATTACAAATGCTCCAGCTCCAGATGGTGCTGCAGTTCAGGCCATGGCAATGACAGTGGAATGAAAAGCTAAGAGAAGTTATAAAAGATACGAAGGAAGTGGAAAAGTGGGAGGAAGGGGTTCAATAGGGCTCCCGGCTTTCTCCTTTGAGTGAATGGATAGATGTTGGTATCATTCACTGAAATGGGGATTGAAAAAGATGTCATAGGGGACATGGTGAGATCAGTAGCTTAAAGAACAATGAGGTAAAATGTTTAGCAGACAGAAGAATCTGGCATTTAAGGGGAGTTCTGGCCTAGACTTATAGGTTTGGGAATAGTCACCCTGTATATAATAGTTAAAGACATGAGAACTGATGAGATTACCCAGAAAGAATACGTAGACCAGTGTTTCTCAAAGTGTGATTCTCTCACCATGGGCATGAGAATCATCTGAGAAGCCTATAAAAATGTAAATTCCCAAGCCCAATTCCAGACAAATGAAGCCAAATGGTAAGGAAGGGACTCATTGGGTCTTCTGTATTATGAACAAAACACCTCTGGTGATTCCAGTGCAAGTGGAGTTTGAGATCCACTGAGATACAATAGTATATTAATCAAGACTGTCCAGAAAAAATAAAACTAGTAGTGTGTGTGTTTGTGTGTGTATGTGCGTGTGTGTGTGTGTAGACAGGTTATCTATCTATCTATAGATACACAGAGTGATATAAAGAGAGAGAAAGAGATGGATTTTAAGGAATTGGCACATGTGATTGTGAAGGCTGGTGAGTCCAAAATCTGCAGGGTAGGCTGGTAGGCTGGAGACCCAGAGAAGAAGAGCTGGTGAGACAGCTCGAGTCCTAAGGCAGTTTGCTGGCAGAATTCCCTCTTGCTTTGGGGAGATCAATCTTTTTTTCTATTAAGGCCTTCAACTGATTAGATGACACCCACCCACATAATGAAGATAATCTGCTTTACCCAAAAGCTACTGATTTAAAGGTTGATCTCACCTGAAAATGCCTTCACAGAAGCATCTAGAATTATGTTTGACCAAACACCTGGGTACAGTGCCCTAGGTAAGTTGACACACGAAATGAACCACCACAACTAGGAAGGAAAATGGAAAAGGAAGAAATTCAAAGAAATAACCCTAATGGGCACAAAACTGAACAGCCAGGCAAAACAAGAGAAGGACAAAGCAGAGAAAGGCAAGAAGAGTGACCACAGAGATGCTAGGACAACTATAGAAATGGTGCCATGGAAGCTGAAAAAAAAAAAAAAGATTAAAATGGTCAACAGTGCTCAACGGTACAGAGAAATCAAAAAGATAAGTGAAAAGAATTCACTGGATTCGGGAAACAGGTATTTGGTGATGTGCCAAGTAAGTTTCAGTGACACAATGGAGGGAGAAACTTGACTGAAGTTAAATAAAGAAGAAATCATTAAAAACAAAAGAAAAAATTATAACCAGAATTGGTGAGAGTGGAGGGGATGCTCATATACTGTTTTAACATGATCATACCATTTGGCAGAGCTAGTCTACTTCTAGAAAATT
>CM053511.1:43182802-43266675 GCA_028627145.1 Eidolon dupreanum
GAAGGAAGGAAGGAAGGAAGGAAGGAAGGAAGGAAGGAAGGAAGGAAGGAACTTACATGTACAATAATAGAGTATTGAGTAAACCAATTGTGTTTTCACCCAGGGCAGATTTATTGTGAAGATAATGAAAGTTAAGCTTTGGAGTCCTCACTTGCATGGACTCCTTCAGTACTGTGGGGTAGGTACTCATAATTTTGTATAAATAGTTTTATAGACTTTTCCTTAAATAAGGCTCTCCAAATTGTATAAGCTTTAGGCCCCTCCAAGGCTGAATCCCCTCTGAGTATATGCATATAGTTATAAAAATAAAGCTGTGTTTAATAAGACAAACAACTCACCCTAAATTGGCCAATGATCTGAACAGGTATTTCACTGCAGAAGACATTGATGGCATGGGGAAATACCACTTTTCAGCTACTAGAATGGCTAAATCGTTTTCATGCTCATAGGATACAGTAATGTAAAGCTCGCCTACATTACTACTGGGAATGCAAAACGGTAGTGCATCACTTTGGAAAACAGTTTGGCAGCTTCTTATAAATAGGTACTTGCCATATGACTCAGCAATTTCACTCCTAGGAATTTACCCAAAAGAAATGTAAATGCAGGTCCACACAAAGACCTGTACACAAATGTTTATAGCAGCTTTATTAAAGATCATCAAAAACTGGAAGCAACGCAAATGTCCATCAACTGGTGTATGGATAATCTGTGGTACATCCAGAATTTTTTGAAGATAAATTAGACTTTATTACAATTAAAATGTGCAGCTATTTGAAAGACGTGGTTAGGGAAATGAAAAGACGTTACAGACTGGGAGAAAATATTCATAAGACATATTTTACAAAGGCCTGGTATCCAGAACATATGAAGATTCTTCCCAACTTGATAAATTCAATTAGAAAATGGGCAGAAGATTTAAAAACACATAGATGCTTAAGCAAAGAGATTCTGGTGCAAACAAGCACATGAAAAGATGCTCAACATCATTAGTCATTAGGAAAATGCAAATTAAAACCACTGAGAAATCAAGAATACCTATTAGAACGGCTGAAATAAAAGAGCAAATAAATACAATTCAGCAATAAGTAGAAAAAAACTACTGACAGAGTCAAAAACATGAATGAATCTCAAAAGTCTTATTTTAGGTGAAAGACGACAGACATTCATATACAAAAGGCTACATATTGTGTGATTCTATTTATATGACATTCTGGAAAAGATAAAACTATAGGAATAGAAACCAAATCTGCAGTTGCTAGGAACTGGGGTGGGGAAGGAAATTTGGGTATACCAGAAATGTTCTCTCTTGGTTTTTGTAGGGTTTAATAACTTTTATGTTTCAAACTCCTCAAACTAATCACTTAAAATGGTAAGTTTTACTACTTGTAAATTATACTTCCAGAAATGGCTCAAAAAAATTGAAGTTGTAGAAAGATATTTAATAACATGGAATTGTGGCCATGTAGTATTAATAAGGGAAGAAAGCAGATTATAAAATAAGCTATATTTGGTTTGCTAGGTTAAGCATTTTATGTAATACATGAACATATACACCAATATTTCAACTATGGTTGCTTGTGAGGCATTAAATAATGGGTGGTCTTTTATATTTTTGGTCATATGCATTTTCTAAATTTTCTTTAATAAGTATATATGTCATGTAATTTTTTTAAAGTAGATTTTTCTTGATGGTGATGGGATTGAGGGTTTTTAAAGAACAGATGAGAAGGGAGGGAACCAGACGCAGGGATTCTAGCCTGTCCTGATGGGCCTGGTGGTTTAGGGAGTTATTAGAGAGACCCAGTTCAAGAATAGGGTTTTTTTGTTTTGTCTTGCTTTGCTTCTTATTTTAAAATGAGTTCTTTGTCAGGGAAGAGTGAGGATGAGACTCCCGCGCAATCAAGCACTGATGTGACACTCCCTGGGAGACACCGTCATGAAGCAGTGCTGGGAGCAAGACTCAATTATGCTCAAAAGCCGTGATGACTCACCTCTCTCCAAGTGACTCTTTCCATGATGCAGCCCCAATCCTTTGTTCAGCCATTTTCTTTGGGACCCACCCGCATACACTCTGTGTTCTAGCCAAGGGCTTACTCATCCGTCCCAGCCATAGCCTGAACTCCTGCTCCATGCCTCTACTCTGTTCCCTCCACTGCAATGCTCACAACCTTCTCTCTCCTCAAACGAAAAGCAAGGTAACTCCCCCACCTTCTACAAAAGGTCTGTACCTCTTTGATACTGTCACTTAGCTATACTGTCTTATGGTTGTCTGTGACTCCTCTCTCCCTCATTACTCATAACTTCTTAGTTTTTTATATCCTCCACAACATGGAACATAGTGCCTTATTAACGTCTGTTGAATTTCAGTTAAGATGGCACCAGATCGAGGAGACCAACTTGTTGTACATCCATAAACTGGAGCACCTGTACATTGGGCTGATTACTAAGATCAGCCCAGATTGGGACCAGTCACGGGGGGAAAATCATATTGATGGTCCATCCTAAAATGTAAGTCCTTTGCCCCTTGGAGATAAGAAGTGATATAACATAGAAATGGCCTGCCAACAGAGAATTCAAGTATAAATATAACAAAATTAATAAAAATTGTTACATAAATAAAATAAAATTAGGATTTATTTAAACAATGTTCATAGTCTATTTCTTCTTTTTTTTTTTTTAAGCAAGCTGTTCTTTCAAATCTGTATCTGTTTTAAAGTATGTTTGCAGGGACCACTTCCAGCTTATTTCTACTATTAAATATCATGTCCACATGCTCTGTGAGAAAGGGTCTGACTAGATGTTGTTTTTACAGGAATGAGCTGTGGATCATAAATAGGTTGATTGAGCTGTTCATTTATTAACTATAAAAGTGCAATTATGACAAAGTGCAATTAATAGAAAAATACAAACTGAGTCTATGCTTCCTACAGCTGAGTGACCTAGAAATCTCTAAATGCAGGTCCTACATGAAAGATGTTGAATGTTCATGTAAGCTGTTCTTGTTCATACAGTCAGTCAGTCTTCCGACATCCCATACTTTTGAGTTCTATGGCCTAGGGCATCCTAGGCTGTCATTCATGGAGGTCATTCCTAGAGGTTGCCATGAGTGTGATATAGTTGGATGGAAGCAGGAGATTCACAGGAAAGCCATACAAGGAAGACCCAGCTGCCTTTAGGACAAGACTTGTGGCTCTGCTAATGAGTGGATAAACACAAAGATTGTTCAGACATCTTCCACGGGTGTTGTAAAGGTTTCTTGGCCATGTGAGTCAAAAGATTAGAGTAGCCATCTTTAGAGATTTGGGAAATCATCAGCCTACAGATGGTGACTGAAGTCATAAGAGAAGATATGATTATCGAGGGCAAATGAGTATTGAGAGAGAAAAGGGAAAAGGATGTTTAAGTAATGGGGGAAAGAATATACCATTGAAGGAGATTAGAGAAGAATAGTCAGAGATCAAAGAAAAACCAAGGAGCAAAAAATCATATCATTTGTGGTGAACAATATCAAATGCCAAAGTGAAGATGAGGCAGATTAAAGATGGCCAATTATCTGATACTCCTTCCATTAAGAGGTAGGGTTCTATGCCCCTTCCCCTTAAGTCTGGGTAGGTTATATGACTGTTTTGCCCAAGAGAATACAGTAGAAGTGATGGTGTGCCCATTTTCAGGCATGGACTTTAAGAGACTGGCAGCTTCCAATTTCTGTCCCTTGGAATGCTCTATCAGGGAGAAGCCAGCCACCATGTAAGAAGTCTGACTGCCCTGAGATCACCACACTGTGAGGAAGCCCAGGCTGGTGGTAAGAGACAGATACCCAGCCAGCCTTGGCTGCTCCAGTCGTTCCAGCCCAGGCACCGTCCGCCCAGGTCTTAGCTGCCATCTCACAGTATCTGCATAGACCTCAGATGAGGATCAATCAACTGAGCCCAGTCAACCTACAGAACCGTGAGAACAGTGAGAAGAGTGAGAACAGTGCAAGGGAGGGGGTAGGGAGGGAGAGATAAATAGATTGATTTATTATGAGGAATTGGCTCACATGACAATGGAGGCTGAGAAGTCTCATGACCTGCCATCTGCAAGCTGGAGGCCCGGGAAAACCAGTGATATAAGTTTGAATCCAAATCAGGAGGCCTGAGAACCAGAGGCACTGATGATGTAAGTCCCAGTCCAAGCACAAAAGACCATGTCCAGCTCACAGATTTGGGAGAGAGAGTGAATTCTCCCTTCCTCGCCTTTTTGTTCTATTAGGGCCCTCAACTGATGGGATGAGGGGGCAATCTGCCTTACTCTACCAATTCAAATGCTAATCTCATCCAGAAACACCCCCACAGACACACCCAGAAATAATATTTAGCCAAATATCCAGTCAAGTTGACATAAAATTAACTTCTCACTGGGGCAATGTGTATCCTGTGCCTGAGTGAGGCAGAGGTGTAAGGTCCAGCCTTCCACCCAAAGGGGACCCACGCTAACTGCCATTTGTTCCAGAACTCCTGCAGGGTAGCTGAGGCCTGAATCGCAGCACAACTTCTCAATCTGCTCAACACCACTTCCTCTCCCTTCCTTTCATAGGTGTTGTTCCCTATTAAATATCTTGTGCCTCAAACTTGGTTCCCATGTCTATCTCTGAACATGTGTCTTCTCCAAGTCTCCCTGAACTGGGACAATGGGGCACTAATGGAAGGACATGAATTTTGAAGACAGACCTAGGTTCAAAACACAACTACGCTATTTATTAGCTAGGTGATATTGGCAAGTAATTCAACCTCACTTAGTTTTCTCATCTGTGAAATTTGAATGAAACCTACTTACCTTGCAGTGTTGTAATACAAATTAGAAAAAATATATGTGACATCCCTAGCACATGGAAAGCTCAATAGTGGAGCTAGTGTTGTTCAGCAGAAGGCATCACTGGGTGTCTGTCCAGGACGCATCCAGATCCGTTCATTCAGAGGGGCAGCCTGGCAAGAGGCTCCTGAAACATCCTCTCGCAGAGTCTGACACCCACAAACAAGCTAGTGCCTGCCAATGATGGGATGTTAGCAGGGATGATGCATCAAAAGCCAAGGAACACACGTTAAGTTCTCCAAATAATTTTTGAAATCCCTAAGTCTGCTGACTTCAGGTGAGAAGGAAGCCCCCCTCCCCTTAGCTGGGATGGGGGAGGGAGCACAGAACACCTGAAACTCTCTGCAAAACAATGTGGAGGTGAGTGACTGACTAGCAGTGGCCAGGTCATTTTTGGACACCCCCCTACATTTGCAAGACCTGCATGGTAACACCTGTTGTTAGTTTCTCAGTCACTTGAGCTTCTTCAAAACCTTTAAATTGCCCTTAAGGTTCTCTTCTACAATGATTAGCAACAACAACAACAACAACAACAAATCCCTTTTTCCATGGATGTTAGAGTCTACTGAAAGAAAAATGACATGTACAAATATATAATTGCAAATTATGACTACCACAAAGGAGAGGTTCATTAGATATGGTAGACTTTGGTGGCCCCCCAATGAACCATGACACCTGATATTTTGCCCTACTATACTTCCCTTCCATGTTGACACTGGTTTGGCCATATAATTAATTTTGACTATTGGGACATCACATACATGGCACAAGCAAAGGTTTGATGAACTCTTGCACAATGAAACTAGACCTCCTGGAATGCACTTTCTTAGAATTCAGTTGTCATTCTGTGAAGAAGCTCACCAGCCACGTGGTCCATGTGGAGGATAAACAAGGGCCCTGGCCAACAACCCCAACTGAGCTCCTAGTAGGTGGCCAGCATGCTATGCCAGCCTTGTGACCTTCCAGCTATATCAGCACCTCAGTCAAGACCACATGAAGCAGAAAAACCACGTGATCAGCCAAAAAAAACAACAACAACAACAACAACAAATCATGGGAAGTAATACCATTAGTATTTAAACCAATGAATTTTGGAGTGCTTTGTAACACAGCAATGGATAACAAAAACACAAGGCTTTGAGAACAAAAACAAAAGGTCCTATCTAGGCTGGAAAATCGAGAGGCCTTTCTAGAGGAACTGATGATATACATGAAGTTATCTTCCAGAGAGAGCAGTATGCACAAAAGCCTGTGTTTGAAGGGAAGAAATACATTTAAAACCAGAATGGAGATCATTTTCTTACACATCTTCACCTAATTATGAAACATATAGAAAGGCAAACATATGTGTGCATACATATTTTATTTGTTTTATACAGCAATAGTATATTTAAGAAGAGATGAAAGCCCCAAACTAAAACTGATATGTCTATTCTTGCTTATTACTCCAGATTTGCTATTACGAGCCATCTGTGACACCCACACATTGTGCCACGACCATCTGTAATGTTCCTAATCTAATGGTTTTAAATGATGGCTCATGCTCTCATTAGAAGATATGAGCACCTCAGAAAACCTTTGTTGTAAATAGCTAGGTACTGATTTTTTCAGATCCTATCAAGTGGCTTTACCGTAAACCAATGCACAAAAGAGCAGGAAGAAAGGACACTAACACCCATGGAGTCCCTTCTATGGACCAGGACATCTAATGAACTCCTGTGTACATTGTCTCATTAATCCTCTCAGTAATCTCATGGAGTAGGTATTATTATTCCAGGTTTACTTATTAAATAAGATTTTTAAAGGTTCATTAACTTGCTCAAGTTCACACAGTTCAAAAGTGGCAGAGCCAGGATTTAAACCTCAGGCCCTCTGCTTCTAAGATTTATGATATCTGCAGTAGCTGTTGTTGGTTGCCTTCTCTGTACCCACTTGCCCTTTCTTTCCAGATTTTAGATTTTTGATTGGATATCCATATCCTCCTGGGTGTTTTCCAACACCTCTAAGCAAATCTCCAATTCGCAGTGGACATCAACTGGGTGTTCTACAAATTTAACTCAATATTGACACTACCTACTTGTAGTTAACACCAGACTCCACAGTTTAAGGGCTCAGTCTCACCAGACTGCACCCACTTTAGAGGACAAACACAAGTCCCAAGGGCTTCCTGTACTGCTAACTAACAGGCTATAAATCAGACTTCCCAGGACCCTCACCTCAGGTCTGATAATTTCCTAGACTGGCTCACAAAACTCAGGAAAAATTTACATTTTACCTGTTTATTATAAAAGGAACAGCCAGATGGAAAAGATGCACTCTATGGGCACACCACCCTCCCAGCACCTCCACGTGTTCACCAAACCCAGAAGCCCATCCAGTCTCTCACAGTTCAAGAGTTTTTACAGAGCTTAATCTGCAGCGCCCCTCCCTTTCCTAGAGGTTGGTGGGTGGGCCTGAAAGGTCCAGCCGTCTAATTACTTAGTATTTTTGGTAACCACCTCCATCCCTAGGCTGGGTAGAGACCTCACCTTAAGTCGCCTCATTAGCATAAACTCACTTATGATCCAAAAGAGGCTCCTTCTAAATAACAGAAGACACTCCTATCACTCAGGAAATTCCAAGGGTTTTAGGAGCTCTGTGCTATAAATCTGGGACAAAGACGAAATATATTTAATACCATACCTCCTGGAGAAGCCAGTGAGATTCAAGGGTAGGCCTCTTTGTCTACAGTAGGATTTCTTAGCAGCAGGCACAACTGGTATTTTGGGCTGGCTGGGTCTTTGCTCCGTGAGAAACTAATGTTGTCTGATTTATGCCCCCAACTTCTCTAATGAAATTGCGCTGGCAATCTTCGCCGATTACCTTCTAAATGATAAATCCAATAGGCATTTATTTCCATCTTTATAATTTCTATTTTTTTCTGTTAAATGCATTAACCAATTCTTCCTTCAAAAATTCTCTCTTCTTTTGGAGTCAGTACTACCAGCCTCTGATGCATAGGTTTTTAATCTGGGGTCCGTGGAGCACAGAGGTATGGATAGGAGAAAATGGATCTTTATTTTTATTAACTCTAATTAAAATTTAACATCTTCTTGGATTATGATTATTGTCAACAAACCATGTTTTCATCACAAAATGCAATTGATACAAATATTTCGTCCTATCATTTACACTCATCCCGACTGCTAAATTATGGTCACTATTAGATCTCTTGTTAGATCTTGATATTTAATGTGTTAATAAAGAAGCACATACATTACTCTAAAATGTATTAGATTCTAATATAATTTAATTTTTCTGTAATCCTCTGTATTTTATTTTGTGCCTTTAAAATCATTATTTTCAGAAGGCATCCATGAGCTTTACCAGACTGCTAAAGAGGTCTAATGGTAACAGAAAAATAAATAAATAAAACAACACATAATGTTCACTGCCTAATTTTTTTTTTAATCTTTCTGATTACTGCTTATCAATTCAATTTGAAGCTCATATTATGGGGCCCACTGTCCCTTATTTTTTAAGTTTCAAAACCACATGTGAGTGACATTATAGTCACCATATTTTACAGTAAGGGTTCACCTAAGGACTTGGAAATAAGTTTGTACCCTGATAATTTATGTTAAAATTCAACATATAATGATGACATGTGGTAATATTAACAGATAATATCCTAAGAGCTTCACATACCCTAGGCACTTCACAGTAACCTTATGACTTTGATATTATTTTCCCTATTTTACAGATTAAGAAACAACCACAGACTGAATCAATGGCTTTGCTAAATCATACAGTTGTAACTAATGAGTCAGAGGGCTTAATGTGCTGCAAAATGAAGTTATAGGGGTGACCTGAAGATCTGGATTGGATCCCAGGGCATAACCTGATGGTAATTTGTTTGAATTTGTTAAGATATGAGAAGCGACTGTCCATCAGAAGGAGGGTTGGTTAGCCTTAGAGGCTTAAAAAAAGAAAGATCTCTGAGATAAAAATTGGCATTCTCTATTGAAATATTACTCAGGGGAGTTTTTCACTCATCAGATTATTTGGTACGAGGTTAAGGCCATTGGGCCAGGGTTCCAAATGCCTTCAGAGGCCAAACAGGTGGGCCATGCAGTTCAGAGTGAGACAACTGTGTGGTCAGACAAAGGAAATGAGAATGAATGAGGTGATAAAAGGCATCAGGAGTCACACCCTGGAAAGATCATCTCAAAAGTGAGATGGACACTTCATGTTCTCTTAGCTTAAAGTCATTAAAGATTTCCATACACTCTACTTTTTGTCCAGGATAAGAAAAACTGAGATGAACGAACTTTACATATTCCTGTTTCTTGGACGGTGATTTATCATTGCAATTTGACATTCTGCTTTAAAAAATCAGACCCAGAAATTAGGTAAATGTGAGTCCATTCCTGAAAGATGAATTGACTGTCAAGAGAAATCAGGTTTCTAAGTCTGAGTTACTATATATACCATCCTGAGAGTTCCTTTGGGGACTCGATACATTCCTTCTGCATGAATATGAAGTGTCCATCACTTTCTGTTAGAGGACAAATACTTTTTTCTTATGTGTTATATGCTGATGACTTCTAAATTTGTATATGGAGGTCAAAACTCTCTTTAGACCCATGTATCCAGCTTCTAGAGTTGCCACTTAGCTGTCATGCCATGACATGAGAAATTATTTAATCTCCTTAAGCCTCTGTCTCTTTCTAGATAAAGATTTAAATTTAAAAATAACTATCAAATTTGTTGCGAAGATTAGACACTTTGGCATGGTCTGTTACACATTTTCAGTTGTATTAAACTTCTAGGGAATTTTAACAATAGTTTCCATAGACTCAACAGATAAATAGGTAGTGGATACAAATATACAATCTATACTAAAGGAACCACAAATGTCTATCAGGTACTTGAAAAAACATTTGGCCCCAATGACAATACGATCTATACAGTATCTCTATCTCTAACTCAGACCATCACCCCAAGCTCCACACTCAAATATCCAACTGCTACTTTGACATCTTTACTTGGATGTCTACTGGCACCTCAATTCAACATGTCCAAAACAGAATCTTTGATTCTCTCCCGTTATCTCACTTACCTGGTCTTCTCCTAGCTCAATTAACTGCATCACATTGTTTTAAATAGCTAGTAATAAGGGAACAGGGGGGAGAGGAAGACTTCTTCCCCACATACATTGAGACACATCTCAGTTGGTCTCTAATCTTGTTTGTAGGGATTCCATTTGTTGAATGCCTGAAAAGGACCTTCAGACTGTATTAGTTTAACTAGCATTGCTAACCAACTGTGGCAGGCTCTGGAGATAAAAACAATCTTGAATTCCTCTCCCTCTTCTCCCCCCAAAAGAAAGTCCTTCCACATACAGGGCTTCAGCAAGCTGGGCATGGCCAGATCCTGGAATCCTGAGTGATGCCTGGACCCACCCGGAAGCCAGAGGGGAATGACATGGTTAAGTTCCTCAGAGTCAAGTGGGCACATGCTCTCCTACTTGCCTCACAAAAAATCCCATCCTGGAAGTTCACTTCTCAAAACTACACCAGCAAAGCAGAAGAGAGAAAACAGCAAGTGTTTAGGGACCGTGATCTGCTTACCCTCCCACCAGGGTAATCTGGGATAACCAACTTGAAGCAGTTCCTCATTATCTGGTTTCCACAGGCTGCGTTAAGTACAGCACCCCTCCCAACCCACACACTCTCTCTTGCTCTTGGCCAGTCTCCACTGGCCTCGGGGCCAGCCCTCCTTACACATCCCCCTCTCATAATTTCTGGTCCTCTGCTCGTTTCTAAACTTTCAGGAACCTCTCCTATGAGGTCAAAAAGAAAGCTAACACTCTCTGTGTGTCAGTATTTATGATGTGCAAAGTGCAGGGGTCAGGGCAGGGCCCCTCTCATCTGAGTGTAAGACAGGCACTGAACCTGCTTATTACTGCTTTTCAAAATGTATTTCTCCCTTGTAATGAACTACTGCTTTTGGTGTGTTCTCCAAAGCCTTTTGTTATAATTTAGTTCTCTATGACAGGATAATTTTTATTAATCACTCATCTTTATAGCTTTTATTGTATATTCTGTTAATTCTTCATGTACTCTTTGTTTTTAATAAACTGGAATCTCTAGTTTCTTAATAAATTAAGACTCTGGAATGTATTAGTTTTAATAGAAACAATGCAGTAACAGTGGAATATTAGAGCTGTGTCAACTTTTTGAATAAATGTTCACTTTATGTTGAATTTTTCTTCCAAGACTTTGAAGATATAGATTGTGAGTTAAAAAGCTTTATAATAAGTACACCTTCTAGTAACCTACATATGTCAGTGCTGGTAGGCAGAACTCTAAGACAGCCCCCAAGATCTCCATGCCCTGGTCTACATGCATCTTCTCCCAGTTGTTCAATCAAATACTAATTTAGATGCTGATGGGAAGGAATTTTGCAGATGTGATTAATGTCCTAAATCAACTGACTTCAAGATAGGGAAATTGTCTCGTGCTGGCCAGACCTAATCAGTTGAGTTTTTAAAAGGGACAGGGTTCTTCATGACAAAGAGAGCAGCAGCACAGGGATTAAAAATGAAGGAGATTCCCTATCACCCGCTTTGAAGATGGAGTCAGCCGTGTGGGAAGGAATGCAAGTAGCTTCTAGTGACTGAGAATAGCTCTTGGATAACAGCCAGCAGGCAACAGGGACTCAGTCCTTCGACTGCAAGAAGTTGAATACTGCTACACCACATGAGCTTGGAAAAGAACCCCAAATTCCAGATGATAATGCAGCTAAGCCGACACCTTGATTTTAGCCTTGTGAGGCCCTGGGTAGAGAATGTATCACACCATGCCTGGACTTTTGCCATACAGAGTACGGGGTAATAAATGATTTGTTGTTGTTGTTGTTGTTGTTGTTTTGTTTTGTTTTGTTTTTTGCCACTACATTTGTGGTATTTTGTTACTCAGCACAAAAAAAATGCTAATCCAATAAGACATGCTTACCCTGAGATATGACCTCTATATTACATGATGTCATGCTGAGTCAGCACAGTAAGGTCTGCAGTATTCCTTTCCCATACTGGACAACTAGCAATAATTCGACTACACGCATGAGTAACTGAATAAATATTTCTTACGAAGCTAAATGTGTCCCCAATTCAAATTTTCCTTAACCAGTATGTACACACACACACACACACACACACACACACTCTCGCACCTCCTAACACTAGGCAAGTGTGACAGACAGGTAGTCTGAGTGGAAAGAATTCACGAATTAATGTTTAAATATTTTAGTTTTGCAAATTTTACCAAAAAAGAAAGAAAGAAAAGAAAATTGCACATTTGCCTTGGGAGGGGTTCATGCAAGTGAGGGACCCTCGGCTTAAGCTTCAATCGCCTCATGGTAAATCTCTCTATATATCTATCTATCCTTAGGAATATGAATGGCATATCTCAAACAATTCTCTTATACAGCTACATTAAATTAACCATTGAATAGCTATTTGCTTCAGTGACTTAGTGACTTCAAATTTTTCTTTTTTTAAATATTTTTTATTTTTCAGTTACAGTTGGCACACATTACATTCATTTCAGACATACAACAGTGATCAGAAAAATCACTCCAATAAATTCAGTACCTATCTGACACCATATGTACTTATTACAATACTGCTGACTATAATCCCCGTTATATTCTACATCCCCATGACTATTTTGTAACTATCAATTTGTACCTCTTAATCTCCTCTCCTCCTTTCACCCATTCTCCCAACCCTGCCCAAATCCAGCAACCATCAAAATGCTCTCTAACTATGAGTTTGTTTCTGTTTTGTTTGTTCATTTCTCCATATATACATTCCACATGTAAGTGAAATCATGACATTAGTCTTTTCCTATCTGACTTATTCCACCCAGCACAATACCCTCTAGGTCCAACCACATTGTTGTAGATGGTGAGATTACGTTCTTTTTTATAACTGAGTTCCATTGTATATATATGCCACCTCTTCTTAATCCATTTATCCATTGATGGACACCCATTGTAACGTTATTCACATTGTAAATAACATTGTTGTATTGTTGTAAAACAATATTGTAAATAATATTACAATGAACATATGGTTGTACCTGTCCCTTTGAAGTAGTATTTTGGGTTTCTTTGGATAAATACCCAGAAGTGGGATTACTGGATCCTTCTTTATCTCTTGTTATAGTCTTTGTTTTAATTAATTTTCTTAACTGAATTAATGTTAATTGAGAGATATCTGTATACTGAGTCCATTTTCAATTTCTTATATCCCAGGTCACATAGTAAAACATATTATATATTTACTTACTCGTCTCTGCTTGTTTCCAAAAAAAAAAAGGTAAATCATTCAGATTTTGTATTTCAATCAGGAATTCAAGAACTTCAATCTGTTCTTTCATAAATAAGCAAAATAGCTTATCTTGGGGTTCAGATGAAACAATCTCACAGTTGGTGTTTAGATTTAGTATCTTTTGGGGTGAAGTGAAAGGAGAAACTTCCAGAATTGCATTCAGTCAATTCAAAGAGAGGAAGCCAAATCTAGTTCTAAAGAGCTTTTTGTCTATAATTGATTTTTCTAAAGAAAAAATTAAGAAAAAGTATAGTATATCAATGCTGAATAACACACTATTTCTAGTAGATGCTTTTACATTATAATTTGTACCAAATGTAGTATCAAGAAAATTAAAATCTCCACTTACTAAGAGTAAAGAAATATTCTCCATTAAGTCTAGTAATAAAAACTTCAAGATAAGATTCCAAAATGACATAAGCCTTTAGTTCTAATAAAGATTACTAAACTATAGCACCAGAAAAGACTAGTTTTAGGGAATAAGATGAGAGTCAAACTTCTACTTGTTTGTATCTTAAACTTGCTTAACTAAAGATAGTGTTTCCTCTACCTGCATTTAATGTAGATTTTTTTCACCTGAAACTTAAAATGCATAATCAACTGCTATAATATTTTGATATGAGTTTTCACAAGCAGGAAAATATTAAGTTCCAATAAAAGCATTGAAGGAAGTGAATGAAAAAGTAGAAATAAATTTTTTACTCTGTTGAACCACATGAATCCTTAAGGACTTGGGATAGAAACAAATAACCTTTCTTAAAAAACCTATGAAGGAGCTTTGTTGTCATTGTACTCTATTTTCAAAACAATTGCTTTGAAATATAACTTTTAAAAACTTAAAAATGTTTTTCTTCCTTTTCCAACTGTAAAATAATCATTTTCAGGTCTTTATCTAAAATATTTTTAGAAGTACACAAAACCAAGACCACAATAAAGTTCTTTATAGACTAAGCTATTTATAGTAAAACTTTATTGTAGATAGACAGGTTAAATGAACCTGATTTGACTCGTATGTTCCTGATTTCCAGATGGTTAGACATTTATTAGATCCCTGTTTTCACCTCCTGGGGTTATGGTAGCTGACTTCTGTGATGACCCCCAGTGATCCCTGCCCCTGGTATTAACGCCCTTGTATAGTCGCTTCCTACGTTTTATCATAATGGGTCTTTGGGACCAAAAGAATACAGCAGAAATGGTAGGTGATTTCCAAGGCTAGATCATAAAAGACACTGAAGTTTTTGCCTTATGCTTTCCCTCTCTCTATTTCACTCTGGGAGAAATCAGCTTCCATGTCATGAAGATACTCAAGCAGTCCTACCAGAGGTCCTTGAGGTAAAGAATGAAGGCCCCAGGCCAACAACCATGTGAATGAGCGATATTGGAAGTTGATCCTCCAGTCCCAGTCAAGCAGGGATGGCTGCAGATTAACTGCAACCCCATGAGTGAGCCCAAGCCAGACCACCCAGTTAAAACTGCTCCTAGATTTCTGATGCACAATCTGCCTAAGAATAAATGTTGATTGCTGTTTTAAGGTTGTGCTGTACTTTCTCATAATCTGTTTATTTGAAGAAGTTCTTGAGAATTGATCCCCCGAGTCCTTAAATTGAGAAATTTAAAAGATCAGTAAAGGTGCAGCAATATTTTTTGGCACAAATCTAAATTAATCTTGCCAATTTTTAAATGTGAGCCTTTAGATGTAATCTCAATTTTTGAAAAAAAGATTTATTGTCTTAATAACTGAACTTTAATTTTTAAAAATAAGAAATTGTGGAATAACAGACTCCTATTTTCTACAGATTAGAAATGAAATGTGATTCTGTGGTGGTTGTTTCGTCATCTCACTCCATATGTTGAAATTCTGATAAGATTGTTAAAAGCAGAGATAAAGCTTAGATGGGAGGGAGGGGAGGTAGAAGCAGCTTGAATTGTGATATCACAGTTCCCTGCACCACTTACTTTCTAAGATGCCAGTCTTACACTAAAGACATCAGTGATAGGTTTTCTCTGTCCCCTCCCATTGGGAGAGAGCTAGCTTATCATTTCTTCAAAAAGAGAGAGGAAACAAATTTCTTTCTGTCAAAATTTAAAGACATTTAGGGGTAAAATTTAAATAAATCGAAGCACTTACGGTAGTAAATCGTTCTCACTTCAGCCCAAAGTGTAGTATACTCCTCATGCATCTCCACTTATTTCATTCCCAACTTTTCCAAAACAAGGAACACCTACCAATTAACACAAGACATAGAACACACTAAAGATAAATGGAGAGTAAGGTCTGAGGTAATTGCATGGTCCGTCTCTACTGACAAAAAAAAAAAAAAAAAACAGCAGATAACGAAATAGTACTGATATTATACAGTTGGCCTTTGAATATACTTAGATACATGTGCAGAAAATCCTTTACCCACAGTTTGGTATATATACTCTCTCCAAGTAATAATGTACTTTTCAGAGTGCTCTCACATCTATCCCCTAGCAATTCTATTCTGTAAGCCACCGGAATTATTATCTCTATTGAACATATGACAAAGAGTTTAAAGATAATTTTCTCAAGGTCAGCTAGGTAGTGGCAAGCAAGAGACTATAATTCAGGTCTTCTGGAATCCAATATTGGGCCTCTCTCCAGACCACTTTCTTTACTGAATGCACGAAGCAAATGTTAAGGACTCAGAAAAGTAGTTAATTTAAGAACACTATTCTGGTTTTTAATTCACTTTTAAGTTTTTTATTAATTATTAATTCAAAATATTTTATGTAGTTATATTTTTAATCCACTATTTTATAAAACAAGCTTATTATTATTGCAGTATTCACTGTTTTTCTGGTCCATGTACTTATGTAGGACCCTTGTATTACTAACGATCAGTCCATTGGTAAAAAGAATAGGCTACATATAAAAGAAAGTTTCTTCACTGACCTACACACACATTGACTAAGGATCATTTAATTCTGACTCTTCCAAGTAAGTTTTTGAAGGATGAGCAGAATGGAATGGAAGAGGGAAAACAGTCATTTCTGGCTTTGACATGTGGTCAAAAATAAGTCGTGAAGAGAAAAATAAAATGGAATACCAAGTGGCTTAACCAACTAGAATAGAAATGGCAGATCAGGTGGATAAGGTGAACAAAGTACAATGAAGGGGGCTGTTGAAGCATCTGGAGTGACTAGGTTAAAGCAGTAACTATGAAAAATGACATCCTTAAAGGCTCAGCTTAAATAGGTCTCCTTCCATAAACTCTATCCTCATTCCTCAGAACAAAATTCTGTCCTCTAAAATAACATGGTACCTCTCTCCTGTTGCCTTCATCAGACCAAAGCTACTCATGGCTCAGCACAAAGAGACTGTAGTCTCCTTTAAGGCAGAGCCTTTGTTGGCCTCACTTAACTCCTACAGTTCTTAGTGACAAGTCGGAGTTGGAGGACAAAGTGAGGATGAAAGGAAAGGGAAATGACTTCAATGTTTATTTAATGTCTACTGTGAGCTTGACATTGTGCTAGACACTTATGTCATCTCATGAGAAAACTAAGGCTTATAGAGTTTTAGTAATTTATTCAAGATCACTAAATGATAGATGAGAAATTCAAGATTTGAAACTAGTTCTTTCTTCCTCCCAAATTGGTACTGAGCTTATTAGTATTTGCTGGAAAATAAGTTCCATCATAGCGTTTAGAATATGGCTGAAAGAGGGATTTCGCAGTGGTTCTTAACTATTTCTATGTCATGGACTCATGCAAGAATCTCTCCATAAAATGACATATATGCAAATACACACATTTTGCATCCATTTCTGGAGGGTCAGAGCCCCTGGAGTTATTCAAGAACTGGCTAAGGAAATCAAAGTAAAAACCTATGGATTACATATTCTAAGCCACTCTTCTCCCATCCCATCCTACCCTACTTCTCTTCCCACAGTCTCAGCAATCAAAACCAGAGAAAATGTAAACACGTGAAAAGTTGGCTTGGAGCATTAAATGTAAAATTCCAATGTAACACTACTTTAAAATGTCATGGAGAACTTGAACAAGGAGACCTTAGAGAATGTACTCCCACAATCTTTAAATTTCAGTTATGACCTTCAGACCATATATGATGTAAGACTGAGAGATGAGGTAATTGGAATTCATCCCCAAGGGGGTGAAATAGCTGAAAATCAAACTAAATGGAAAATCCCAGGAAGTATCCTGCCACTTAAGGAAAGAGAGGTTTATTTCTGTCATTTTGACTGAGGACTTTTTCTTAAAAAATGTTTTTGTATTTTTGGAGCTAAATAAAATGCTTAAAATAAAATTTGTGTGGTTTTTATTTATATACTGTATGCTTTTGAGATTTAAAACAGCATATAGGCTTAGAGAAAACATAACAAAATATTATGAAGTACATGTAGGAAAAAATAAAGGTAAAGATATAAAATAGAGACAGGAATGGAGCTGATTTTAAAACATTAATTTATATTGTGATTAGAACTTTCTTCCCTCGATGTAATTTTTAAAAAATACACTGTATTAAGAGTTTTATATACTAACTGTATATTTTTTCATAATTTACAAAATATCTTCACATACATTATCTCATTTGATCCTAAATTCACTTTGTGAGGCAGTTATTATGTACATTTTCCAGATAAGGAAACCAAGGCATGAGAGTGCACTGTTCTGCAGCAACTGATCATTACAATTACTGTTTACAAATAAATAATGCATCTTAGTCCTGTGTAAGAATAACATACATTTGACTTCTGTGATCCTGACATTTTCATGAGAGGATTACTACCTACTTTATAGGTGACTTTAGATCTGGAGGTTGGATAGGCATAAAATTAAAGGACTTCAGACATGGAACTGCTGTCTTAGGTAACAATTCCTTCACTTTATGGATGAGTGCACTGACACTCTATGAGGCTAAATGATTTGCCACAATCATCCAATCAGTTAGTGATAGGGCCAAGATAAAAAGCCAGGTTTCCTAAGTTCTTTTCTTTGCGTTAACTCTATATCCATTTCTATGACTTTTTACATACCCAATTCTGACCTTTCCCTTCATTTTCCCTTGTGTCCTCTGGATAAAGTTCTACATGCATATTGACGTGCTACAAGACCCTGCATGACCTGGCACCAGTGACTTCTCCAGCAACTCACCTCCTCTAACAGTATGGGAATGTTTCTGATGCTTAAGGACACCAGGCTTTTGAGTAAAATCCTGATAGAGTTGTTCCTTTGGGTCTATGAGTAAAGGCTACACCTGAGAATAGCAAGGAATTGAGTTTCTACTCGGAGAGGCCATTCTAGATGCCTATCTCAAGGAAAGACTTGAGGGAAGACACTCAGATGGGAGGGACAAAATAGCCTCTGGAACCTAGAGTCCTTGGACAGGGATCTCTCCTCCCCCAAGCTAAAGACAAGTGAACCAAATTATGCAATTCCAGGTAACTTTTCAGGTCAAATTCTTGTATGCTAGCTATCCTTGAATGTTTAGTAAAATTTCCTCCAAATGCTCCAGAAAAAAGCCTGAGTTCATACTTGGTGAGGCCATTGGATCCATGTAGCAACCAACCACAGCCAGCCCAGCATGAAGATGTCAACAGAATTACATAATGAAAGATACCAACAAGAGAAAATATTAGGCAACATGAACCAAGGCCACCAAATTCTAGTCACTTCTCCCTTTTTGCAATTTTAAATTCCCTGAACAGACCCATGAATTCTGCATATTGTTTCTTGTGCCTAAACTTCAATTCCTTTCCCTAAACTTTTGTCCTTTTAACAAATTCTTATTCATCATTCATATGGTTTAGTCATCATCTTCTCTAGATAACCTATCCTGACACTCTGTACTCTATTCCCTTTTCAAAAAATCTGTGCTCCTTCAGAATAGGGTCTGCCTTTAGTTGTAATGCTTAACAATGCAGGAAAACAAAGTATGTACTCAGTGTTAGCTAAATGAACAAAAAGTTATTTTGTTCCTTTAAACACATTTTCAATAGGTAAATCACAAATACTGCAAAAAATTTCAAACCTTACATGAATAATTCAATGAAACATAGATCTTTCCTCCAATTCCACTCATCCACTTGGAGCCAGTTGTGTCTGCTTTCAGATTTTTACACATATGGGTATTTACGTGTATTCCTGCAATTTTTACACAATGGTCTAAAACATATTTACATAACAATAAAATGTGACATGTTTATTATAATTGTTAAATATCCTATATAAATAATATATAATAAATATATATTTATACACTGAGTCCTGTGACTTGTTTTCGTCTAACATAAGTCAAGGTATTTTTTTTTAAGAGCGCGTAGTACTCCACGGCAGGGGCATACCAGCATCTACTTCACATTTCCTTATTTACGGTTTCAAGTATACAAATACATCCATTTTCACTGTCAAGGATTGGTCTGTAAACACAGAAATACTGCACTCCGACCCACCTGCGGGTGGCTCTCGTATTTTCAAACATCTTTTCACGAACCTAGGGCGGGGCCCTGCGTCGAACGCGACCTTCCGACCACGTGCTCCACCCCCCTTCCGCAGGGCGGAAGAACGCGACACCTGCGCACGTCGCGGCGACGGAACCGAACCTTCCCCGCCCCAACCCCAGCGTCTCCCGGCCGCCCGGGTCGCCCGCTCAAACGTGCCGGAACGATCGGCGCCCAGCCTCGCCCGGCTCGGGGCGGACGGGGCGGACCGGGCGGACCGGGGGCAGCCGGCTCGGCGCTGGACGGGGCGGGGCTCTGGCTGGGCGGGGCTCCGGCCGGCGGGCGCGGCCGGCGTGCGGGCTCCTCCCCTTTACTCCCGCGGCGCCGGCAGCCGCAGCACTTCCGGGTCGGCGCGGAGGCGGGGCGGAGGCGCCGCGGCGGCTGTTATTGTTCGACTGTGCTCGGCCGGGCGCTGTCTCCCTGGGCTCCGGCAGTGTCAGTTTGTCCGGCTTGCTCTCAGCCCCTCATTCCCGGCGGCTGACGGCGGCGGCTGCGGCGGGCGGGCGGGGCCTGGCGTTTCGAGGGCGAGCGGCGCCGGGGTGAGGGGCGCGGAGGAGGAGGAGGAGCAGTAGCCGGAGGAGGAGCCGTGTGCCCTGGCACCGAGCGGCCGCGGCCATGGCGTACGCCTATCTCTTCAAGTACATCATCATTGGCGACACAGGTGAGGGCCCCGGGCGCGGCCAGGAGGGTGTCGGCGGCCTGCGGGCCTGGGCTGAGGGGCAAACGGTGCCGGGCCGCGGCGCGGGCGCCGACGCCGCCCGGCGCCTCCCTCCCAGCCGCGCCGCTCCATTTCCGCAGTGCTGGAGCTGGTGACGTGGGCACTGCGAGCGGCCGCGGCCTGGCCGGCCCGCAGCCCCTGCCCCGAGCAGCCTGCAGCTGGAGGCCGCGGCGGCAGTTTACGACGCCTGGTCTGGGAAGTGTATGACAGGAGGGGCCTCCCAGCCCAGGGCCGTCAGGGCCAGGCTCAGACGATTGCAATCCTTCGCCAGGGCTCCATCACCTTGGGCCTCTTCGCCGCCCCCGTGGATGAAAAAGGGAGGCAGAGGAGAGCAGAAGGTGATGGGAGGAGGATTGGGGGTTTTCTGAACAGTCCCACCTTCTCTGACCTACATCCATCTACCAGGGCCTGCGCAAAGCGCTCCCTGGTGTGGGACAGCCGGCTGAGAAGAGAATGAAACCTTCAAATTTTTCTTTTTTTCTAACACCTTCAACTCCCAAGTCAGAATAAATCACATCTCATTACTTGACGGCTGGGAAATCCCTTTCGAGGTCATTAAAGCATGAAAGAGTTCTCTCGACTTTTGCCACGTGTAAACTGGGGTTGTCTGATAGTAAGGCAAGGCCCGTCAGTGCTCTGGGTGTGAGGTTGCTTGTGTGTCAGGGACACAGTGATTATTATTTAGATATATTTAGGGTCACCACTGCCAGTTTTCCAGTTGATGTCTCTTTGAAGCAGAAGGAAATTTAATTTTTCTTACTTAAAATAACATTCAAGTATATTTTACAGATAAGTAAACAAACTTGTAAAAAATCTTTTAATACCTGTGATTTTGGTATTACTTTGACTCATAATAAAACTGAGGCATCTTCGGGTGTTATATAACTATTAATATACCAGAGTCTGATTACAGTGATGACTCTTGCACAATTTTGGACCCTTTGCACAACTTTGGAATGTAAACTGCAGCTTGTGGTTGCACTAGTGATGTAGCAGATTCAATAAGTAACGCAGGAAGCATGTTGATTGCTGCCTAAAAGAAAAACTTTCTGCTATAAATACAGTTTTTCAGCAAGTTTTGTTGGTTTTGTTTGTTTTGGTGTGTGTATGGAAACTGGGTGGTTCTCTACAAAAAAATCCTGGGAAAAGCAGTATTTTGCAAATGTTTAATAGCAAATTTACATACTTTTAAAATGCTGTGGCGTATTCTGAGGGAAAAAGAAGTGGGGTCCTAAAGCCTACTGACAAATTTTGATTTAGGTTGTAAAACCAAGACTGGAGAGCGATTTCATGTTAATAAGTGGGTTTCAGAAGTAGAGACAGGAATGATAATGGATATTTAGCAGTAGTGAAGATTCAAATTAGTCTTTGCAAGTTGGCTTTTTTTTAAGATGCTTGCTTATTGAGCATCTACTATGGGTGAGGTATTGGCAGAAGTGGGGCTACAAGTATTAACAAGTTGGTGCTGTTCTCTTGGAATTTGCTCTCATCCAAAAATAATCCCCAGGTAGTACTAAAGGAGCACACTTTTTCTTGCCATGGTTGTTAGCACCTAGTTTAGGCTCTGAATACCTGACACTGGACTCCGGAGGCAGTACTTTCTCCCTACTCCAATTCAGCCTGTAGAGTTTACTGTCAGATTAATTTTCCTGCAACATGGCTGTTAGAAGGCTATTCCTCTGCTAACATTCTTTTGTTTGACCTTCAAGGAACTCCAGATTTTAGTTCTTGTTTATTTTTTTAATCTTCTTTCCACTATTTACTATTTCTTACCTTGCTACTGTCAGTGAGACCCAGTGGCTGACTTTTGTGCTTTTTTCCTGGTCTCTGTTGCTCCCTCTGTTTGGCGTGCCTTCTTTGTGGAAACTCTATTCTTCACAGTCTAACCTGGGTCTTCCATAATGCGTTCAGAGTCAACATATATTAAGCTCTTTTAGAGTGTCAGCTTCTCCTGGTATGCTGGCTGAAAATGATTACTCCTTGTCTTTGTGTGTCTCACTTTGTATCATTTTTCTGATATGAATCCCAGACTGTTTTATAGATACTTGTATTGGCATCTATATATGATTATATAATTCTTGAGGGTAGAAAAAGTGTTTTGTATGGCTTTGTATTTCAGGAATAGCCAAGTAGAAAGTAGGCCCTATGTATTACATTAATGAAAGAATAGCCAAATGAACCACTATGTTCCTATTAATATACATTAATAACTTGACAGCAGAATTTTTTGGCCCAGTTCTGCCACTTTCTTACTGTTGACATTGTCCAAAATCCTTTACCATGTTTCCTTAATTTCAAGTATACCCATCGTTGTAAGAAACACTTACTGTGGCCCTCCCCACAAAAGATAATATTAAATCAACAGTGTGAGATCCATCTTGGTTTTTTAAAAAGTCGTAGTGTGAAAAATGTCCATCTTAGAATGAAGGAATTCACTGCGTTTCCTGTTTCTCATTTTCTCTAGACTATAAAACAGTGATTTTTTTAGCCTTCCCTACTCTTAATAGTGAGATAAAATGAGAACAAATGTGAATACTGTGCTCATTTTCCTTTTCAGAATTCCCTTTAATAGAAGAGATTTTTAAAACTTTTACGTGATCACAATGATACTCTTGAAATACTTGTTTTCTTACTGTATAGCCAAATGCATTTAAAATATAACTTTAAATTTTTTCATTGGTAGCATCTTCCTGAAAAATCATTTAGGAAAATGTCATTTAAATATAAAGTAGAAGTTGATTTTTAACAACCCTGGCCTAATATCATAAGCAGATAATTATCAAGTATAGGGGAGAGAAAAATTGTAATTGTTGGCATTTGCCTGCCATTTTAACGTTATCACTAATCTTCCCTTTCCTGCCACTCAGCTGGGAACACAAAAGCATAATCCTGGTGTGTTCTATCCAAAATGCCCCTTCTTTCTCTGCACACCCCCCACTACCATCCCCTCCCCGTACCCCCAAAAAAAAGAAAAAAGAAAGTTTAGATCGCAACTTTTACACCTGACCAACTAACTCCTAGTCTTTCTTTTAAAATGATAATCCCACTCTTCACTGCATTATACTGATCCCTTCTACTCTTCCTTCATTCCCTGCCTCTTTTCCCCTCCCCACTCCCACATGTTTTTTTTTTTTAACTAAACTCTTTAGAGGACGAGTGCTATATAAGAAAATAAACAAGACCAGCCTCATTATACATTATTATGTCATCTGAATATATTTTTTAAGTTGAGATATAATTGACATAACATTTTATTAGTTTCGGGTGTGCAACATAATGATTTGGTATATATGTATGTTGTGAAATGATCAACACAATAAGTTTAGTTGCTATCCATCACCACACAGTTACAAATGGTTTTTTTTTTATGATAACTTTTAAGACCTACTCTCTTAGCAACTTTTAGCTATCATTAACTATAGTCACCATGCTGCACGGTACATCCCCAGGACGGACTTTTCTTATAATTGGAAGTTTGTACCTTTTGACTGCCTTTACTACATGCATTCTAAATAATCTTTGTGTTGCTGTTGTTTGTCTGCAAAGCTATTGACTTTGTCTTAAATGTAAGGGTATGCCTGTCAGTGCCAGAAATTTTAACTAGATAAGTGGATGGGCCCTTGGGGGAGGTGTTGCAAGACTTTACCTAGAAGGTAATATTTGAGCTGAAGTTAGAATGATGAGTAGGGCATTGCCAGGTGGGGAAGGGGAGATGTCTAGTAGGTAGTTGGAAGTGCATGTTTGCAGTTTGTCAGTCTCATATTTATGGCAGTTTTAAAGAGAGTGAGCTACTGGGAGATACTAGGAAGTTAAATGTGGAGCAATTTTATTGATGACTTTGAGTGTGAAAGAGAAGGAAAGAATAAGTTTAGAGTTGTTTGCAAGATCAAGTTGACGTGTGTGTGTGTGTGTGTGTGTGTGTGTGTGTGTGTGTGTGTGTGTGTGTTTTAAGATAAGGGGACGAGGCTGAAAAATTGAAAATGAAAGAGGGCAGGAGCAAAAGTCTAGAGGACTTGGTGAAAGCATGGCATCAGGGTCTCTAGTGCTAAAGAGCTATAACAAAAGGAAGCCCTCTTCCTGTGGGAGATTCAAAGTTAAATTTCTTTGGATTCTTGTGAATCACCTAGGGTATTTAAAAAAAATAGATTCATTGTTCCAACCCTCAGAGATTTTGATTCGAGCAAGTTCGTTAGGCTATCTTCAGAAAATTAACAGTGCGAATATAAACTGGCAACAACATGGATGGACCTACAGGGTATTATGCTAAGTGAAATAAGTCAGAGAAAGACAAATACCATATGATTTCACTTGGAATTATATATGTGGAATCTAAAAAAACAATAAATAAACAAACAACAAACTCATAGATACAGAGAACAAATTGATGGTCGCTAGATGAGGGGGATAGGTCAGAGGGATAGGTGAAAAGGAGAAGGGATTAAGATGTACAGATTGCCAGCTATAAGAACAGTCATGAGAATGTAAAGTACAGCATAAGGAATATAATTAATATTGTAATAACTGTGTATGGTGTCACATGGATACTACACTTAACTGGTGTGATCATTTCGTGAGTCATACGAATGTCTGATTACTGTTGTACATCAGAAACGAATATAATATGGTATGTCAACTGTAATTGAAAAAATTTTTTAAAGAAACTTGGAAATTCAGAGGTAGAATTTCCATTAATTTCTTCAGTTATGAAATATGCATATTATATATGATATGTATACATAGTTAAATAGTTTTGAAGAATAGTAATAAATCAAACACCCATGCTAAAGGTATACAGGTCATTATTACATACCTCTCCCTCTCTCCTAGGCTTCCACTGTCCTGAATTCTGTGTGAATCCTTCCCTTGATTTTCTTCATAGTTGTGTCAATTAGCACCACAAACTATATTGTTGAGTTTTACCTGTTTTCAGATGTGTTTAGTAGTAGTATTAAGTGAAAGAGCTATAACATGTCAAACATACCTTTTAATGTCATCTAAAATTGAGACAATATGTTTCTGTTATACTTAAGTTTTCCTTTACACATATTATTTGCAGTCTTTCAAGATTTTTGACCAGCCCTTTTCTCTTTCTCACCTAACCAGTTTATTTGCTACTTGCTTCCTCTAATATGTATGTTGCTCCTGAGACATCATATTGCACCTTAGATGCTGTGCCCCTATTCTCATTTCTTCCCTTTTTTCACTTTTCTTAGTTAACCTACCTCTTCATCTCAAATAATGCCCCTCCCTTCTTTCTCAGTGCTCTTGTCCTTTTTGTCCCCACTCTATTCCTGCTCCAACATAAAATTAATTTTCTCCTTTATCATCTCCACTGCTTCCCCTCCCCCTTTTTATCTCACCAGCTCTCCTCTTGCAGTAGCCAGTAATTTTGCTGTTTTATTTGAGCAGATCCTAATTTTGCCAGCTCAGCAGTTTTTCCCTCTCATTGTGGCCCAGCTGTGCTTGCTCCATTTTGTTATTCTCTGCTCATCCTCAGTCTGTGAGGCTCTGTTCTTTGCTGCAGAAGATGCAGCCACATCCTGACCTCTCTTGTCCTCCTGACTTTTCATTTTCTACATGAAATTTTCCTATTCGATTTCATCAGCCTTTGCAGGTTTTGAATACTTCATATTCTAGGTGTTATTCTTCATTCATAAGTAAAGGATACCTGGCAAAAAGATGCTAGATCCCCTCTGCTATTATACAGATGTATTCATTCCCCTTAAATTCCTGCATTGCTTGACAACTCAAACGACTTAGTTCTCATTGTTGGAGATGCTGTTTTAGTAGATCTGCAGTGAGCCCTGGACATCTGTATTTTTTTAGAGCATTGTTTGTAGTGGTAGAACTGTGACATTCCTCTCTACTGGTTAATCATGGCCTTTTTCACCTGTCTGTTTTTCTAAAATTGATTCTTTTCTATTGCCAGATTTTCTGCTTTCTGGGATTTTATTTAAGTCATCCCTAAGATATATACACACTGAATTTATATAGAGTTCTCTATCTCATTAGCTTTTGGCACTGTGTCTATGTAGTACATTCTCATGAGGAATTCTCCACACTTTTTATAGTACATACACAGTATCAAAAGCTTCTTATGTTTGATATATGAAGTTATCCTTTTATAAATGAATAATTGGGGCAAATTATTTACTTATTTCTTCCCTCCTCTTACCCCCACTTCTTACAAGTTTTTACTTTTCGTAGCTACGAGGTAGCACTTTAAGTTTCTTTCAGTTCTTGCTCCAAAATATTCCTATTTTCAGGTGTAGCTGACAGTTAACTTTGTCTCTGGTCAAATCTGAGGGAGAAAGGAAGGAAATAAATATTGACAGATGCACGCTGCAGTGAAGTTCTTGAAGGCCAGACAGTGTCTGGCACAGAGTTACTGCTTCAAAAAAAAAAAAAAACCGTAACTGTGCGCTAAGATAGGCTCTGCTGGATAGCTTCATGCATTAACCAATGTATCCAGTTTCAGAAAGGATTAAGAGCACTTTAAGTAAAAAATTTTTTTACAGTTTAACAAAATGAGAGAAAGTGAATGTATTAGTTTTGTGTTGCTACCATAACAAACTACCATACTTAATCAATTCAAACACAAATTTATTTAATCTTACAGTTGTGAAGTTCTGCCTAAGTTTATGTAAATGTCAAAAGTCTGAAGTGTGTCTCACCCGGCTAATGTTAAGATTTCAGCCCGGCTGGGTTCCCTTCCGGAGGCAGGATCCTTGCTCATTCAGGATGACGCTAGAATGTGGTTCCTTGCTGCTGAAGGGCCAAGATCTCCATTTTGTTGTTGGCTGTCATCTGAGGCCTCTTTCCAGCTTTTAAAGTCCACCTACATACCCACATTCCTTGGCCCATGGCCCCCTTCCTCTATCTTCAAAGCCAACAACAAGGGATCAAGTCCTTCTAATGTCATATCTTTTTGACTCTTCTTGGGTCATCCCCTGTCTTTGACTGAAGCTGGAAAAAGGTTTTCTGCTTTTAAAGACTCGTGTGATTAGATTGGGTTTACTTGGATAATCCAGGATAATCTCCCGTTCTCAAGGTCTGTAATCTTAATCACATCTGCAAAGTCCCTTTGCCTCATAGGGTAACATATTCACAGTTTAGGGATTAGAGCATGTATGTCTTTGTGTGGTGGTGGCAGGGCATTGTTCTGACTACCACAGAGTGCTAAGGAGTAACAGTAAGAAACAGTGAGTAAAGACAGTTAAATTGAAGTCAGAAGCAACAGTAATACTTGACAGTGACTTTGTGTACACCTCTTTAAAGAGGGCACTGTATTTAGCACTAAGCAGTGCAAACAAAAACATGCTCGTTTATCCTAATCATAGTGCCCATTGCTTTATAAAGAAATATGTGCATACATGCACTTAATTATAATTGATAATGGGTTTTAATGTAGTGAGGAATGTCAATATACAACTACTATATTTCTGTTTTTATATATTTTTAAAAACTATATAAAATGTATTTTTTTATGTTTTTTTATATATTTTTATATACTTATATATTTATATTACATATAGGGACTTTTCTAATGGTATAACTCATTGAATCTGAACAGTAATATCCATGAAGAAGGCTGCATTTTACAGGTGAGAAAAGGGAGACTGATTGTCACATCACACACCTAATAACTGACCATGCTGGAAATTGAGCCCAGGTCTTTCTGACTTCAAACTCCATGCTCTGTCTACCATATCATACATATTTCTTGATTCCCGCAAATTCCATATTAGACCTCTTCTGTTGGTTTACCCATCACTAAAATAGATAACCACCTCCACTCATGCATGTTAGATATCCTCTATAAAACAAGGATAAAGTCCTTTTCTGCTTCTTACCAGCTGTGTGAGCTTGAGCAACCTCTTCAATCTCCAAGTCTCTGTGTCCCTACCTGTAAAGTGGAATGAATACATGAGGAAATATGTGTAACACTGTCTTGAATAGGAAATGGTTAATATTTCATCTTCACTTTTTATCCTGCTTCTTTAACTGTTTCTATACTTTCCCCATATGCATTTGAAAATCTAATGCAGACTTGACCAGTGCTGTATAGTGTTTAGTGCTGTTCATAGCAAAAATAATATCTTTTGCCCTACATATGTCCTAACATGTTGATTTTTCCCCCTATCCCTGCTTAGCTTGCTCATTTGTGGCCAGCTGATGCTCTCAGTTCATTATCCTTGACTCTTTTAATTATTTCCTAGCTTATGTTGGTATTTTCTTGTACTTACCATATTCGTTTGCATCTAGATGTTTTACAGAAAGTTCCTTTATCAACATTGTTTTAACAAAATTCAGAATTGTTTATCAAGATTCATTTTATTCCAGGTATCTCTATATATATATTTTTTGCAGTTTTGCTTTAATCTATATGACCATCCATATTCACGATAATTTAGAAAACCTCTAGGAAGGGCCCATTTGATTACAAGGAACAGAAACCTAATCCAACTGGCTCAAGAAAAAAAGGTTTTGATAAGAATTTAAAGAGGGTTCTTAGGGATCCAAGAAAAACTGTGTAAACAAGTCCTGAAGAACTGGCCACTCAGAAATCTTTGTTATCCTCTTGTGGCTTCTTTTTCACCCCTTGAGATAATTAGGAATGTGTGTTTGGGGTTTTAAACATTTTTTTCTTTTTTATTTAAACAATCTTTTTATTAATCGATTTCTGACTTTATTTCACTTAGGTAAGTGAGATTGTGTATGGATTCTTCAGTGCTTGATACTAATTTTGTTGCCAGGTACTTGGTCAGTGTTCATACATGTTCCGTGTGTGCTAAAAAAGTGTATTCTTGTGTACGTGGTAGGTTCATGGTTCCATACATGTCCATTAGGTTAGACTTGATATTTGTATGGGTCATGTCTTCAATAATAGTCTTGAGTTTCAGGGAAAGATGTTATTAACATCTTCCTGTTATGATAATGGAGTTTTTGTGTGTGTAAGTGATTCTGTCAGATTAAATTTTTTTCCTCAGTAAATGTGAGGACTCATTTGTAAGGTATATGTGGCCTAAGGTCTTTACATCTTGCTGAAGAGTTAGTTGTTCCTTTGTCATTCAGTTACCTTCCACTTTTTTTTCTTTTTTAAAATAATAGATTTTATTTTTAGAATAGTTTTAGACTTACAGAAAAACTGAGAAGATACTAGAAAGTTTCCATGTACCCCATAACCAGTTTCTTAACATTTTACATTAGTATGAGTTACTCTCCGCTTTTTACATTTGTGCCTTTGGTGGTATAGTTTTTGGTACTCGGCTTTTTGATATTAATTTTGAGTATCTTGGTTCATATTTGCCTAGTACATACTTTTCCATCCTCTCACTTTTCTTGGAATCAGGTTTTTGTTTGTTTGTTTTGTTTCATTTAGGAAACAAACATTGCAGATACAGTCAAAGCCCCTTATATACCCTGATACCTCTCACTTCCCTTTGTCCCTGGAGGTAACTTTCCTGGATTTGGTGTTTATTATTCCTGTGAAAGTTTCTAAATGATTACTGCATATGTATGTATGTATTAGTAAACAATGCACAATATTTTATATATTTTTTCAAGTTCATATTAATGGAATTGTGCTTGCTCTGAAACTTTCATTCAATGTTGTTTTTAGGGATCTATCTGTATTATATTTATATTCTTTTTGACTATACTATAAATTTCTCATTCTTTTCACTTAAGGAAATTTTAGGGTGGGTTTTTGGTCATACTGTAAAAGATAATAATAAATGGACTGTTCTTGTGCCCGCTTCCTTGAACACGTGTGCTAGAATTCTGGAGGTATTCCTTGAAGTGGAATTGTGGGTGGAAGTGTACACATCTTCAGTATTTCCAGCTAATCTAAATCACTCTCCAGAATGGTTTTCAGTTAACTCTCATTCTTGTTCTTTCAACCCTACCATATCACCTTCTTTATTAAGGCCTGTGTTTTTATATCACCCATTGCTATATTTTTTTAGAAATTCAATCTGAGAAGCTATCTTTTACCATGAAAATTTAATTACTAATGAATTTGAATTTATTTCTACTATCAAGTACCACCCTGTTCAGTCACATGACAAGATATCAGGGCATAGATCACAGGCATGCCCATTTGCCATGGCTTTGGGGGGAAGGAGGTACATGTCCCACACAGGAAACAGTATGGTGGTCATGTTTCTCAAGCATGTACAGTATCACCTGTCCCTAGAAGGATAATGTAGAGTCTAAAGGAAAGAGGATCTCTTCCATTTACTCGTACTTGTGCAAATGAACAATTAATTTAAATTCCTGAGTTTTCTGTTTATAAAATGTGTATGGTACCTGCCTACTGCACCTTGTAGGGTTGTTCACCAATACCATAGGTTTTCGTTTTGTTTTTCTCTAACTTTGTAGCTGTCCTTGAAACTCAAAGTGTCTGTAATTTGTTTCTCTTCACTTATTTACAGTGGAGAGTGCTATATTCGTGCGTGCTCTGCTGCCCCAGCATTATTGAAATTGACAATGACTCTCCCTATAGCATTGGTCCACCTTTAACAATAATTACTGTGCATCTAGGAGGCACCTAATATTCTAAGTTCTTGCTGATTATTTCATCTTAAGACAGCACTCTTGTAAATTTTCCAAGAGCCTAGTATTTGTAATTAGAATATCTTGATTAGTGTGGTGGCTTCTCTTAGTGAAGTTCAAACCTCTTTAACTTCAGTTTTCTCCTCTAGAAAAAGGCGGTAGTAATGCCTGGCTTATCTGTCTCATGGGATTTTTGTGAGTTCGAAGTAAATAATGTTTGCAGGTGCCTTGTAAGCTGCAAAGTGCTTTATTAATAGTAATATATTAGAGATAACTTTTCTAATCTGTTGAGCATTTTGAAATTAAGTTGGTGGGTGAGGTCTCATCTACAGAAAAAGCTATTCACTATGCTGGCTTAACTGTAATTACTTGATTTGAAAGAAGCGTGATCATATGTTAATCTGCAAAATGACAGTTCTTTGATTCTGAAATTCTCTTTGGATTCTGTAAGTCTTTTCCTGTCTCAGATGTCCTCATGGCCCACTTGAGATTGAGAAGAGTATGAAGTTGTAGTTGCTCTTTTCCATTAGCTTTTAGGAAAGAGACAGTGAGGCCAATATGTAGTTGTCTTCTAACTTGAGTTCTTTTACACATTGGGGTCTATGCTCAGGAGGCCAGTAAGGGTGGTATGAAGGCTGTAATCAACCAAGATAATTTAGGGACAGTTAAAATCAACATTTTAACTCAGGAAAAGAGAAGACTTAAAGGAGAATATAATCATGACTTTCAGATACTTAAGTGACTGTCCTATAAAAGAGGGCTTCAACAGCCTTTTGTGGCTTTTTGTCGACAGAAGCAGGACCATGAGTAGAGGAGAGGTTAGATTTGAACTCCCTGGGAAATGGAAAAAGCTTATAAAGTGGTGAGTTGGTTTGTTACTGGAGCTGTTCAAGCAGAGGTGTTTGATTGACACATATTAGGGTTTGGATGATGGAATTTAGGCAGAGAGTAGAGAATTGGATTGGATTTTCTTTTTTTTCTTTTCAAAGAAATTTAAGATAATATGTGGTCAGTTCCTCTGCTGGAATTAGAAAAATGAAGAACACTATCCCACCCTAAAGGGGAGATCAGTTTGCTACCATAATTACAAGACACTGTAATAGAAAAATATGCAAAGTACTAGAGGAGATTGAGAGGATTCATTGTAACTGGAGTGAATGGCTCATAACATTCAGATTTTTTGTAAAAATTTATTGAGCACCTACTGTGTGCTGAGTGCTATGCTTGGGCTTTCATATATGGTAGCTATTCTAGGTAGCTATTGACTGCATTTTACAAATGGTAAATCAGGTATGTCATGATCGGATATGTTCACATTCGTTTGAATAATTCCCTACATAGTAGCCATGTAGAATCTGTTTGTGCTTTTTGCCCCACTTTTTAAATATTTGTTATGTGTGGAGAACAGAGAATTTAGCTGAGCCCCTCAGTCTTTTGTTTGCCAAGATTGGACAACCTTATACCAAGAATGTTATGTAGAGTATGGCAGTATAGGATTTTTGTTGATTTTGTGGGGGTTAAGGCTAAATGAATCTTGGGACCCTACTGTGAAGAGCATCGTGTGGCATAAAGAGTTGGGTTTTTATGCTCTGGATAGCTTCAAAGAAGCAGTTTTATCTCCCATCCCTAAATGGGATAAATTTCTACCCTTAACACTGATTTCTGACAGTAATTTAAGAGCTCTTCCCATCATTTAACATTTTTTTCTTTCTTGGCCCTTTTCCCCCATCCTTTCTGATTTACAGTTTCTTTTCTTAGAAAATTTGCCTGAGAATTGGAAACATCATGTTGGATTTGAGTGCAAATATGTGTTTTCAGCTTTAGTCAGGAATAAGACTTGCTAAAAAGTTCTACTGGTTTATATTCTTTTTGTGGCTTTTAGGAATTAAAAAGGGAATTCATAATCTTCTATTTGTAACACATTATTTTACTTGTAGGCTTCTTTGTAATTTTCTTAACAGACCAACCAACATTTAATGTAACTATTTTTGGTCACACTAGAAGTTTTGCTAGTTATTTAAATGCCATGTCACTATGGAAGTCATTGGATGAGGCCAGTAAAAGTATTACTTATATAGTGTTTGATGCTAAAAGAGGTTCTTTGAATACTTGTGGGGGTTTTTTTTTTTGAATTTTTATAATAGTACTTTTGAGCCAAACTGATGGCATATATTGAGAAGCAAGATCTGAAATGCTTCCCTTGTGTGTGTGTTTTAATGGTGAAAGCGATAAATATTCATGGTAAAAAAATGAAAATTAATTACTTCACCACTTTACATGAGTGTGGGAAACAATGTCTAGTGTATCCTTCCAGTAATTTTTTATTCATCTCTAAGTCTGTGTGTGTGTGTGTTTGTGTGTGTGTCCCAGTCTCAATGAGACTATACACTTAGTACTGTTGTACACCTTAATTTTTTTCACTTAAAGGTAAATCTTGGATGTCTGAACATATTGCATATAAATCTATCTCATTCTTTTTAAGCACCTGCATAGTTGAACCATAATTAATTTACTCATTTCCTGATGCTGTTAATTCTGGTTTGTGTAGCAAACAGCAGAAACCTATTGTGGTTAACTTAAGAAAAAGATTTTATTGAAAAGATTGGGTGCTCCACAGAATTGATAGGAAGGTAATATAATCAAGCTTGAAAATGGCAAAACCAAGGAAGGCCAGGCACAGCCAAATGCCTGCTGTCATACAACCTGCTGAAGAAGATGCTGGGTACATGCCATTGCTCTCTCATCTCCACTGTAGACAACCATGGATTCTCTCTTAATGGTCCCCAATATTGGAGCACCCCTTCAGAATCCACATACCAGACAAGAGCATCTGATTGGCTCTATGTCACATGTCTATGCCCTTGCTGCCAGGGAGCTGAAAGAAGGTTGTTCTGATGCTAGGTTGTCAGAAACAACAAATGTCCTCCTACATCTGTTGATGAATATTGTTATACACAGTGCTGTGGTAAGCATTCTTATGCATTGTGTAAGTAAAATATATGAACCAGCTGGGGTTTACATTCTGCATTATGATAGATACTGTCAAATAACCTTCCATTAAAAATATGGATTTAGAAAGAATATTTAATTTTGAGCTTGGTATATATTTTATGTACTTAAATTCAACAGGCTACTTTCAGCATTGTCTGTGTTGACTGATGCCTGGTCTATGTTTGGGAAGTCAGCAGTTTAATTTTGTTACTGTCATCATGTACTTCTTGAGCTCTTATTCGTTTAATCTGGCATCTGCATGAAATAGTTCTTTTTGCTTACAGATTTTAGCTTTGATACCTATTTATACTATGCATACTACTTTGAGATAATGCATGGTAAATTTATTGTACAATAATTATATTATACATTTATATTAAAACACCTTCCTTCCATAGCATCTTGAAAAAGTATCCTCTACAAGCTACTTCATTTAAATGTATTTCTGAGATATGCAATTCTTATTTGTAATCTTTGCTTATGAAAGGATTATGAAATGGTCAAATTAAAGTATATTAATATAACCAGTATGTTAACTGGAACATTATTGTTTGGGATAAAGTCAGTGTCGAAGAAATAGTACTCACTGTTTAAACCTTCTTTCATTGAATTTCTGCCCTGTCAGAGTCATTTAGCTTATGAATATTCCCTCCTTCCTCTTAGTATTGTTCCTAATACCTGGAAAGTGAGATAATGTTCTTTTTAGTTAGGAGAGATATTGGTTGCAAATAGCAATATGTATCTGAGAAGAACAAATTCAGGAGGTTGGGTGGTGTAGTGGGAAAATATGATTTCGAATATGTTGTTAACTTGAGGCATATCACGAAAACCTGTTTCTTCATCTTTAAAATGAGGTTATCATTTCTGCTTTACTGTTTATTATTTATTACTATTTATTATCATAGATTTACTACTATGATTGAAAAAAGATTGTATACGTGGAAGGAGCATATTTTTACCTTCAAATTATCAAACACCATGCAGATATTTTAAATAGGATGAGAATGTATTAGCATAAACTTGATTATAAGATTCCAAAGATGCAATAAAAAAATACTTATTCATACGAAGTGAGTCAGTTCTTTGGGTATTTGGCAGGTAGCATGTAGTCCAGCATAGTCTAAGCTGAGTAATTGCCAACTATAATAAGTGGAAACAAGCATAATCATGTTTTCAACCTAATCTGTACTGTGGTGAAATATATCTGCAGTATTTTCAGTTATCTGTTATCCTAAGCATGTAGTGGCTTCAGATTAAGTTGTGGCTGGAAAACTGAAAAGGATTGGACATTGAGAACAGTGTTATATCTAGGACGGAGGTTATCAAATTTTAATGCGCATCATACTCACCTGGAGAGCTTGGTAAAACACAGATTGCAGGGCTCCACCCTAAAGTTTCTGATTCAGTGAGTCTGGGGTAGGGCTGATAATTTGCATTCTTCCAAGTTTGCAGATGATGATGCCACTGGTTTGGGGACCACACTTTGATAATCAGTGTTTTAGGGAAACCATGTAATTTATCATCCAAACTGATCCAGGACAACAGGAGTATCTGAGCCTGCCCCTGGCAAATCAGGATGTAGGATAATACTAATTTGATCTAATGGAAAAATATTTTTACAAAGAGATTTATGTAATAGAATTGTCACCTGATAGATGACTCATGATATCTAGATTTTATTTATTATGTTAAATTGCCAGCAGATGATCAGCTTTTCCCCTTGATCCCTGTTCTTGTAAATGTTAATTTAAAAGGAATAGAAGTATCCTAGATTCAACTGATATATTTTGTCATAAATACTAGCAAAAATATTGTAGATGAGTTCTTTCATTGGATGTGTGGTTGGATTACATAGAGTAATTTCCAAGGTTTTTTTTTTTTACAAGCCACAGTAACAGGTATATATTAATTACATTGTAGCCTAGCATTCAGATATGTGTGTAAGCACGTATCTGTGTCTAAAACAAGTTTCCAAATATACACAGAAGACCTCTGTGTTTTCTTTATTCCGATTCTCAAGTGCTCTATCTACTCTCTACCATTACGACACACTAGTTGGAGAAAGTGTCAGGAGTTGGGAAAGGAAAGGCAGGGATGTGTTTTTACTGCACTCAGCTCTTACTTGACATTAGCTTTAGTAGTCTATTTTTTATTCCCAATGAAAATTAGCAAATCCTTCATTTTATTTTCTAATTTTTAAAAATTTTAGTTGCGTTGAGTTTTGTATTTGTGAAAATATGGCACTAAAAAAATAAACCAGGTCTTTCCTAAGAAAATCTAAAGTCAGCTTATATTCAGAAACCCTCAACTTTACCAAATTAAATTCGGTTTATGTTAATGAAAGATGTATTAATCATCTGGTATCATTCAGCGTCCGACTAGGAGACAAACCACACAGGGATTTAAACAGGGAAAGTCTAATGTAAAGAATCATTAACTATAACATGAGATTAGAGTAATGGGAAATTGGCTAAGAGGTAAAGAGAACTCTGAAGAATACATACAATAACAGCAGGTAGAGGACATAGCAGCTACCCTTAAGACTGAGGCTTGGATGAAACAAACCTGGCATCCAGACCTCGTTGAAGGGGCACAGTTGAGACCTGCTGTATGGCAGAGAATTTCACTGATGGTCTGGAAATAGTAAATGAAAAATTCCAGTAAACAATTCATAAATTTTGAGTTGTGTGCCATTTTGAGTAGCGTGGTGAAATCTTGCAGTCCTCTATCCTGCCCATACATGAATCATCTCTGTGTTCAGCGTCTCTACACTATATATGTTCCCCACCCAGTAGCCACTTAGTAGCCGTCTCAGTTATCAGATCGACTGTCTGCAGTATGTCAGTGCTTCCATTCAAGTCACCCTTATTTTACTTAATAATGGCCCCTAAATGCAAGAGTAGTGATACTGCAATTTGGATATGCCAAAGAGAAACCATAAAGTGCTTCCTTTAAATTAAAAAGTAAAAGTTCTAGGCCTAATAAGGAAAGAAAAAAATCATACTGGGGTTGCTGAGATCCACAGGAAGAATGAATCTTCCATCAGTGATTGTAAAGGAGGGAAAAGAAAGTCATGCTGCTTTTGTTCTCGCACCTCAAACTGCAGAAGTAATGGACACTGTTTATTGAGTGCTTAGTTAAAATGGAAAAGGCGTGGAATCTGTGGGTGGAAGATGTGTTACACCTGAAAGCATTAAGCATATAAGACTTCAGCAAGGAACCACGTTCACGTAATCTTTATTACAGTTACATTGTTACAATTTTTCTGTTTTACTATTAGTTACTGCTCATCTCCTACTGTGCCTAATTTATAAATTGAACTTTATCGTCGGTATGTATATATAGAAAAAACAGTGTATATATAGAGTTCGGTACCATCTACAGTTTTAGGCATCCACTGGGGGTCTTCAACAAAACTCCCCAGATAAGGAGGTACTACTATACAAAAAGATGAATCTTACTGCTCCTAAGAGAGAAAGGCAGAGGTGTAAACTGATAATAAAAGTATAATGTAGTAAGTGCTTGATAACGTGTGTGTAGAATACTCTGGACTTAGCATGGAATAAGGTGTCAGCCTTATTTGTTCCTTAGGGAACAAAGCAGCACCACAGATATCTTCTCTCTCTTATTCCATACATGCTAACTCTTGTATTTCCTCACAATAGCCTTATTAGTAAGGTAGATAGTATGATTACTATTATACAAATAAGCAAACAGAGCCAAATAACATGACACAACCTTTTCTACCAGTGTCACACACAGGATCCAAATCCAGTCCAGTAGATTTGTTGTCTCTAAGTTGGTGGTGTACTGTGCCATGCAAAAGGCTACAGTAGTAAAAGTTTGCCAGTGTAAAACACAGGACTAGGTACTACTATGCAGGATTTAAAAAGTAAATTCGATATGTCCCTACCCTTAAGAGCTTTATAGTCTAGTAGTGCTGATAAAATGTGGTAAGTGCTCTCTCTGACTAAGGTATTAGAAAACGCTTGGAATTTCATAGGATCTAGAGGGTCTGTCTTCCTTGGAAAACTTAAGGTAAGATGGCATTTGAGCTGAGTCTTGAAAAATGAGTAGAGTTTAGACAAGTAGAAATGGTAAATAATCAAAATTTAAAAATAGGAAAAAAATAGGGTCATTTATCGCATATCTGCTAAGTGCTATTATACCTTGTACCTTCCTCAGTATAAACCATCCAGTTTAACTGTAGTATAGACCTTGTTTCAGACAGTTACTGGAAATAAGGCTGAGAAGATAAATTCATTATACTTGTTAGACTTATATAGGTACTAGGTTGTGAAAGGTTAAAGTAGAGTTTGAACTTCATTCTGTAAACAGAAAAGATTGAAGTTTTTAAAGGAAACTACAGTACTAGAGTTATGATAAAATTAGAAACTATATGTACACACACAGCGTATATATATTATATTGTAATATAATGGCAGAGACACACTAATATGTAGGACAGATTAGAAAGCTGGGATATAGTTAGATAGGTAGGAGGTAAAAAGGCCTTACCTAAGACAATGGTAGTGAAAGTAAAGAAGGTGGTGAGAGCTGGAATTAACAGGGTTTAGGGAAAGATGTTGTAGGGAGTCAAAAAATTAAAGACGAAGGTAATTTACAGACCCTTTTCCATTTCAGAAGAGTATATACTTCAAATACAGGCTCTTTTCATTTTTTCACATAAAAGTAATGAATACATGTGATAATGTTAAAACACTGCAATGGCAGAAGATTGGATATGGGGAGGGGGGTAAAAGTTGACATTATATAAAGAGAAACAGGTCAGGGGAAATACAGAGGTTAAAACTTTGGTGGGGTTCATTCCCCAAAGGGGTGGGCTATACATAGTGAATTTCTTCCAAAGAGTATATTATGGAAAGGGAAGGAAAGAAGAGAAACCTGCCAAATACCCTCAGCCAGGTGGTCATGGCTAACAGCAGCAGTAATCTGTCATGTTAATAATATTCTTGTTATGATGTGATGAAAATTGTACTCTGGTCTTCCTCCCAAACAGCCACAACTCCAGTTAATCATGGGGGCAAAAAGCAGACAAATCCCAGTTAAGGGACATTCTACAATATACTTGACCAGTATTCCTCAAAATTGTCAAGATCCTCAGAAACAAGGCAAGTCTGGGAAACTCACAGCCGAGAGGAGCCTAATGACACACTATAACCAGGTGTAATGTGAGCTCCTGGATAAAAAAAAAAAAGGACATTAGGTAAAAACTTGGGGGAAAAAAGTCAGAACTTTGGGGAAAGTAAAAGCAAAGAGGTTTCATAAAGAAGGCAGGGTAAGGAGTAAACTACCCCAATTAAGGTTTCTCCACTCATCATCATGTTCATAGGTGCTCTGCAAATGGTGGCTAAATAAATGCTATGGTTGGAGCTCTTCCTAAGCTTGTTTTTGAAATGGATTTTACTCTTCAGTGAAGCCTGGCTTCTTTATCTGTTCTGAGCTCAGGTTCAGATTTGGTTTCCTAGAGTCCATGACACAACTAGGGTGAGTTGAGATTATCTCAGAAGCCTGTCAGTGTTCCTTCCTCCTCCAACATTTACAGCAAAGGATAGTGTTTTTGCTCTGAAACCACAGTTATATTGATTATGTTACATGCACACACAGCCAGAAAGTCTCCATATTTAAAAATTAGAATACCTAACTCACTTTGTGAAGGTAGGTGTGTATTATGGAAGCTTCCTAAAACTTGAGTTAAGTTTTATAATAGCTGTCAGCTGAATGGACAAAAAAATCACTGAGCATTGGAGAAAGAACACTTGAAGTATGCTAAATAAATATGTGCAAAGGCCTGGTGTGTAAGAAATACTGGCATAAAGAATCAGACATTCTGTTGATGTTACCTGCTTTTCTTGTTTTTGTGGTTTTGGTCTCATTCTAGAAGTGTTTTAGTTCTTGGAGTACTTTAATACTGTAAATCAAAGATACAGAAATAGATGATTTGCATGAAGGAAAGAAGGGCCAGTTCTCTACATCTTTCTAGTTCCTTTTTATTTTGATTCTTTACCATACTCATTTCTGTACCTTACATCAGGGGTCCCTAACCCCAGGCCATGACCTGGTACCCATATGTGACCTGTTAGGAACTGGGCTGCGATTAGGAACCGGGCCACACAGCAGGAGGTGAGTGGTGGGCTGGGGAGCGAAGCTTCATCTGTATTTGGAGCTGCTCCCCAGCGCTAGCATCACTGCCTCAGCTCCACCTCAGTTCATCAGGCATTAGATTCTCATAGGAGCACTGGTCCCTGGTGCAAAAAAGGTTGGGGACCGCTCCCTTATAGTGTCAGGGAAAAGATGTCTTACGTTCTTAAAGCTACATCCTTTTGAGAACTTTCTTTCATTTTTCTTTTTATTACTAAAGCTCAGTTCCTGGAATATAGTAGGTATTCAGTAAATATTTTTTGGTTGACCATCTCTTCCCTTCCCTCCTAGGCTTCACTGACAGATTTCTCAAAAAAATGCTCTATATTCCCTGTTTCCTTTTCCCTTACCATTCACTCTTAATATTTGAGTTACTTACTGGTTACATAAGGAATTATAGACAGCATCAACAACAGTGAGGGACTAACAAAGTGGAAACCTAAGAAGGAGAAATGAAAAATGACTAGTGATTAGTGTACTGGTTTCCTAGGGCTGTTGTAACAAATTATCATAAACTTGTTTTAGGGTTTAAAACAACAAAAACCTGTTCTCTCACAGTTCTGGAGGTCAGAAGTCCAAAATCCAGATATTGACCACACTCCCTCTAAAGGATCCAGGGAAAATCCTTGCTTGTCTCTCCCTGCAGCCCTTGGCTGCAGCATAATTCCAGCCTCTGCCTTTGTCTTCCAGTGGCCTCCTTTCCTGTCTATCTGTCTTTGTCTCCCTCTTCCTTTCTCCTCTAAGGACATGTATCATTGGATTTAGGCCCTAACAAAAATCCAGGATGACCTTATCTTGAAATCCTTAATTATATCTGCAAAGATCCTTCTTCCAAATAAGATCACATTTACAGGTTCTGGGGATTGGGACTTGGGCATATCTCTTTGGAGGGTCACTCTTCAACCCACGACAACAGGCTGACAGGTGAGAGTCTAACTGAAGTCAGTCACTTTTAGAAAATATGTATTTAAAAATCTGAACTCAGGGTCAGATAAGTTTGGTTGGTGATTTTGCTCCCCAGGTGTATTCATCTTGAAGAATCTTCAACTTAACATTTTTTCTGAAACTTAGGAATTCGCAGGATTCAAAGTTTTTGCCTTTAAGCCTTATGATATATATAGTTATTTGAAGTAGGAATTCTGTTTTCTTTTTCCTATTTTACAGATGTGGAAATGGACCTCTCTTTCTATAACTAGTTTGCCTGAGGTCACTGGTCATAAAATAATACAGATAGATTAGAACACTGGTGTAAACAACTGTAAAGCTTGCTGAGTTTATTAATTTTTTTCTTTAAAAAGAGCAGACTTTATTGTTTTTCATGTTTGTCAATTTAGAATGTTAGCATAAAGAAGAAAATTTTCTGTGTTTGCAAAATAAGTTACTAATATAACACTAACCACATCTCTGTATGATTTGTTTGAAGTCTGTCATTTCTTTCATATGACTTTAAAATATGTTGTTCTACAGTGGATTACTTTTAGTCATAAGGTAGTTTGTTCATTCTTAAAACTTTTGTCAACATTCTTTTTTTTTTTGAGGACCAAGTATATTAAATGATAATATACAACCATGATTTCAGGATGATAGTTGGACAAAACTTTCCTTCAATAATTAGGATTGGCCTTCTTACATTTCTATTATTTGTTTTTTCATATTTTAAATTAAAGCTGTTTGTCTTGTGATTATAAGAACAGTCATCACCTATTTTTCATAATTATCTTCCAATTGGTGGGAGTCTGTTTAAGACTAGGAAAATAAACTTCAGTAGAATACCTAGCACTCACACCAGTGTTTCTTGTGGAGAGGGACTTATTGCCTAGAAATTACTGAGGAACTTATTTATTCAGTTCTTTGGCCCAAACAAAGATAGACTGAATCAGAATTTCTAGGACAGGTGAGGCTTTAGACTTCTGTATTTTTAGGCAGAGGCTGGAATTATGCAGCAGTAGTGTTGCTTGCAATTCTTTGGCACTGACATGGTAATTAGGTAATAATAGGTTCTCACCACAATACTGTGTCCCATTTATGATAGTGACTTGGACCCTGAATAAAAAACAAAGGTGACTTCATTGTGTGAACAGCATCATTATTAAATATAGTATTTTTTTATTAATTAAAGAGTGGTCAAATAGCTAAAGGAGTCTTGAGAAAGAAGAACAAAGCTGGATGTATCATGCTCCCTGATTTTAAACTATATTACTTTAGTAATCAAAACAGTATGGTATTAACATAAAAGTAGACACATAAATAAACAGAGCAGAATAAAAGCCCAGAAATAAACCCATGCATATATGGTCAATTAATTTATGACAGTGGGAGAAAGGACAGTCTCTTCAATAAATGGTGTTGGAAAACTGGAAAACCACTCGCAAAAGAATGAAACTGGACTACTATCTTACACCATACACAAAAACTAACTCAAAATGGATTAAAGACTTGAATATAAGATGTAAAACTATAAAACTTCTAAAAGGAAACATAGGCGATGAACTCCTTGACATCAGTCTTGGTAATTTTTTGGATGACTCCAAAAGCAAAGGCAACAGAAGCAAAAATAAACAAGTAGTGTATCAAACTAAAAAGCTTCTGCACCATAAAAGCACATAGAGGCCAGTGGTTTGTTCAAGGTTAGCTAAGTAGTGCTTTCAGCCACCACACAATGCTTACAGTTCATTCAGAATCTCAGGGAGCAAGGCTTGATACTGATTTGGGGATATTTTGGTAAAGATCAGAAATTTCTAATGGATAGAAAGTGATTGAGAGTGGGAGATACTTCACATAGAGTGGTCAGGGAGCATCTGGTGGTGCTGAGAAGCCGGCCATGAGTCTTTCTGTGTGGAGAGAGGAAAGTGGATGGGTAGGGTGGGTGAAGGCCTGCAGGTTCCAGCAGTAGTGATGCAGCATGGGGTAAATCCCCCTAGTGGGTACTTAAGTCCCATGCCACCCAGCAAGGGTCCTTAGTTCCACACAGGAAAGAATTTAGGAGCCAACCAGAGTTAAAGACAAAGGCAAGTTTATTGGAGAAGAAATAATGTTCCATAGAAGATCATCATCTCCTCTCAGAGTCAGAAAATGAGACCCTGAGTATTTGGGGCATTGGGTTTATATCTGTTTCTTAATTTCTGTGAAAAATTCCTGATAATAGGGCATAAAGAAGGGAATGAATGGTTGAGTGTATCTTTAACTTGTGCAAAGTACAGCTTAAAGTCTTTGTTTTCTGTTTTCCTCTTGTGGTATGGGTAAGCAGTCGTTAGTAATCTCAGCCAGAATCTTCCTTTGTTCTGCAGGTTCCCTGTGCTCTGTCTCACGTATGGCTCATTAACCGGTTACCATACCTAACAGCACGTAGCAGGCTCTGAAATCTGCTTAGTTTAAGATTTAGTCTGTGTAGTTCTCATGCCTCTTTCCTCTATTAGTTGGAGATGGATTTGGAGAGGCCATTTTATGTTTCTTTTGTTTCTGTTTAATTCTACAATAATAAAGCAAATGTGCTTTTATAAAACACGTACCTTTTTTTTTTTTTTTTGGCTGGTTCCTCTCCTCATAAGGCTAACTAACTTTTCCTGTTTAGAAAAAAAAGTGCACCTTGTTGCCAGTGTTAATTTAACATCACACATAGCAATGCTATGTTTTCTAGTATTTGACATTTTCAGTGATAGAGAATTAATACATTTTGTAAAGGGAAATACTACTACTAAAAACTAAATGCTATAAATAGAATGATGTCAGTTGTTTCCAAAGACTATCGATATACTAGGGTGACGTGAAGATAATTAAAAAAGCAAGATATTTTGTGGCGAACTTCGGGGGTAAGGTTAGGACTGTAATCCACGAGTTATTCCAGGATAAATGCTGCAGCCACAAGCACCACCAGCAAGCATTCTTGGGGCAAATGGGAATTAAGTACTGTTTTATGCTGATGGCTCTATCTCCAGCCTGAGCATCTTTCCAAAAGTGTAGACTCATATATCCTGTTGCCTACTCAACTTTACCACTTGGATGTCTAATAAACGCCTTGAAATAACCAAACTGGAACTTATAGTCTTTACTGCTCTGCTATAATTTTCCCCATCTTATTGATTTGTCCATTTGATCAAGCAAAAATACTGGAGCCATATATAGTTAACAATACTACTCCTTCTCTCAAAACCCATGTCTGCACTGTCAGCCAATTCTCTTGTTTCTTCTTCAAAATGTATACAGAATTCAATCACTTCAGACCATTGTGACTGCCCTGATCCAAGACACCATTTCCTAGTTCCTTGAGAAAGCCTCCAGAACCAGTCTGTTCGCTTCCTGTCTCATCTACTTGTACTATAGGTTATTCTCATTGAAGCAGAGTGATTATTTTAGAATTTAAGTCAAATTATATTACTCTTCTGATCAGAATGGATTTTGAGCAGAGTAGGAATTTCAGTGAATCTCTCATTTTATCACACAAACTTAACAAAGTCCTGCGGGGTCTGTTCCTAAGGGCGTGACTTCCCTGCCTTCTAAGTTTAGCCACATTGGCCTTATTGCAATTTCTCCAGCGTATCCTACCTTACCAGCTTCTCCTTTAGCTGTTTGCTCACCCTAGAGTGCTCTTCTCAGGAATCCACCTACCTGTTTCCTCACCTCCTTTAGTCTTTACCTGAATCTCACCTCAGTGAGAGAGACTACCTCATCTAAATACCACACACACCCTTTCCCTTCTGCCCAGCATTCCATGTCCCATATCCTTACTCTGCTTTATTTTTTCTCTGTACCAAAGCACTTAACACCCTGCAACTAACATGCCCTCTTTGTCTCTCTGTATATACACATACACATTGACAGGCTCACGTAGTTTAAAAAAAGAGGTTTGTTCATTGTCTCTTTTTCCTTACTCCACAAAGGCAGGACTTTTGCTTTGTTTACTTATATATTTCAATTACTTAGTCTTAGAACCTAGTCAACATTCAGATATTTCTGGAAAGATTGGCTTATAGCAAGCCTTGGAAATCCATATGGCCGCACTGAAAGTGAATAAAGCATGTTTCCGCTTTTAGGGAGCTTAAAATGTAAACATTCATAATAATAAGTGATAGCATTATTAATAATAGTAACATTTGTCGAATTCATTGAATTTTACTGTGTGTCAATTTTAAGCACTTAATGCATTGACTCATTTAATATTTCCGATAAGCCTATGAAATAGTTATTACAGATTAGGAAACTGAGGCACTGAGGATAAATAATTTGAGGTTTTATCAGTAGTGAGGCTTGGATTAGGCTCTAGAGAATGCCTTTGGAGTCAGAAATCTTAAACACTCCATTGTAATGTTCTTAGAACTAAATGAGTTGACATATGTAAGTTGCTTAAAATAATGTTTGGCACAAGAGAAGGTTTATTTAAGTTTTATATATTATTGGGAATCATTATTTTTAATACTCAGAGTTCTTCAGAATATAGTCACAATGACATGAAAATAGTCATTGGCCACTTAAGAAACTATTCCTCATTCAATTATCTTTTCTTAAGTGTTTCCCTCAGGATAATCAACAAATTTGATTTTCTTTGTGAAAATAATGAATCAATTGCAAATCCTGCAAAATATATAGGATTTCATCAGTTATGTGAATGAGTGTCTGATATTTAGACTAATAAACAAATAAAGAGTTGAGAAAAGATACAGAAGTTGCTTTTCAATTTGAATACAAGGATTAAGAGAGACTCATGGGGAAATTAGTGAAAGAAACCTTTGAGATTTTTATCAGTTTTACTTTATACCATAAAAAGGTCAAATGTTAAATGATGTCCTACAAAGTTTATATATTATTAAAAACCTCTAACTTAATATTTGTTACATTCTTTGTTCAAGAGATAGTTATAAATTAAACTTTATTGTGTTAAATTTATTTAAATATCTAGAATTTTTTTAAAGATGAAATCCAATGAAAGGTTTTAGATTTCCTATTTATGATGACATGTTGGTCCCTATTTTAATGGTTTCACGTTAGGGTCTTATTTTTTATTTCTAGAAAATAAGAGAAAAATTTTAAAGAAAACATCAGATTTGGACATAAGTTTAGTCATTTTTTTCGTGCTGAAATTAGTTTTTTTCTGTATAAGTTATTTCCTACATAACCGTAAGTTCCAAAAATCCATTTAAAAATCTAGCCTCCATTTAGAGCTTTTTTCAAATATGAATAGTTTGGCATTTGGGGCAAAAATCTCCTTTCTGCATGTTCGACCAATAATACAGGTTAGATAGAAGTTCTCAAAAGGTCTAGGCATCAGTCTTGTGGAGTTAGTTACTTGAGCTAAGTGTTATGTTTATTATAGCTGTTAAATTAAAACTTGCATTTAACTTTAACATACAAAGATGTGGCTTACTTGTTTTAACTGTGTAGAGGTCATAATACCTATTATAGAGCACTGAAAAACCAGTTTAATACAGTAATCTGGTTAAACTGCAGTGCTCTTAGATTTTAAAATGTAGTAAAAGTTGTCTTAAAGTTTCAGATTAGCATACTCAATTATAAAATAAGAATCGGCGCTTTTTCGTAAAGTATAGATCTGTTTGAAATTGAACTTACCACCTGATACTGTTTTTGCTATATTCCAACACAAGAGTCTGACCTATACTTTTGATTAGTTGGAAAAAAAATCCTCCATGTTGTTTTATATCATATTACTATACTTTATGGCATGATGGAGCCATTGTTTTCCATTTAGACTTAAACAGATGTTCAGTTATTAACTTTAAATCCGCCCATAGTAAAGAAAAAAAGAACATTAAAATTGTAAAACTCTAAATGATATAATAAATCATCAGATCTAAATGGTAGAGCTAGAGTTATAATGATTATCTGGCTCAATTCTCTGTACATATAGTAAAATTATCCAAAGAGATTAAATGAGTTGTACAAAGTCATATTGGTTAAGTCCCTCCCAGATAGCCAGCCTCCTAAGATACTGAGAAAATTTCAGATTTACTCTTTTTGAATCATCAACTAAGACAATGTTTGTAGTTAGATAGGAAGGAGGACAGAAAGAGGCTTCATGAAACTTGATTTGTATCCATTATGTGCTGGGGATATCTTCTTGGTCTCTATCTTAATGGAGCTTATGTTCTTTTGGGGGGGTCACACTCTGCTGTGATACTGTTGATGATAAAAGAAGAGGAATTAAGGGCGATCATGATTTCGTTTTTGGTGTGCTTCATTGGAAGGCAATTCCAGAGAAAGGAAACACTGAAGGAGGAGCTGAGTTTGTTCTGAGTTCTTGGTTGGGAGGATGGTGGGAAAGAGAATGAAAAGGAATGGATTAGGTTGGAAGTTTGAGTTTCAGCCCTAAAGGAATTAAAGTGGATGTGTTCAATAGGTAGTTGGAAATAATGAGAGTGTACTTAAGATGGCTGGAGAAATGGATTTGATAATTGCTGACTAATTTATAGAAGTGGGCTGAGGCTATAGGACTAGATTAGTTCTCTCAGGTGAAAAGAAGAGGTAACCAAAGATGGGATAATGGGGGGAAACCTCCAGTATAAGGCTTGCATGGAGGAGGAACAGTTGTCACAGAATAAGGAACAAAGGAGATAATTACATCCTTATAAAACCAGAAATTATTTTCAAGGAGGTTGTAGGCAGATAAACTATAGTTTGTGGCACAAGTAGAACATATTTCTGGATCAAATAAGATGAGGACTGAAAAGAGGCTAGCTAATTCAATTTGGCAATTTGGAAAAGCATTGATGAATGTGAGTAAGACAGCCCAAGTATTTGGAAACAGGTTTTATAGAGAATTAAAATAGAGGTCAACAAATACTGAATAAGATATGTGTAAATATAACTGACCCTAACAAAATGATCTGTTGTCTAATTAAGAAGACACCACAATGGCAATTGGATATATTCTCTGTATTGAAAGATACTTTGGCAACCTGGAGAAAGCATATAGAGTCTTGAAAGTGAAGAACCAAAGAATAAGTATTTTCTGTACTTAACTAGCACTTGGTCAGAATAAGTGGTATTGGTATTACTAGAGCAATATATATTCTGTTGTGAGATAAGCAAGGGTTTTCAGACTCTCATATCACTTAAATGACTTCGATGAGTCATGAAGTCCCTCAGTAATAAAATCTGTGATTTCTAATTAGAATTTTTTTCTATACCACATGGGAAAATTTGGGATGTTAAAAATGCAAATTAAGAAAAGACACAATTCTTAAATGCGTATTATGAAGTGAAAGAAGCTAGTCTGAAAGGCTACATTCTTTGATTCTAACTATACGACATTCTGGAAGAGGCAAAACTATGGTGACAGTAAAAAGATGAGTGGTTGCCAGGGGTTGGGAGTAAGGAGGGGACTAATAGAGCATGGGAGATTTTTAGGGCAGTGAAACTATCCTGTATACTGTAATGGTGGATACATTATACATTTGTCAAAATGCATAGAATGTACAGCACCAAGAATGAACCCTGATGTAAACTATGGACTTTGAGTGACGATGTGTTAATGTAGGTTCATTGATTGTAACAAAAGTAGGATGTTGACCGTGGAGGAGGCTGTGCTCATGTGCCGCAGGGAAAACATGGGAACTGGCTGTACCTTCTGATTGATTTTGCTATGAACTTAAACTGCTCTTAAAAATTAAGTCAATTTTTTAAAAAAGAACTGAAGATTCATAATTTTCAGTTGTTCACCTATTCTATACTGTCACACTTAAAAAAAATTTTTTTCCTCTTTCTATACTAGACCTGAAAAGCTATTCAAAGGAGTTAGAATTCTGATAAAGTGAATTTGACTTTGACATTTTGTAATGTAAAAGAGAAATCATGGATATTAGGACAAGAAGAAAACTGAGGTCAAATTCCAGTTTATTTCCAACTAACTAGAATCTTAAAATACTCAAAAAACTTTGAACAAACAAAATATTTCCTACAACACAACCATACACACACACCATAGATTTGTTACTGGGCATTCTGACAATTTTCGTAACATTTGACATTAGGGTCAATCATTCAGCAAAATTTTAAGTGCTTTATCTCTACCATGAGACAAAAAGATATTCATTGACCTTCTTTTATGAGTTTATAATCTAGAAGACACTGAACGGCTTAGTTTAAGGATTACTTCCTCAGAAAGATCTTCTTCAGCCCTTCAGTCTAAGCCTCTTGTTACTCATTCTCATAGCACTTTAGTCTCTTCTTTCAAACAGCAGTTATTATAATTATTTCAAGTTATAGTTTATGTAAATAATTTGGGCATTCATTCTAATTTCTCTAGCTATATATACTATACTGTAGGAAGGAAGCATATTAGTCCACACAATTCAATTGTATCTCCATGTCCCTAGTGCAGTGCAAAGTTAGCACTCAATAAAGACTTTTTGAGTAAATGAATGAATGATGGCTGCCTACAAAAAGATGAAATTATGTTTTTAAATATTTTCATTAGTACACAAAGAAGAAAAGCGAACACTTAACTGTATGAGTACTGTGCTAGAAGCTACTGGAGGGCCCTTAGTTGTCTTGTACAACTTTTTATCTTTCAAATTGAAATGTCGAATAAGAAAGGGTGAAAAGGGTGCTCTGAATTGATTAACACCTTCCACTGATATTATCAGTCCTCAATTTCCCAAGAAATTAGAGCACTGAGAAATCATGAAAGGTTGTTCACAGAGCACCAGAAACCCTGGCTGCCTGTTTTCCATGTGCTTTTGTAAAGTGTTCTTTAAATTCTGTGAGTTTTACCCCTTAATTTTTTTTTTTTAACTTCCAGGTGTTGGTAAATCATGCTTATTGCTACAGTTTACAGACAAGAGGTTTCAACCAGTGCATGACCTTACTATCGGTAAGTTTTATAAAAGAAATGAGAAGTATTCAGAAGTTTTGGGAAGTGGAAATGGAATATGCTTAGAGAGTTAGTTCTATTAGTGACAAGTCAAAATATCAATGAACCTAGATTTGTTGCTGTTCAGAGTTTAGTCTCCATCACTTTTTAAAAATTGGACTATAGTAAAAAGAATATTACCCAACTTTGTAAAAGTGGTTGCAGTGAAGCAAGACATGTTAATATTTAGGATTTTGATTGTATTTAATGATGAAACAAATGATTGAGAGATGACACAACACAGGGGTAAGAGCAGAGACTCTGGACCAGCTTGCCAGAGTTCGAATGAAGTCTCTGCCACTAGCAAGCTCCATATCTGTTTCTTTATCTGTAGTACCAGTCTCACAAATATGAAGCATTGAAACAGTGCCTGGCAACATGGTAAGTGTTGTAGCGCAGGGGTCCCTAACCCCCAGGCCACAGCCGGGTATAGTCCATGGCCTGTTAGGAACCAGGCCACACAGTAGGAAGTGAGCGGCTGGTGAGAGCAAGGAAGCTTCATCTGTATTTGCAGCCATTCCCCAGCGCTAACATCACCACCTCAGCTCCACCTTAGATCATCAGGAGTTAGATTCTCATAGGAGCACTAGTCCCTGGTGCCAGAAAAGATTGGGGACAGCTTCTCTAGGCTCACCTATAATTTCTAAATGAGAAAAAGTACCATCAAGCATTTTTTAGTTTTTCAATTATTTAAGTATTAGCTACCATTATTATTATTATTACTGTGATAGACAAACTATCATCAAGTATTCTTTAGTTTTCTCAATTGTAAGGAATCAATGAGGCAGCTACTGGTAAGGAATAGTCAACAAATATTAGCTATTATTAACTAATATTATTTAAATATTAGCTATCATTATTATTACTGTGGTAGAAAAACTACCATCAGCATTCTTTAGTTTCCTCAATTTTGAAGAATAAATGGGACAGTTAACTGGTAAGTAATAACTTATTGATATTGCTCATTAATATGCAAAAATATAAAATTAAAACAAGTGAAAAAATTGATGTAGAATGTTTTAGTGTTCTTATTTGTTTAAAGAAATTGTATTTCTACCCTGAAAGCTAAAGTAAAGAACTTAGCTTGATTATTCTTTGTCTATATAGCCCATTAACAATTAGAAATTAGTAAACTATGAAGAAATAAGGTAATTGGCAATCTAGTTAGACTTTACTACTGATAACTTGATGTATCTTTCTGGTCAGTGACTGCTTATTTTCTATAGATATCATTAATTCACTAGCAGGTTAATTCTCATGTCTTGTGTATTTTTAAAATAACAAGTGGAAGATAGAATTTATAAATCAAATTACTAAATCAATTAATAGTTATCAGCAAAGCCATGTGTACTTTGTGGCTATATTAAAATTTTTCCCTGGTGGTGACTGAATAAGAATAGTCAAATTCCATTTTATTTCAGTAGTTTTAAGTATACACAGTAATGATGGGTAAAAAGGTTTCAACTATTTCTGGGCCTCATGACATAGTTTAACTTTGGTGAGGTCATTTTTATGTAGGATCTGTTCTTTGGCCATTAAGTCTGAACCTGGGTAGCCATCTCTTAGGCATGACTCAGTTTTTAGTATAGCATACTAACCAAAAGTGTCTTTCTTTTCATTGAAGCTTTCATTTAAATTTCCAAATCGTTATGGCACACCTGATAAAGAGGATGGGCCTGAGTCTCTGTCAGAAATTGGCACAGGCTATGCTTGTGGGGAAGAGAGAAGGGAGTAGACCAAAGGGAGTTGTTTGGAAAACTGTAACTCATGTAACTGTACCAGCTGGCTCCTCTGGGTTTGCTGATGGTAGGCACTGGGAGATAGATGGATAAAGGCAAAGCGAAACCAAGGGTCTCTCCTCTCTCTGCATGAGTTAGCCGTAGGTCCTCTGTGGCTCTCGCCCCAGCCCCTGCCTCCTGGGCCCACTGCACCCACTGCGCCCACTGCTAGTCTAGCTCCTGAGCTCTGTAAACCTTGGTTTCTCTGTCCCCACAGCCTGGGGATGGTAGCAGCTTCCTGCCGTTGGCCAAGCTCTGTGTAGCTGTGCCATCTTTTCTTTGAGCTTTTCAGCTCATCCTCACTGTAACAGTTCCCTCTGTTTTAAATACTTAAGTATGGTTTCTGTTTTTCTGGTTGGACCCCAACTGCTATGACACCCGTCACAACAATATATTTTGGAGACATAAGGACAATTCAGCAGGTCATTAGCACTTTTTTTTAAAGGAACATTGGAATGTTTGTGAAAGTAGACATATGACAGTACCTTGATTTTACTGCATACTTGCCTTTGCCTGATGAATAGAGAAAAGTGAAAAGTTATGGTTGGGTCATGACTAAGAAGTATTAAATGATAGAAAGGGGGAAATAAAAGACCGTAAAAGGCAAGGAAAGTCTCTAAAATACTTCTTACCCTTTGATTACTAGCTCAGTGAGAATGGTTATATGCGTCAAAGCAGTTTATAAATAGCTTCCTGGCCACTATTACATTGAAATCGAGACTAGATAGAGCCTTGCTACTCAAAGGCTATTCAAGGGCTATTGCACTGGACCAGCAGCATCAGTCCTGTGGGAGTATGTTAAATCTACTGAATCAGATTCTGCATTTGAACAGGTGATTCATGTGAACATTAGTTTGAGAAGCATTGGAGCAATGGCTTTTAAATATTGATTACCTTGCTGGACATAAGTCTTTTATTGTTGACCTTACACATACATGTGAGCACACCCCCACATACATTTTGGCCTCTCAGTCCCCTGACTTCCTCTCCCGTGATCTTGCTTCCACTCTACCTCAGCTATTTGCTCCCATAGCCACTACCAGGACCTTGTCATTACCAATATCTGTACTACTTCAGAATTTCATTTTCACGTATATGACTATTTGACTATCCTTCCCATCATTCCAGCTCCTACCTTCTAGTTCCTAACACTAACAATTTATTTGCCCTTCCCAACCTATAATGTTTTGATCCTAGCATCTTTTCATTTTCACCCCTCTTGCATTTTTAGTTCACTCCTCACCCAGTTTTAATTCTAACCACTATAATTGTCATTATAATCACTCCAGCATACACCCTTCACATCCTTCTCCTCTCTCTTACTTCACCATACTCTGTGACTAACCTGAGGTTAAGTTCAACTATCTACTCCATGCTTTCATGGAGAAAAACACAATACCTTGCCAACTAGTCTCATTAATTTAATTTCTTGGATACTAATCTCTAAATGTCCATTCATTCTCCTCTTTCCTGTATACTTATATTATACCTTCTTGCTCTATAAGCACGTAGCACCATTTCTATGTTCATTCTCAGGTGATAACCTGGGTTTCTATTTCACTCAGAAAGTAGAGGCAAGTAGAACAGCATTTTCACAGGTTTCTACCACCTACCTGCATTATGCCTGTAAACTCAACCTTTTTGCTGCTGTGGAGGAACCCCAAGTTGCTGGCCAAGGTCTACTCAAAGAACGCAGCTTCAGCAGTTCTTTTTAATTCCAGCTGGTCTTAATTTTTCTCTTTTTGATGGTAATTTTTGATGACTTTTCTTTTCTAGCTTTCAATCATTTTCTCCCCTTTAGGCAAAAGTCCTCAGAAAGAATTATCCACATTTGCTATCTCTACTTTTTCTCCACTCATTTTTGAACCCAATCCAACTAGGGTTCTCTCCTCTCATATACACATATTCAGCTACTTTCTCAACATCTCTTCTCTTGTGTATCTAATAGACATCTCAAACTTGTCCTAAATAGCTCTTGATTTTTTTCCTCCCCAATCATCATAAGTGTACACGGACCCCAATACCCATCCTCTCACTTAGATTTATTTTTTTCTTAACTTTTTATACAAGTAAATATAGCTGAACATTGTTCCCCACCAGTATAAAGTCAAATCCATGACAGCAGAGTTACCTATTTGATACTGTATTTCCAGCCCCAATACATAAAAAGATTCTATAAATATTTGCTGAATTAGTATACTATCTGGAGGGAAAGCTTCATAAAGCAACATTTAACATTACAGTGGTTAATGCATGCATTCCTTTAATGATGTTCAATTATGTTGTTTACAAATAATTCCAGTTACAGCCCCACTAATTCCCACCACATTAATTTCACTGCTAATGGACAGTTTGACTAACACTGGTCTAGAGGGTGGCCCATTTGTATGTTGATTCCGCCTTTCTACGTATCTCTCCCACTTCCTTAAAGCAGTCAATCTATAAGAAATGAGTACTAGGAGTAAAAGTGTACTTTGGGGAAAAGGTGATAGAATCAAAGCATATTTCTATCAGGCTTCCCACAAGCTGTCAGTTAAAAATATACCTCATTTATTTGGGGTTCAATTTTCTGATAACTTGAGTTGCCTGGAATAATATTGCCAAAAACAAGGAAGAACACTTAAAAGACCTCTTGCGAACATCTAATTTAGATTTTACAGAGTCTAAGTACATGAGTTTTAAAATGTAAATATGTTTTCCTGACAGGATGTGATCATTATGAAAATACTGTAAAAAAAAAAAAACAGAGAAAGTTAAATTTCCTGTATAACTTTCCTTTGGTCCTCTAGCAACCACTATAGAGAGTTTGGTATGTGTATCGCCTTCTAGAGGACTTGAACAATAGTCATAAACACAAGCTGGTCTAATTTGCACTTCTTCTAGCAATGTACTAAAGCCCCTGTTTCTCCTCACCCTTGTCTCTACTGCAGCTTATTAATGTTCTTAATATTTGTGAATTGGAGAGGGAAAAATGGTTTACTTCTCAGTTCCTTATTTTTTAGGGAGGCTGGCATTTTTTATATGTTTAAGAACCACTTCTACGTCTTCTCTTTGAATTACCTGTTTATGTCTTTGCCCCTTCTACTGCTGGTTTTCTTTTGTCAGATTCATTGATTTTTTTTTTTTAATGGCTTTCAAGGCTACTGAGAAAGGCTCCCCAGTGCAAAAATTATGTATTCTCTTAAATATACTTCTCATGCTATAAATTTGTACTCCATCTGGTATATGATTGTGTATATGATTTTCTTTAATCCCTATATAACTTGTGACCCCACACTATTAATAAGCCATTCATTCTTCCCTATTTGAACCATCACCTTTGTCATATGCTAAATCTCCACATGTAAGCAAGCCTGTTTGGAGACTCACAAATCTATTCTGTGCATGCTTCTTTGCTATTTCATGAGACTGTATCACACTGTGGTATTTATAGTAACTTTACAGAGTATTTGATATGTGATTGACATTTTTCCTTTTCTGAATTTTCTTGATTATTCTTGTACACTTGTCCTTCCAGATGAACTTTAGTCTCATTGGCAAAATTTGCAAAATTTTTGGTGAGACTTTTAAAATTTGATAAGAATTGTTTTAACTTTATATGTTAATTTAGAGATAATTTGTTTTTATTGTATTGAGATTACTAATCTTTTTATATACACAATGTGTTTTTATTCCAACTTTTTAAGATTTTATCATTTTCTTCATATAAGCATTGTGCTTTTCTCGTTTGTTCTGGTATATATATTTTGTTCCTATTATGAATAGTTTTTTTGCCCTGTCATTGTTAAATTAACTATTTTTGCATGTTCTAGGTAGTTTAGTCTTATCTGAAAGTTATGCTTTTCTCCTTAGCTAATATTTATACCTTTCAGTTTTGTTTTTGTAAATTATGACCAAAATCTCTAGAATAATTTACAAGTTGAGGGCATTGTGATCTTTTTCTCAGTGTAATTTGAATTTCTCTATTTTACCTTTAAGTATGGTATTTGCTGTTTATTTTTCATAGAAAATTAAGGAAATTCTTTTTTTATATGTAGTTTTCCCTTCATTTCTAGAATTAAGAAAATTTTACTCCCACGGGTCTCAGTTTTGAACTTCTGCAGTGTCTAGGTTCCGGGAACAGGTCCCCGTGCTCCCATGCTGGTCTGAGGAGGGCTCAGCCTGACTACTTGCTTCATACCCAGCTCTGCTCTCTACGTTGGCAGCTCCATCTGGGGGAAGGAGCCACATTTTGCCTTTGCACCTCCACAGTCACCTGGCTCTTACATGTGTCCCTTTCTCACAGGGTCTGTCATCTGTTATGTGAATGGTGGTTTAGAAATTTTGGTGTACAATGCGGAATAATAATAACTCACATACTGAACACTTACTGTGTGCCAGGCACTGTTCCATATTTTATTTAAGAATCCTTTTAATCTTGAAAAATAATCTTATGTGATTGGATATCATTAATACTACTTTACAGATAAAAAAACTAAGACATAAACAATTTTAATTACTTGCCCAGGGTAACACAATTAGTAGGTACTGATTATTGAATGTTCAATAAATGATTACAATGCAAGGAAGTAAATACTTATGCAAAGGTGATAATGGTCTAGAGACAATTAGAACATGTATATTTACATTCTGAGTATTTTGTTCTAGAAGGTTGGAATTGAATTACATATCTGAAGAAATAAGTATCACTCCCTGACAATGTCAGGTATATGGAACCTTGATTTCGACTCCACAATTTCCCTGGCAGACAGTGTCTTAATTGAAAATGTATCTGGGAAGACAGCCTCAAAGGCATAGAGGATGATGGTTTATGCTCTTAAAAAAGAAAAAGCTAAGGAAGCTTTTCTAAATGGGATTCTCAAGCATATACATATATTTAAGGAAAAAAAAAAATTTCTAAATTATAGTCCAGGAGAGAAATAAGGTTTTTGGTTTTTTATTTGTTTCTGAAACTTTGAGGACACTTTAGGTTTCAATATTTTCTTTTGTCACATAACATTGAAAGGGAAAGCCTGCAGTGGGTCCAGTTAAGAATGAAAAAGTAAATGGGAAAGAGTTGTTTCTGAAGCTGAAATTGAATTCTGTCTGTTTTTGTTTCATTTGATTTGGTATTGACTATTCCTCTATGATGGAATAAGTATTAAAATGTAGAATAAAACCTCCTTCAAGTTACACATTATTGGAGGATAAATTACCTTTCTGTTTCACCCTACTAATCTCCGTTGGAGGAAGTGTAGGAGATGCTGAAATGGAATTCTGTCACTGGGCAGTGTGCCCTTTCCCTGGGCAACCAGAGATTGTTTTTCTGCCAGGAAGACATCTGGGGACCATGTGTGTCTTCCCTTCATCCTGACTCTGATCTAAATACTGATCGAAACCACTCCAAGCAGTAATGATTTGGTATGATATAAGTGGTAGACTTTTAAGAGTCTTCTTCACAGCTGTTCACTCTTCTAAAATCATCCCCTTTTCTCCTTCTATTTTGACGATTGAATGAATACTTTAAAGAGATGAGAAATGCAAGAGGAAAAGCCAATACAAGTGTAAAGCTTGTATTCCCTTTATCGTGCAGTCATAATCACAAGTCGAAAAATGATGTAGGATAGTTCATTTCAACATGTGTTGGATGTTGTTGATGAACATAGTGAAGATTTGGGAACCACCTAAATTTGTAGCAGTAGAGTGCCGACTTAGTAAAGTGTATGTATCTATCCATACATACACACACCACACACACACACAAATATGCAGCCATCAAAAATACTAATGGTATAGTTTTATATATTTATTGATTGGCAAAGGTATTCGTTATATGGAATATGTTTATGACATGATGACTGAAAAGCCATGAAAAGCCAATTGCAAAATAGCGTTTATATGTACTTGTTTATAAAATTGTGTACTTATTTTTGTGCATGTATTCATGAAGCAGTGTCTGGAAGTATATTTAAACAGTAGTTATTTATAGTAGATGGATATGGAGATTTCTTTCCTAGTCGATAGCCCATACTGAGAGCCAAGACTATGATGTTGAAATTCATCTGTCCCTTTTTAGTGATTTTTTTTTTTTGTATTAACGAACCTGTAAAACACGAAGACCACAGTTGGTTTCTTGACTATACTAGACTCAGATATTTACCTTTGTGTTTTGATTATGTCTATAGTTTATGTCTTAGAAGTGCTTCTGCTTTAGATTATATGTTTTCTAAGGACCTGGCATAGCATGTCCTGGAAATAGATATCCTTTTTTTAACCTTAAATGTGAAATATTGTCCCACTAGATTGTGTAACAAATCATTTTTTACTCTATTCAGGTGTAGAGTTCGGTGCTCGAATGATAACTATTGATGGGAAACAAATAAAACTTCAGATATGGGATACGGTAAGTATAACAAAAGTACATTGTATGTTTTGTTTTAATGTTATTTTATGCCTGTTATGGTTTGTTAGACACTAACACCCCCGCAGCCATGAGATGAAATATGTTACCAGAAAAGATTCGTTTTTCCTATGCAGTGTTTTCAACAGGTGTACCCCTGGTGTTGGGTGTTGGTGAACATATCTGAGTGAATGCTGAAGCTAAATGGAAATGCTCTAGAAATAACGTTTTTAAGGAAAACAAGCAGCATTGTCTAAAGTACACATGTGAATTAAAATAAGATTTTCAATGCCATAGAGTCACTTGAGCTGACAGTTTATTAATGTATTCTAAAAGTTTGATTTAGTCCCAACTACTTGAAGCCACCTTGTTCCCAGTCCTGATTCTCTCATTTATGTTCATTGAGTACCTGTTACATGGTATATAATTTTTAATGGCAGTTTCTCATCTGAACCACAGAATATAATTTGAGTAACTATTTTCTCTATTCTCCCATTTTAGATGCATAAAAGAGAAGTTACTTTATTATATACAGTGGATGTCTTAAGGTAGCCGTTCTCAAACTTTTTGGTCTCAGAATCCTTTTATATTGTTAAAAATTAGTAAAGACCCCAAAGAGCTTTTGCTTATGTGGCTTATAGCTGTCAATATTTATCATATTAGAAACTAAAACTGAGAAACTTGTTAAATATTTAGTTATTCATTTAGAAATAGCCATAATAATCTCATATGTTGGGCTAAACAAAGCAATTTTTATGGGAATTAACTTTTTCAAAAAAAACCCTATTTTTTTTAGTGAGAGGAGTGTCATTTGTTATATTTTGAAAAGTCTCTTTACTATTTGCTTAATAGAAGACAGCTGGATTCTCATATCTACTTCTGCATTGAGTCCTGTGTGTGTTGTTTAGTTGAAGTATATGAAGAAAATACAACCTCACACAAATAGGTAGTTGGGAAACAGAGGACCTCATAGGCCCTTAAAAAGTCTCAGGGACGTCCAGGAGTCTTGAGATCACATTTTGAGAACCACTGCCTTGGGGCTGTTAGGACTTAATTCTTCATGGAACCCCAGTTAAGAAAAACCAAAAGTTCTCCTGTTTTGACAAAGACCATATTCTTTAAACTAGTAATTATAAAATATGGGGCATCATCATATACCCCAAGTAATTATAAAATGTGGGGCATCATCATATACCCCAAGTCCTTTTTCCTCTAGTTATTCAGTCTTTGTTTCTCACCTGTCACCTATAAGGAAAGGAAGGAGCCTTGGAGAATATTTATTCTCACAGATCTCACTCCCAAGGAGACCAAGCAAGTTGCCAAAGGCCATTGTGAGACTTAGGTTTCCTTATACTTCCTATATATCATGTAATTGTCCCTAAAATGGAAAACCCTAGATTTTTATCTTGCTCTGTCCCAGATTCTCTCAGGCAACATGATTTCAAAATGGCACAGAAGAAAGATAAAATATGCAAAGTCTCTTCTTTCCTAGAGATTTAAAATGAATAATCTCCAACCAAAAAAGTATTTTTCTGCTCCTTATACTAAAAGAGTTTCTCTTCTTTTGAAAACCAATTGTTTTACACAAACTGGGTTGCTTTCTTAGCTAATAAACTTCTGCAGCACACATCCTTCAGTATAGTGTAGTGCAAATCAAACTGCTTGATGTTCTTTAATAAAGTGATTTTTAATTCCTGTACTTTGCATAAATACTTGCTTTGCTTGAAGTACTTTTTCCCCCTTTTACAACCAGCTCAGATGTCAACTCTTGCGGAACTTTCTGACACTCATGAGATAGCTGATTCTCCCCATAATATTTTATGTATGTTCTTGGTGTAGCTCTGATTCTGTTGTCAGCTTTTTTTTGTTCACATATCTAACCTCAGAATAAACATCATGAGGGAAAGAACCATCTATCTATATCTTATTCAGCTTTGTATCTTATATTCTCAGTTTACTGACTGATACAATGTTTGGTAAATTTTTATTGGATGAATCAGTAGGATCATTGCATGTGTTCAGGGGACAGCATCTACTGAAAATACATGATTTCAAAAGGAAGGATTATTCTAGTAATGAAAATTATGTGATATTTTAGGCACAAATCACCTAATTGTAGTTTATTCAATTGTCATTCTATCCTTAGTGTTCCCTTAAATAATAAACCCTCCCACCCCGCTTTTTGAAACTTGAACAAGTTGTTAGTTCTTCCCCAGTTGTTTCTTTTGTAGGTTGACTAGCCCTGCCTTTGTTTGATAGGAGCCTTTTTTTCTTAGCATATGAGTGGATTGTTTTCGACCGCCATGATCTATAACTGTTACTTATGCTGTATAAAGAGGAAAAAGAAAAACAACTCTTGTTCATACTTCCGCTAGAAGAGCAGGGGGTAATTTTCTTTCCTCTGTATATGAAAGGGAGTCACTGTGGTGCCTTTGAAGACATTATTATGACCCTCATCCACCCAAAAAAAAGAAAAAGATTTTCAGGTCTCCAGTTGGGAGGGTGCTAGGACCCAGTGGCCTGTACCAGGATTTTAGGAATGTTCAAAAAACTCAGCTAACCTAATACTTTTGAAAGTTGTTCTCGAGTCTCTGCCCTGTAGGTTTTCTTCTTATTGTCATTGGTTTTCTTCTTACATATCTAATTTCCAAACTGTTTAATACACATTATCTGACACACATTAAGTTTGCTTCCACATTTAGTTTATGTCTGAATGAATCTTAGTTTCCATTATCATTAATGTTTTGCAGTGTGTCTATACATTGAAAAGCAAGCTATGTTTTTAGCAAGGGTCATGTCCCTGGCCCTGGACATTTACAAAACCATTCATTCTAGAGTCCGTCAGGGAAAATTTTGCCAAATGTTATGGTTTGTTTCGTCAGTCTTAAAGAAATTAATTTTTTCCCCAATAACTAAGTCTCAGTATCTAATAAATTTGTCATTCATAATACACCCATTTCCATTCACAAAAATAAAAATATTTTCCTGGCAAAATATCCACATCCACCATCTTTGCTTGTTTTTTGAAAATAGTAAGTCTAGCTGCTAGCCGATAGCTTCTGGAGGCCTTATTGAAAGAATGATAACAGCGTTATCAGTGCCTCCCTTAAAGCACTGTCCCTTGGCCCTGTGTCACTTGTTTTCTTTTATCAGGAGTCACATGTGTGATGTTCTTCATCTCTGTCTCAGTGAGTCAAAGAGAAACATCAGTTGCACCCAGTTCCTATTCACTGACTGATGGAAGAAAGGCATAAGAAGTGGGTTCTCATTATTAGACCCCCATCTTGCCTTTACCGACTATCTTTTTTGTTGCTACTTGTCTTTTGCTTTTTGTCACTTTTTCAGTTGCCTTCCTAGCACATCCAAATAAATCTTATTCTTCCCAAAAATGTGTAGTATAGATGTTTTAAGTCAATACATCTGCTCAGCTTCTCTAGAAATAGTTTTACTTCAGATTTACAAACATTATTTTCATTAAATAGGATTTAGTGAGACTATGTAAAATATCATGTTAAACATATATGCTAAAAGTGTCTTTTCAGCAAATCACAGACATCTTTTGGTCCTTTGTAAATAAAATATGTCAGTTTACACCCAACTCTTTACCCCACCCCGCAAAACGAATATTTTTATATATCAAAGGAGCCATAAGGACGAATGACCACAATTCAGTGGGGCTGTGGAAGGGTCCTGGAACCAGCACTGGGAAACCGTAGTGCCTCTGCTATCTGCTCCCGTCCCCATGCCCCAGGAGTCGAGAGAGGCTTTTAGAGTCCCAGCTGTTGCTTTTTCATCAGCCTTTTCCTAAACAACCACAGGGACAGGAACCGATCTTAGGCATTTATTTCATTCTACTCTAATGTTTACTTCCCACCTGTGGTCTCTAGATATTCTCTTCTATGGATGGCAGCATGAAAAGAATCTGAAGTCGGCAGACCTCTCTTGTCTTTTTTTCAAAGTAAATGTTCTTAAATTTTTGAAAGCATTCAGCATCTACTGTTCTTTCTAGATATTTACAACCCTTGTTTCTCTTCTCAGGATCTACTTTAGTTTCTCTAGGAGACTCCCTTAAAAAAGGCCTAGAATTATAGTCCATGTTGACTTTTTCTCCATCCTTGCTGTGGACACTGAGGCAGCCTAAAAAATCACTTTGATTTTTACTGATCTGTTTTTTAAAACAAGTCTTGTTAATGCATGCAGATTTTAGTACATGACATTTTCAGTTTCCTTGTTGATAACAGTTCCTTCATCACTGACCTAGATTTTAAGTTGAAAGTACCTGAGATTTCTCGCTGGAGCACTAGACAACTTACTTGGCTACTTAGAAATTCTTTTTTTCTTATTTTTGGTCGTTGGCTAGGTTTTGATAGCTGGAGTTGTTAGATAAACGACTAAAAATGAAAGTAAGAGGTATTACTGTAATATTGATTCTCACAGATCTTAATTTTCTAACTTTATTGGTTCTTTGGGATCAATTAAGATAACATTTTAGTGCCTGCTATAAATATACTTCAGTATTCTGAGTTAGACTACCCCTAAAGGAGAACTAAAGAGGGAAAAAGATAAGCCTTTGAGCAATGTGTTCGTTTTATCTAATCAATAGTATTAGAACCAAATGATCACATGAAAGTGCTTTTGGAATTGTGAGAAAAGGGTGACTACGGGCTGTGGCAGAGGCTTTGTGAGAGAATTGGGGAGCTCCGAATGGTTATCACAGGGGATAGAAATTGGATTGGTGGAAGGAGGAAAAAATAGTTTTTCAAGGAGAGTTAACCAGGTGCAAAAGCAGGAATATTCAGAATACAGAGGACATCAGTAGACAAAAAAAGTTAATTGTGTGAATAAGACTTTTATTGACTAAGAAGATAAAATTCTAGAGAAACAAAAAGATCAAATTTCTAAGAGCTTAAGACTTAAATTTAGAGTATTTAGAAGGTCTTAAGCAGTAGATTATGTGTGTAAAGTACATTAAAGGTAACAAAAGAGGAAGAAGAGTTAAGTTGCTAGCCTGGTTAACTATAAGAATTGTTTACAATGGAACAACTCAGGCACATGGGGAAGCCAATTTGGGGGATCTTAATTTGGCCAATGGAAGTAAATTTTAAAGGTAAGGGACAAAGAATCAAGTTTATTTGATTTAGCAGCTCTCACATGGAAAATAAAGGTCCATAAGGTTTCTTTTTCACAAATGTTCTGGGACTGATTTCAATACTAAGCATCTCTGAAAATGAGCTTGCCCATTATCTCTCATGGCTGACTTCCTCCATTCTGTTTCTTTTTTTATCTGGGTATCTTGCTGGATTTTTTCCCCCTAGAAATCAACAGCTATATTGTGAGCAGATAAGCTCATCGTCCACTCTGGCCATCCCAGCCAGGTTTTTCTGGTGGTATTTACTTAGCCTAAGCCATCCTTTTTCATTAAATACATTTTTCTTTACACTCTCAGCTACTATTAGGAATTCCTTACTACAAGGAACTCTATATCCTATTCAGTTTCAAGCTTCTGAAATCTCTTTAAGCAAACACTTTATAGTGAGGAAGATCAAAAATAACATCTGTTTCCTAAGTTGACATTCTTTTTCATTTAAAACAATATAGGTCAATCACAGTTTGGACAAGTTTATATTAAAGTGCTTTTGAAAAACTTGATTACTTTGTTTTAATATGATCAAGATAATTAATCATTGGGCTAGCTTTTATGCCATTAGCTGTTGTTTGTTTGTATGTAGTTGGAAAAGCCATAATAAAACATTTATTTGAGCAAGATTTATTTCAAGACTACCAGTACCTTTAACAGAGACTAGGCTAGAGTGTAGGATGTTTTTCCTACAAGTCAGTTCTCAAAAATTTAGAAACTATTCTGAGTACTAATCTTCGCTTATTATGTAGTTAGAGACATTTAATATGCATCGGTACATTCATAGACCTCATTGGAATGTGTGCTTTTTTTATTGTTTTTCTTTGATTTTGTAATGATGGGCAAAATCCAGATTCAATGGATTTAGAATAAAATGGTGCATTAAATATGTTATTTCTATATCGCAACATGTTTGTTCTTGGTAAAACAGTTTTGGAAGGAATGAGAATGGTATATAGATATGTGCTTTTTTCCTCGCAAGATTGTTTTAAAGGACTTTAACCTTTGTTTGGTTTTAGGCAAGGGAAACACAAGATCGCCAAACCCGATTTTTCTTTAGTATATGTAATTCACAGTGAAATTAATGTGTTAAAAATCTAGACCTTAGTTTTCCTATGCAAAGCAGTTAAAGAAGAAATTCCCATTATGCTTCCATTTTGAACTTGGATTTGAAAGGACTTTTTTTTTCAAAGATACCTCCCAATAAATTATATAAAAATATTAATTTTATGCTTCCAACTGATATTACCTAGTGTTTTAGCCTCAATCTTTGTGAGATAAGTTGGCTATTTTTACAGCCCTTTTATGTGATGACTTTCTCAGTATCTAATTTAGCATAAGACATTATTCTAAGTGCCAGAATTGCTCATGAATTACCAAGAAAGGGTCTTATCTTTAGTTTCCACATAGAAGTTATTTTTACTGCTAGGGTTTACTGATGTCCACTTATTTAGATGGGATGGAGTAATGACCATTTTGCGCATTTGACCTAAGACATTAGTATTCATTCTTTCACTCAACAGACTTTTGAGTGCCTGCTGTGTGCCAGACCCAGTGCTAGGCACTGGGGGTAGGAGACGCAGGAGGGAGGGAGGAAGTGTAATGGGAGGGCTAACAAGAACAAGGAGTTACAGTGCTGAGTGTTAGAACAGGGCAGAACCTGAGCTGTCTGTGTGTGCTCTGCAGGTAAGAAGGGCTTAATATTTACATTGGAAGATCAGAATTTAGAAGATGCAAACATGAGTATGTTTCAAGAAAGTAGGTTTCACATACAAAAATCATGAAAACTGGCTTTATGTTTATTTAATTTACATGCTTATTTCTTTCTCAAAGGTGGAAAAGAAGTGATTAAAAATGAGAAAGTATTTTTGATAAGAACCGTCTCAGTTTTAAACTCAAAGGCAATAGGTATATCCCTTAGCCTTTCTTCAACAGAACATTAGTGCTTCTGGTAAAAGAGAAACTGATTTTGCATAATCTCTGAAGTCTGTTTTTACAAGTGGATATAAAGATGACTTTTACATCCTGTTGCCTTTTGACATCATTATATATCAAATGCAGAGAAAATTGATTAAGTGTAGAGAAAAATTATATAAATTAAATTCAGAACCATTTTCTGTTTTTCATAATAAAATGATTGCTCAAAGAATTCCATCTGACGACTGCTGAAAGCTCACTGCAGTTTATGATATAACTGATAAAATCTGCATCCTTGGCCTTCCAACAACCTTTACACCAGCAGATGGTGGGCGTAAAGATGTCATTCATCATTTATTTACAATGGACTTTATTTATTCTAGTGTCAACAGCTGCCCCAGGGAGTGGGTTATTGAATTCAAATGTGAGGCTCTGGGTTATTTGCTTCCTTTCAAATTTGTCTTCAGAGCTTAGTTGCTAGGAGTCCATTCTGTGCTCTAATAATGATTCATGTATTGTGAAGCCATTCAGTAAATTGTGTTGTCAGGGATTGCCAAAAAAGGTTTAGAGGTCTTGTTGGGGAGGGTTTTGGGGGAATGGCATGTGCATCTGGTTGGTTTGAGCAATAGTGGTATTATGTGACTTTTTCCTAGATGAAGTAAGGTTTTCTTCTTTTCCTTTATGCACTCATTCCTTACCTGCTCATATTATGCATATGAATAATAAAAAATGTAGAGGACAAATTATTAAAGGAAACTCTCAACCTTTTCTTTCCTCACAGGCAGGGCAAGAGTCCTTTCGTTCCATCACAAGGTCATATTACAGAGGTGCAGCAGGGGCTTTACTAGTGTATGATATTACAAGGTGAGAACTTGGAAATTTTTCAGTTTAGTGGTCAATGCAGAGAATTTTTCTAAATAAGTATGGTTACCAGTAATAAAAATATAGGTTCGCCTTCATGTTCTGGCTATTTGACTTTAAAACGTGTGTCTTGAATTAAATATAAATTTACTTTAGAAAATTGCAATTAAATTATTTTCTTACGTAAGTATCCAAAGTTGATCAATTCAGTAATAGTAATAATACATTGGAATTTTATGAAATGATGCTACATTAAATTTCTAAACTGAACTGTAATCAGTGGACTCTCAATCCAGATACAGTACTTAAAATCTGTTTTCATTACATAAGCAGATATAGCTAAAAATAGTTAATGTTGAATGGAATATATACTGTTCATTGTGCATTGCTGGGGGATATCCTTTGACAGTAGTAATCAAATTATCATTTATGTTTAGGAGAGATACATTCAACCACTTGACAACCTGGTTAGAAGATGCCCGCCAGCATTCCAATTCCAACATGGTCATTATGCTTATTGGAAATAAAAGGTAAAAAGACTGATTTAAACCTTTTTGCATTAACGATGATGACTGTGGGTAGCCATTTATGTGAAAGTGCTGATCTGGTACATTTGTCCAAATGTAAGTTATTGGTTTCTTAAATTACAAAATTTTGAAAATCCTAAGACGTTTCTTTTGTTTTTTAAAATATATAGATAATAAGCTTTGTTGGAAATTCTTATTATTTCAAATAGTTTTCTCTAGAAGGTATACTTTAAAGAATCTGAAAAAGTTTTATCTGATTAGTAACTTAAAACCCATTGATTATTTGGGGGATAAGTCAGCTGTTAAATATTGTCCAAGTTGTTTTAAATACTTGGCAGGAGAAATAAGTGTGCAGAACTCAGAAAAATATTTCTTCATGATTTAATGTACATTCTGTGAGTTAATATAATATATAAGTATCCCACATATTTCTCCTTAAAATCCTGAAACATGTTAAATATTGATCAGTAGATATCACAATACTTTTAAACTTACCTGTAAGGCCTTATTATCAGTGTCATCCTAATGATGTTTTTCAATTTCATTTTACTTTATATTTCTAGGAAGCGTTATCTGCAGTGAATGTCTTTTGTGATCTATATTGTAAATGGTAATACATGGGAAAACAGTTTTTTGTTCATGGTTTCTGTAAACTTAAAGAGTGCCACTGATTTTAGTAGAAAATTACAGTGGTAACAAATAAAATTAGTATTTCTAAAATGCTAGACACAGTTCATTCATTCTTTAGGTTTATAAAATAATGTCAAAAATAATGTTTTTAGAATGGTAAAATCATGACTCTCATATGATAATGAACTCATGTCAAAGCTTTTATTTATCTCATTAGTTAATGAGGGAACCGGTAAAATATTACAGTGATTTAAAAGAGAACTCAGAGTACCACACTTATAATCAAATAAATTAATGCTGAAATGAATTTACAAATAGATGCAGAACTAAACAATATCCATGGGATAATTGTATTCCATAGGGCACAGTCTACATTTGTATGGACCAGAATTATTTACATTATTGTCTGTTTTCCAGAAGTTTAATTGCTGTCTCTACAGTCTTTGAAAATTTGTGAGATGCAGTTAAAGCAGTGCTTAGAGGGAGAGTATAACACTAAACACAATAGAAAGAAGTTTCAAATCAATAACCTAAACATTCACCTTAAAATTAAAACTAGACATAAGAGCAAATTAAACCCAAGGTAAGCAAAAAAGGAGGTAATAAGAAAACCAATGAAACCAAAAGCTAGTTCTTGAGAAGATAAATAAAATAGATACTGATATGAAAAAAGGAGACACACATTACCAGTATTAGAAATGAGTGATATTACTACACATCCTTCAGATACTATAGAGATAATAAGAGAATATTGTAAACAAAATAAATAAATGGATCAGGGAACTGTTGGTCAAAGGGTACAAACTTGCAGTTAGAAGATGAATAAGTTTTAGAGACCTAATTCACAGCATTAAGATTATAGTTATCAAGAGTATATTTTATACATCCACGTTGCTAAGAGACTAGATATTAAATGTTCTCACCACAGATGGAAATGTTAATTATGTGATGTGATGGAGATGTTAACTATGGTGGTAAGCATACTGTGTTAGTTATGTAAATATATCAAATCAATTGCTTGTACACCTTAAATTTATACAGGGTTTTATGTCAGTTATATCTCAATAAAAAATTAATGATCCCTAACGATTTTAAAAGTACTATTTTCTTCACAACTGTTTGATCCCTCCATTCTAAGCTATAGTTACCACGGTCTTCCTAAAATTTCTGTATTAGATAACTCCTTTCTTATTTTTAGAGTCCTGAAGTCCAAAAAATAAAAATTCAGATAAATGGAAAAATAGAGATAGCCTGCGTTTATGAGTAAGAAAACGAAATATTTTTAAGATGGCACTTCTTCCCAAATTGATCTAAAGATTCATTGTAATCCCAGTCAAAATTCTTCAGACTTTTTTTAGGAGATAGAAATTGACAAGCTGATTTTAAAATGTATATGAAAATGCCAGTGTCATAGAATAGCCAAATTTAGAGGATTTGGTTTCATTAATACTGATTTTAAGGTTTATTATAAAGCTGCTATAATCAATTTAGTCTGCTAATGGCATAGGTAGACAGACCAGTGAAACAGAAGTCCAGAAATAAATCCGTACATGTATGGTCGGTTAATTTTTTGACAAAGATACTAAAGCAGTTCAGTGGAGGAAATGATAATCTTTTCATCAGATGATGTTGGAACAATTCACTAGACTAGCCATGTGCAAAAAAACAACCTTTGACGCTTACCTCACACTACATACAAAAATTCACTGGAAGTGGATCATAGACCTAATTTTAAGAGCTAAAAGTATAAAAATATTCTAAAAGAAAATGTAAAGTTTTAGTGACTCCGGTTTTTTTCACGAATTTCTTAAATAGGACAGGAAAAAGCATAAAAGTGAAAAAATCAACAAATTATACTTCAACAAAACTTAAAACTTTTGCTCTTCAAAAGACAATTCCAAAAATGAAATGGCAAGGTACAGACTAGGAGAAAGTATTTAAAGAACATATATCCAACAAAAGATTTGAATTTAGAATAAATATAGAATTCTTACAATTCGTTAATAAAAAGGCAATCCAGTTTTTATATTTTATTTTTATTTTTTTCTGTTCAAACACTCATTAAGTGTTTTTTTCGGGGTTTTTTTTTAATTAATTATTTTTTATGGTAACATTGGTTAATGAAACCTGATAAGATTCAGCTGTATATTTTAACAGTAAGGCATAGATAGATAGATAGAGATATTGATATTTACATTGTGTGTTCACTTCCCATAGTTAGATCTCTTTCTCTCACCACATATTTGATCCCTTTTACCCCATCTAACTCATCCCTCCCCTCTGGTAACTACTAATCTATTGTCCATGAGTCTCTGTTTATTTGTCTTGTTAATTTGTTGCTTTAAGGTTTATATCCCACATATAAGTGATATCATGTGATTTTCAACTATTTCTGTCTGGCTTATTTTGCTTAGCATGATTATCTCAAGGTCCATCCATGTTATCACAAATGGCAGTATTTCCTCTCTTCTTATGGCTGAGTAATATTCCATTGTACATATGTGCCACAGCTTCTTTAGCCAGTCATCTATCGTAGGACACTTTGGTCGCTTCTATGTCCTGGCCACCATCAAGAATGTTGGTATGAACATTGGTGTGCAAATATCTTTTCAGATACGGGTTTTCAAGTCTTTGGGGTAAATACCAAGTAGAGGGATTGCCGGATCATATGATAGATCAGTTCTTAGTTTTTTTGAGGAACTTCCATACTGTTTTATATAGTGGCTATTCCAATTTGCAGTCCCACCAGCAGTGTATGAGGGTTCCTTTTTCTCTGCATCCTCTCCAACATTTGTTATTACTTGTCCTGTTGATTATAGCTATTCCAACAGGTGTATCTCATTGTGGATTTGATTTCATTTTCCTAATAGCTAGCGATGTTGGAAATCTTTTCATAGATTTGTTGGCCATTTGTATGCCGTCTAGGGAGAAGTGTCTGTTCAGATCCTCTGCCCATTTTTTGATTGGATCATTTGGGTTTTTTTGTTGTTACTGAATTGGATATTAGACCCTTCATATATTTTGGATATTAGACCCTTAACGGAGGTGTTGCTTGCAAATGTATTTTCCCATTCAGATGGTTGTCTCTTTACCTTATTGACAGTTTCTTTTGATGGAGTCCCATTCATTTATTTCTGCTTTTACTTCCCTTGCCTTTGAGGTCAGATTCATAAAATCCTCATTAAGTCCAAGGTCCTTGAGTTTCTTTCCTATGTTTTCTTCTATGCATTTTATTGTTTCAGGTCTTATATTCCATTTTGAGTTATTTTGGTGAGTGGTGATAGACAACAGTCTAGTTTCATTCTTTTACAGGTGGCTTTCCAGTTTTCCCAGCACCATTTATTGAAGAAGCTTTCCTTTTTCCACTATATGTTTTTGGCTTTTTTTGTCGAAAATTATTTGCCCATATAAATATGGGTTTACTTCTGGACTCTCGATTCTGTTCCACTGGTTCGTGTATCTGTTTTTCTGCCAGTACCATGCCATTTTGATTACTATCGCTTTGTAGTATAATTTGAAGTTGGGTGGAATGATGCTTCCAGCCTCGTTCTTTTTTCTTAGGATGGCTTTGGTGATTTGAGGTCTTTTGTGCTTGCATACAAATCTGATGATTTTTTGTTCTGTTTCTTTAAAAAATGCCAATGAGATTTTGATGGGGATTACATTATATCTGTATAATGATTTAGGTAATATGGTCATTTTCACTATGTTGATTCTTCCAATCCAAGAACGCAGAATATCTTTCCATTTCTTTGTGTCTTCGATTTCTTTTAATAGAGTCTTATAGTTTTCATTATATAGATCCTTTATGTGTTTCATTAGATTTATTCCTAGGTATTTTATCTCTTTGTTGCAATTGCAAAAAGAATTATTTTTTCCACTTCTTTTTCTGACACTTCATTATTAGAGTATAGGAACACTATGGATTTTTGAACATTGATTTTGCATCCAGAAACTTAACTGTATTTGCTTATTATTTCTAGTAGTGTTCTTGTGGAGTCTTTTGGATTTTCTATATAGAGAATCATGTCATCCACAAATCGTGACAGTTTGACTTCATTTGCTATTTGGATGCTTTTTATATCTTTCTGTTGCCTGATTGCACTCGCTAGGACCTCCAATGTTATACTGAATAACAGTGGCGATAGTGGACAGCCTTGTTTTGTTTCTGATCTTAGAGGGAAGGTTTTTAGTTTTTCACCATTCAGTGTAATGCTGGCAGAGGGTTTGTCATATATGGCCTTTATTATGTTAAGGTACTTTCCTTCTATACTGATTTGGTTAAGTGTTTTGATCATAAATGGATGCCGTATCTTGTTGAAGGCTTTTTTCTGCATCTATTGATATGATTGTATGATTCTTAGTTTTTAATTTGTTTATGTGGTGTAGCACATTAATTGATTTGCGAATGTTGAACCTGTGCCCCTGGGATGAAGCCCACTTGATCATGGTGTATACTTTTTTTAATATGTTGCTGTATTTGGTTCGCTAGTATCTTATTTAGGATTTTTGCATCTGTGTTCACGAGAGATATTGGTCTGTAGTTTTCTTTTTTTGTGTTATCTTTACCAAGTTTTAGTATCAGGGTAATATTGGCTTCACAAAATGATTTGGGAAGTACTGCCTCCTCTTTGATATTTTGGAAGAGTTTGGGGAGAATAGGTGACAGTCTAGTTTTTAAAAATGAGCAAAAGATCTGAACCGGCACTTCACTAAAGAAGTTATAGATGGCAAGTAAGCACATGAAAAAATATTTAACATTACTAATTATGAGGGAAATGCAGATTAAAACCTCAATGATGTACCACTGCACACTCACTGAAATGGCTAAAATTAAAAAAATTAACATACCAAGTATTGACAAAGATGTAGAGGAACTGAAATTCATAAATAGCTGGTAGGAATATAAAATGATACAACAACTTTGTGAAACAATTTGGTAGTTTTTTTTAGAAAACAAACATACATCTGTTGTACAACCTAGCCGTTTCACTTCTAGATATTTATCACCCAAGGTAAACATGCTTTCATATGTCCACACAAAGAAATATACACAAATGTTCATAGCAGCTTTATTTACAATAGCCTCAAACTAGAAACCCACATTTTAAATAACGGGTGAATGAATAAGTTGTAACATAGCCATACAATGGAATACCGTTCAGCAATAAACAAGAATGAGCTATTGATAGGTGCAACAAAGTGAACAACTCACAAAATAATTACGCTGAGTGAAAAAAAACATAAAAAAGAAAACATTGTATGTGAATCCATTTACATAAAATCCTGGAAAATGCAGGCTAATCTATAGTGGCAGAAAACAGATCATTAGTTGCCGAGGGTACTAAAGGAGGAAAGGATGGATTATAGTGATATATGAAGAAATTTTGGGAAGCCTGTTGGCTTTACATATACCATACTCATCAAAAAAGTATACATATGCCAAACTCATCAAACTTTAAAATAAATATGCAGTATTTTTATGGCAATTTAATGTTGTAAAAAAAGTAAAATAGCAAATAACATTAAACTGTATAGATTTGATTTTAGAAAGTATTGTTTTAATAAAAATCTAGATTTAATTGTAAAAGGCTAACTTTCAATAACTTTGTAACTAAAAGTATGTATTATCTTGGCTTTCAGTCAAGGCCTTTCCTGTTTATCTTTTCCTCAAATCACCTTACTAAATCATTTAAGAAAGATTGAGTATCGGAAGGAACCTTTAGTCTTGTAATACAGAAGTATTCACCCTATCATTCAGTGGTAATGTTTGAAGTACTAAGGAGAATATATGGAGAAGAAAGAGAATTTTCACACCTTTATTTTAGCAGTGTTTTCTTTGTGTCTGAAACATGGTGGTTGGTAGCTTACTGGTGGCTTAAATTTGGCTGCTGCCCATGAGGAACTTATAGTCTAAATCTGAAAAGGAAAAGGAAAGTACAATATATGCAAGAGGTATTTCTAGTGATTGTGGATGGGTGGCGCTTACAGTTAGGAGTATAGTAGCTGTAGGAAGACATTTTAAGGAAGGAGCTAGGAGAAAGGTAAAAAGAATGTATGACATGCAAAGAATGAATGGGAATGGACAGAGATAAATGAGGTGATTATCATTAGATGAGGTGAATTGAGGTAGACATGAAAATAGAGAATATACAAGGATAAGCGTGTTTTGAATTAGATACATTAAACACTAGGGAACCAGTGAAGGGATTTGAGAAGAGCAGTGACCTAGTCAGAGTGACAGATGACACGGATTTTTTTTTTTTTTTTTTACTGTGGCATTTAAAATTCTTAATACAAGAAATAGGAAGCAAAATCTGCAAAGATGAAAAGTTTTAATAGTTAAAGGATTATCATGCAAACCTTTAACAAAAAGGTAACATAGTAGTAAGAATGATTTAGGAAAGAAAGATTTCAATAATGAAAGCAATTTAAATGGGATTGATAGGGGTGAAAAGTCAAAGACAGCATGATTTTATGCATGGAAAACTAATGAAATAACCAAAGTAGAGTGATAAAACAAAGATCATGAATAGTAAAGTGTCACTTCCTTTTCTTTGAACAATCGCTCAAACATCCAAGTTCTTACCCCTTTTTGCTAATATTTAAAAATACAAACATAATCAGAGACTAGTAGTGGAAAACTAGGAATAATTTTAAATATCCCCAAATAAGAGATTATTTATATAAATATCGCATATGCATAAAATGGGGGAAAGGGTAGTTAAGGGAAGATACATTCTTTGTAATTCAAAGCTTATTTTCTCTTAAGAGTGATTGTCAGATACAGGGGCTGAATTCCAGGAGCATGTTACAGCATCACTGTTGCTAGTTCAGCCCCCTTCTCCCCCCACCATTTGCCACTACCGCCCTTTTAATTCCTACTAGAATGTAAACTCCATGAGGTCAGGGGCTTATGGTTTTTTGTCTGTTTTGTTGAGTGGTCTGTCCCCGGATCCATGAAGGAGTTTATTTAGTGCACTGGAGGCCCTTAGATGATAATTGGATAAGTTATCCTTGCCTGATTATGCTATGATATTTACCAACTTAGTTTGCCTGCTTTTTATGTTTTCATCTCACCACTAATATTTTATAGCACAGTTACCTAAATTAATAGCGTGGCATATACTTGCTGTTCCCTTTATAGTGTTTTATATCAGACTTTCTTTTCAACATTTCAGATTTTTAGAAGTGTTTTTTTCAGCACCCATTCCACTGTGAATGAATGCTTAGATGGCATTTTATAAGTGGTAAAATATTTCTAAAGTATAACAACTTTGAAGGTTACAAAATAGTCACCAGAATTATTCACAAAGTTTCAATCACAGAAACAACAGTGACTGATAATGACTTATATGGCAACTTTGTAAACATAATAGACAGCTTATCCAGTTAGCCAGCTTTGAAGTTAGAAAATTCCTGCTGAATTTTGTAAAGTTGAAACATTACTTAACATTAGGTGGATGAGACTTTAATATCTTTTTTGGGGTAATATCCCTAATTTGTGTAATTTTGTTTGCATAAAATATTACCATTCTTTACTATATACACTCAGTAAAAATAATATTGTAAAAGACTACAGAAATGACTTGGGAAAATGATCCACAATATAGTAAATGAAAAAAAAAAAAAGCAAATTACAATGGCTAGTGGGTATGAATATATTTGGGTAGAGAAGAAACATCACTTTTGCAATTTTTGGCCAATATCCAGTGTGGTAGGGAAGAAAGAGACAGTAAAAATAATGAGTTATATAGAATTATTATATTAACCAAGATGTTAATTACTTGTGGAAAGTGAAATTATGAGTAGATTTTTTCCTTGTATTTTTCTATATTTGACAAAAAGTTCTTCAGTATAATCAATTATTTTAAAAAGTAGTCATTAAAAAATGTTTTAATGGTACAGCATAGCACAGTGGTCTGGTTGGAATCATTCTGCTTACTCTTCCGGGCCTGTGAGCTCAGATGCTTTACTTTATTCCTTTGTCCCTTCATTTCCTCATCTGTCAAGTGAATTAAATGAAAAATCCACATATAAAACACTTCACACAATACTTGGTTCATACTGTGTTACTCTGATCATCCAACAGTAAGGAAATAGTTAAATTAATTATGCTGTATCTACTTGCTGGGATACTATCAGTCATTAAAATGATATTTATTGAAAAGATGTAATGACCTAGATATTAAGTGAAGAAAATTAGGATACAAAATTGCAGACATAACATGATTATGAATATATGTAAAACAGTCACTTTTGGATAGAAAAACTAGACTCATTTAATACTGTCTCTCTGTTCCATTCTAGAATACAGTTGGCCCTTGAACAACACAGGTTTGAGCTGTGCAGGTCCGCTCAAACAGGGACTGTTTTCAGTAAAATACCTATTCTGTTTCAATCCTTGATTGGGAGTCCACAGATATGGAGGACCCAACTGTGTGCATTAATCTATGCCATTTTATATAGGGGATTTGAGCATCCGCAAATTTTGGTGTCCATGGGAGTCCTGGGACCAGTCTCCTGTGGATACCGAGGGTAGTTAAGTTTTGGGGGCATCAGAAGTTATGCGTGCCTCTTCAAGTGCAGGGGGGTGGTCAGCACCACAACCACTGCATTGTTCAAGGGTCAACTGTATATATGTATACTTTTTTGTCTCTCTTGTTCATTAATAGATCCTGAGCACCTACTAAAATTCCTGACTTATAGGAGACCTTCAGCAAATATTTGTTGAATGAATGAATGTCTTTATCTTTTTAGATTTTTCTGTATTTCCTAATTTAATGAGGATGTTAATTAGCATTTATGAAACTCAGCTAAAGTCAAATTAGCATAAATGTGTGGCACTATTTACATTCATCAGATTGGCAAATATGAACAAGTATGATCCTACCACATGTCGATGAGGATGTGATGCAACGAACTTTCAAACATTGCTGCTAAGAATATAAAGTATACAATCGTTTTGGAAAGCAGCTGTATACTGAGTATATATTCAATAGCAGTGACTTGAGCTCTTTGATTTGATGTAAATACACTTTCCATCATGACATTGTACATAAAATTATGTACATACCTACATAAATAAAAATTCCATGAAATAGTGGGGAATACACACTGACATTTTCTCTTTTTTTAAATTCTGAGTATGACTTACTAAAGTGGTTTTACAAATCACTGAGTCCCGTCTCAGTTTGAAAAATACTACATGTACACTAAATGTTTAAAATTTTCATTGTAACATTGTAATAATTAAAAATTGCCAATAACTCAAATGGAGAATTAAAAATTGTGTTACATTCATTCAATAAAATATAATACAACAGTAAAAAAATTAAGAGACTAGATCTATATACATTATGTGGGTAAATCTGAAAAACATAATGTTGACCAAAATTAACAAGTTGTAGGATGATAGCTACATCAGAAGTTTTTAAAAAACATGCCCAAAAAAACCCTTCTGTGACTATAAACATGAGTATAAACATAAAAATATAATGAGGAGGAAAATGCCAAATACAGAGTGGTAGTTACCTTTGAGATAAGAGGGAAGAGAATGAGATCATGGACAGCCACACAGGAAGCAGTTCAACTATAACTATTGATTTTATTTCTCAACAGAAAAATAATCTGATATAAATCTGTCAAAATAACATATTGCTTAAAATATTTTATAATAGTAAAGTTTTAAAATTTTTACAATAAAACACACTTGAAGAAGACTGTTACTTCCCCCCACTCACACCTTACTAGTACAATTTCGGTATGATGAAAATGAACACTATGCTTTCATCCAAAATTTCTAGCTTAGACTTTTGTTTCTCTTTCTGTTAACAGTTTTGCTGAGAATTAAACCAACTGGGTTTAATAATCTAATATTTTTTGTGTGTAATTTGGAATTTATTAAGCAATTTCCTATAGCTTCCGAGAATCGTGTGACTTATTTTTTAATCATATTCATTGACATCAGTGTGGCTAAACGATGAGAAGACTTCTGTAGTTCACTCTACTCAAAGGCAGGGTGTCAGGCTAGATGTTCCCATTAGGTTTTTCCTAGTTTTAGCATTCTAGGACTGTAACTCAGTATTTTTCTTGTGTTGGATTGTTAGTTCTAAGCAGTGTATTCTAAACACTTTGACCCTCATAATACCCACCATAATGCAGTTGATTATTATGTGTTAAAAATTAATTGAAAGAATGGTCAGTACAACTTTGAATCTCATGGTACATTCTCTACAGGTGCCTCTGTTTGTCCTGTGTTGGTTAATAACATGGCCCTTTCTTCCTGTTTAGTGACTTAGAATCTAGAAGAGAAGTAAAAAAAGAAGAAGGTGAAGCTTTTGCACGAGAACATGGACTTATCTTCATGGAAACTTCCGCTAAGACTGCTTCCAATGTAGAAGAGGTAAATAAGAGACCCTTTTCCATGTTTATCATCTTTTTACTTAATAGAATTATTTTATATACCTTAATATTAATTTATTGGTGTATCTTCCATAAGCTTTTTAATCACTGATCATCTTTGACTACCATAAAGTAGGAAAGTTCCTTCTGTTCAAATGCCTTGTAACATTCATCTTATATCAGACTCAAATTATATTCTGAGCCTTCTCTTGAAACCAAAATGCTTTAACACATTTTTGTATGTATTTTCCTTGAGTCTTTTTTATGTTACATGAGAGGAAAAGGACACTAATGAAAATTGAAATGTTTCTAGAGACTAAACATTTGTAGCTATTTGTAGCCACTTCTGCTTAAATGGGGAAAGTATTACATTATTGCTGTGTAACATTATACAAAGTATGGGAATTCTGCCACCTTTACTACATAAAATTTGCAGTATCTCAGTTATTTTCATCGATCAACCTGAACTGTTGGAAATTTTCTGAACACATTGTTTTTTTATGCTATATGTGTTTAGATGTGGTATTTATATGCTGTACATAGATAAGTAGGCACTTAATTCTCTCTAAGGTAAATGCGTTGCTACACTTTATAAAATGCAGAAATTAAGCTTAAAAATAAGTAGTTTGCCCACAGTAGTTCTATAGTGACACCATCTAGGTAAGAATTTTAAGAGCAACTACAGAAAAGGATTCTAGAAAACAAATGATTGAAGAATCTCATTGTTCTAAGGAAAGCAGAGGATGAGGTTTGTAGGCAGCAGCTAGCCTAGCACTGTGCCTTTGGCGTAGTAAACAGCAAGTAAATATTTATGAAGAATGGTACTTAGAGCTTTTCTTATTACCCCTTTGAAATTGAGTACAGTAATTGAACAGGACAGGTGTTTTTAGTGAAGAATTTTTTCTTAGGCAAGGTGGTATTCTTATCTGTACTAGATGAGGTGCTCTCAGATTGTCCTTAATGCATTTCCTATAGGCATCAACTAATGTTTTAACTGTTGTAGCCAGTAATTACTTGATAACATGCAAGAGTAATGTTCTACTCCGGACAGCAAACCCAGAGAGAAATATGTTGCATCCCTTTGTTCAACTTAAAATAGACATGTAAGCCGAGGGACTCCTTATTAGAGGTGTTGTATTTGAAACCGTAAGGGCCAAAATGTTGTGGGGGTTTCAGGATATCCGAAACACATCCTTGTTGATTATTAACAGTGGATTTTTTTGGCTGATTTTGAGAATCATAAAGCAAAAATTGTTTGCATTTTAATAAAGAACCATACTTTGTAGTCAGATGACAAGGCATCAACTATTGGAAAGTAATCATAGATTTCTAGTTTTGTCTCTAATGCCTTTGTGTTCATTTATGGTATTAGGAAGGATTTATTTGTAAGCAGCAAATTAATGTTATTTGGCTGAACATTTAAATGAAGTACCAGTATCTCCTGCTTTTCAAAAGTTCACTTTAGGCCACTTTGCCTTTACCAAAGATATACATTAATACCTATTTTCACTAGCCAAAGAAATCCAAAGAGGATTCTCGCTTTTACCAAATTAAAAAAAAAAAAAAGCCATTATACTAGTACAGGTCTTTGGTAAAAGCCTAGTGGCGTAACGTGAACTTTCAGAAAGCAGAGGATACTCTTTGCTCTACACCGTTTCTTCTTAGGAAAGGTTTCACAGGAACACACTGCTTTCAGATATTGAGGGAAACCTGTTTATTCCATTAACATTTTGTCATCACTTATTAGAACCATTCTGTATCCATGATTAATAATAAAAGTAATCATTTAAATTTGATCTGGGCATGAATATCCTATACTTAATGAGAGAACAGCACTTTATTTAATCATGTAAGTGTGTCTCTCAGAAGCCAAGGATTTAAGGAATAATTTTTTTAAATTCTATTTTTAAAGGATTCATAGACAGGTATAACATAATGTAATCATCCATGAGATTTTACCCAAAAGCCAAAACTGTTTCACAATAAAGTATTTTAAGAAGATAGAAGACCACTTTAGGATCCAAAAAGGATCAAATCAATCTTGAATCTCTTTACACAGCTTAGGAACTGATTGAACATGGAAATAATAACCAAAGTACTTATGCATCTGAGAAGATAGAATAGACTTAACTCTTACCTATTCCTCCTGCTAAGTCCAACTAAAACTGTAAACATTGTTTATAAAACAATTACAAGATTCCAAAAAGTAGAGAGAAGTTGGCTGACCAGCTAGAGACTTGGGACCTGAGGAACGACACAGCAGAGATTTCCCTTGGTTTTCTTTTTTACCTCATATCTCAGACTGAGCTCTAGAGAAACCGACAGGTGTGAGGTTGAGAGAGAAGCTTACTCTCTAGCCAAAGAACCAGGAAAGGTGCAGCTTCGCAAGACAGAAATCTTTTAGAAAATCACCATTCTCCTACAGCCGAACGTCGCAGAAATCTGGGCACTGCTTCCACCCTTAGCTGGTTCTTCCACACTCATCTTTTCTGATACCAGGAGCAGTATCAGAGGAAGCCACTAAAGCATAGGTTTAAACAAGATCCAGAGTCTTATAAAACTACACAAAATGTCCAGGCTTCAATAAAAAGTCATTCTTCATACCTAGAACCAGGAAGATCTCAAACCAAATGGGGGGAAAAAAAGATAGTCAATAAATAGATGATAAGAACAAGATGACAGAGATGTTAGAATTATCTGACAAAGAATTTCTAGGCAACCATCATTAAAATGCCTCAACAAACAATTAGCATTCTTGAAAGTGAAAAATGGTTTCAGTAAAAGAAAACAAGATAAAAAGAACCAGATAGAAATTTTAGAACTGGATAATACTATAACTGAAATAAACTCAGTGGATGGGATCAGATGCAGGATGAAGGGGACAGAAGAAAGAAATAATGAAATGGATGATAAAATAATAGAAAGTACTTAGCCTAAACTACAGAGAGAAAATAGATGAAAAAATGTTAACAGTTCTTCAGGGACCTGTGGGATAATAATAAAATACTAACATCGTGTTACTGGAATCCTAGAAAGAAAGAAGATAGAAGAGGATTGTGAGAAAGTACTTAATGAAATAATGACTGAAAACTTCCCAAATACGGCAGAAGATACAAGAAGCTAAACCAACTCCAAACAGATTAAACCCAGATAAATTCATGCCAAGACATACTTCTGTCCAGAGTCAATCTCTGAAAGCTAAAGACAAAGAAAAAAATTTTGAAACAATAACTTACTAAGTCAAATGACAGCAAAATTCCCATCAGAAACCACGGAGGCCAGAGGGATAAAGCACAGTATTTTTCAAGAGCTGAAGGAGAAGAACTTTCAGCCCAGAATGCTAGAACCAGCAAAAATATCTTTCAGGAATAAAGGGAAATCAAGATATTCTCAAATAAAAGAAAACTATTTATTGATAGCAGATCTACCATACAGGAAATACTATAAACTGTGGAGGAGAAAGGGACATCAAGGGAGGTACGCTTTCTGCACCTCACCTAACTGAGTAAAATGACAACACTAGTAGACTGTGATAAGTTGTATATATATAATGCAGTCCCTGGAGCAAGTACTAAAAATATACAGAAAGATACACTAAAAAATAATAGATAAATCAACATAGAATTCTAAAAAAATGTTCAATTAACCCTCAAAAAGGCAGGGGAAAAACACAAAAAACAGCAAACAAAAATAAAATGGCAGACTTAAGACCTTATGTAGCAGTAATTACATGAAATGTAAATGATTTAACTATGCCAATCAAAGGAGAGTTTGGCAGAGAAGATTAGAAAACAACACAGCTATACGGTGTCCACAAGAAACTTAATTCAAATATAACAGTACAGACAGATTGAAAATAAAATGATGGGAAAAGATATACAAATATTAATCAAAAGAAAGTAGGAGCGACACTATTAATATCATATAAAGTAGACTTAAGAGCAAAGAAAATTGCCAAAGACAGTGGGACGTCATATAATAATGTAAGGAGAATCTACCAGGAAGGCATATCTATCCCAAATTTATATACACCAAAGAATAGAGTACAAGATATGTGAAGCAAAAACCAATAGAAGCAATGGAATTACAGTAGATAAAGGAATTTAACTAGGAATCGAAGACAGGTCTCCAACTGTGATTGTGGATTTATCTGTTTCTCCTTTCAGTTCGTTGGTACCAGTTATCAATAATAGGTAATTGGAAAAATCTCCAGAGACTCGGAAATTAGACACTATACTTCTAAATAATATGTGTGTCAACTCTTCAAAGGAAATTTAAAATACATCGAATGAATGAAAATGAAAATACAACATATTAGATTTTGTAGGAAACAGGTAATGCAGAGAGGGAAATTTATAGCATTAAATGCATACATTAGAAAAAAGAAGTCTCAAATCAGTAATCTTAACTCATACCTCAATACCCAAAGCAAAGTAAACCCAAAGCAAATAGAAGGAAATAATAAAGGTAAGCGCAGAAATCGGTGAAATTGAAAACAGGAAAACAAAAGGAAAATCAAGAAGAGAAGCTTTTTTTTTTTAATAAGTACACTTAGCAAATTTCTGGCAGCTGACAAGCAAAGAGAGAAGGCATAAATTATCAATATCAGGAACAGAACAAGATATAACTACAGATCCTACAGACATCAAAGGAATAAAATACATAAATATGATAAATTTGATGAAATGGACAAGAAAACACAAACTCAGCAAACTACTACACCTCACCTACTATGAAACAGATATTTGAATAGCCCTATAACTATTAAGGAAATTGAATTTATAATTTTAAAATTTCCATAAAAGAAATCTCTAGGTCCAGATTATTTCAGTGGAGAATTCTACCAAACATTTAAAGAAAGAATGAACACCAATTCTGTACCATCTTTTCCAGAAAGTAGAAGAGATTAAATGTTTCCTTATTTATTTTATAAAGCTGATATTATCCTGATACCCAAACCACAGAAAGTACAAAAAAAGTACAGACTGATAGCTTTTATTAATATATAAGGAAAAATCTTCAACAAATATCAGCAAATAGATTGCAACAATAGATGACATCACATACATGTACATAAAATATCTATGTCATGGCCAAATGGAATTTATTCCAGGGATGCAAGGCTGGTTCAATATTCAAAAACCAACCAGTAAAATCCACCATTTTAATAGAGTAAAGAAAAAAAGAAACACATTCTAGGAGTCAGCGCAGAAAATGCATTTGACAAAATGCAACACCCACACGTTTTAAAACTCTTAATAAAATATAAAGGAATTGTGGAGAACTTAGCTTGTTGAAGAGCATCAAAAAAAAAAAAAACTGCAGCTGACATTATATTTAATGGTGAAAGGCAGAATGCTTTACATCTTAGATCAGGAACAAGGTAGGAATGTTTACTCTCACCGTTATGCAACGTATTGGTAGAATTCCTAGCCAGTCCAATAAAGCAAGTGAAGGAGATAAAGGCACACAGCTCAGGAAGGAAGGAAGAAAACTGTTTCTGTTAGTGTGTGATATGATTTGTCTTTGTAGGAAATCCCAAGAAATTTACACACACACATGCATGTACACACACAACTAGAGATGAGAAGTGAGTTCAGCAAGGTTACAGGATACAAGACAGGTATAAAAAATCTATTATATTTCCTTATACTAGCAATGAACATCAAAATATAAAATATAGTACCATCTGTAGTCCCAGAAAAAGAAAATGAAATAACTAGGTATAAATCTAAAACTGACATGCACAGGGCATGTATGCTGAAAACTACAAAACTGCTGAAAAACTGAAAAACTAAGATCTAAATAAATCGATAGATGTGTTATGTTCATTGTTTGGAATAAACAATCTAGTAAAGATGTCATTTCTTTACAAATCGATACACAGGTTTAACCCAATTACTAATAAAATCCCAGTAAGATTTTTTTATAGATATCTGACTATTAATATAAAATGTATATGGAAAGACAGAGGAACTGAAACAGCTAAATCAATTTTGAAAAAGAATAAAGTATGAATCACTTCAATTTCAAGTCTTGTGTCATCAGTCTACAAGACTGTGATACTAGTAAAAGGGATAAATACGTCAGTGGAACAGAATAGGGATCCATAAATATACCCACACAAATACGCCCAATCAGTTTTTAACAAAGGTACAAAAACAACTCATGGAAGAAGATAACTTTCTATGAATGGTGCTCTAACAATTGGCTATCCATAGGCAAAAAAAAAAAAAA
>CM053511.1:43267175-43287968 GCA_028627145.1 Eidolon dupreanum
CCCCCTCCTCCTCAGAATTTGCTCCTATAGCCTGAAAATAGAAAAAGTAAAACTGGTTAAAATTATGTCTAAAATGGGAAGAATTTCCAGTTAAGACTGTCCTATTAAAACCTTTGTAGTATCTGTTAACTTATTGTTGCTAATATCCTCATTTTTTTCCTGTGTTCAGAATGTTACACCATTGCCTTGAAAAATATATGCATGAGGGTAGATTTTTAGTGACTAGGGTGAAATGAGCAAATAAAATTCTAATTGTCGTAATAGATATGTTATCTCTTATCTGAATTCTTGAGATGCTTTGCAGCCTTAGTGGAATGATACTGTCTGTGACACCCAAGGCTCTTTATTGTAGAAGTTTCATTTGATGTCTAATAAGTCCTAATAATATTTGGTTAATGTTCATTTTATTTGGGAACTGGACAGTTTCAGTCATAGCCACACAATTTTAAAACAGGTATACTAATGTCTACATTTGTCACATAGGGTTTTAAACTCTGAAGACTCCTTAAAATTGTTCACTAATCACTGAATACATATATATTTTTGCTATGATGCAGATGAAACAATCCATTTATATGGTATCCTCCCTATAATATTCTCAGAACAAAGGAAAATATTTTATATCTGTGCCCTTAATATGTAATCAAAGAGTTAGATTATAAGTAAATGTAGCATTATTCAAAGACTACTTCATCAGGATGATGGAAATTATGAAAGAAAATAGAACCATTTGTTATATTTCAATTGTAATGATATTGCATATTTTTCAGGTATAAAATTATATCTTAATTCCATTGGGTACAACTGTTCTTAAAAGGGCTTAATAAAGTATTAAATACTATTTATGAAAGAAAATTAGTAGTGACTTGGAAAATTTTATGTAACATAGCTTTCTTAAGACAGTTTTTAAAGTGATTCATCAACAGTAGCTAAAAGTCAATTTGCTTATATAAATTGGCACATTTAATAATGATTTTTACAAAATAAATATTTATGTGATGTATAACTCACTCATAGGACCTTGTAGTTTTGTCTAACGGTCTGGTGAAATGTACACATGTGGGTGCCCTATAAGGAATTCTAAGCCCTGTGAATTTATGAATCTATTGACTTCAGTGTTTAGCTAGCCTGATTTCTGAGGCCATTACTGTCATTGACATGTTATTGGAATTAAAGTTAAATTTTTTCTTATTTATCAGGATAACTTCAATTTTGAGGAATATAAATCAATTCGTAGTTGGCTGAAAGCCAATTTCTCCTTCACTGTAACTCCAGCACAGACGTGAAAAGCACACTCACTTCCAGAGTGCCTCATGGATCTGCAGTGATTAATTCTTCTCATTATTTTGCTGCAAATTCTCATGACCCTCTCTGATGATTCGATCAGCCACTTAGAGTTTATGCATATTCATATCTCTGCACTCCTGCCGCACTCATTCACGTCTCCTTCACTGACTGGTGTGTTCTTGGTGCAGTAATTGAGCGGCAGTAGATTGATTACTCTGGGGAGCTGTAAGGCCTTTAAAGGTGAAAACATATCAGTCCTGTTAATTAGGAAACAAAAGCTCTGGTGGCAAGTTCAGCAGTCAGATGTTTCCAGTATAGAAAAGAGGAAAGGTATGATTTGTCCCTCTCCATGAACCTGTTTACTTTTCAAATTTGGTCTGTATCCGTGATAGTAAAGAATAGATTTCTTTTATGAGTTTTCATAGAATGCTAATTAAAGAGGACCTGACAATATTAATACTATTATCTGTGATCTCTTAAATCTGATAGTTAGAAACACCCCCTGTAGCATTGTGGAGACTTGCATAAAATATTTTAATATTTTACATAAATATAGAATGGATTAATTTTGTTATTTAGAGGTTTAATTTGGTTACAATGTTCTAACTTGATTTGTCGCCAATTTAATAGTATGCTTTATGGGAAAAGGGCGAAACTTTATTTAACATGGCATAGAAGTCGAGCCTGCACTTTTTATCTCTTTATCATTAGCATCGTTTGATTTTTCCCTCTTAAACTGTGTATTAAGTTATACATTGTCCTGGCAAAAAGGATCTTATGTGCAAAAGCGGCCTCCATAGTAAGCTGTTTTCAACATGGAAGTTAATTCAGTTTATCTAGTTGACATGTTTTTCTCATATGTGCTGGTTCTCGCGTTAGAGTATCCCCCACGACCCCATCATAAATTTTTCTTTTAAGATAAAATTCCCATACCATAAAATTTGCCCTTTTAAATAAATGGTACCATTCAGTGGGTTTCAGTATATTCAAAAAGTTGTGCAGCCATTATCACTATTTAACTCCAAAACATTTTCATCTCCCCAAATAGAAACCCCATACTCATTAGCAGTAGCTCTCCATCCCCCCAATTCTCTTGACCCCTAACAACCAATAATCTACTTTTTCTCTCTATGGATTAACCTCTTCTAACATTTCATATAAATGGAATCATACCTTGTGTGGTCTTTCATATGTCTGGCTTCTTTTATTTGGCATGATGTTTTCAGGGCTCATCCATATTGTAGCATTAATCAGTTCTTCATCTTTTTATGGCTGAATAACATTCTGTTATATGGTTAGTCCACATTTTGGTTTTCATTCATCAGTTGACAAACATTTGTGTCGTTTCTGCTTTTTGGTTGGTGCTGCTAATAATGCTAATAACGTTCACATCCATCCTCACCCGGTCCTTGGTCTGAGGAAGAAAGCCTTCGTTCGGTCTTCCCCACAGGTGCGACGTTAGCTGTGGGTTTTTCTCAGATGCTGTTTTGACAAACAGGTTTAGGAAGTTCCCTTCTGGTCCTACTTTGTGGAGTGTTTTTATCATGAAAAGTGGTTGGATTTTGTCAAATGCTTTTTCCACTTCTATTGAAAAGATCATGTGATTTTTGTTCTTTATTCTGTTGATATGATGTATTACATTGAATATTATGATATTTTTTAGAGCTTTTGTATAATGTTCTTTTACTTCGATGGTTTTAAATTGAACCAATTTCTCTACCTTATATTTCAGGCATTTATTAATACAGCAAAAGAAATTTATGAAAAAATCCAAGAAGGAGTCTTTGACATTAATAATGAGGTATATACATATAAATATTATTGGCTAATATTTAGAACTGAATTTTAATTACTACTTGGAGTCATGATTTTATATATATTTTAAATTACTAAAATGGGTCTATGGTGTTAGTTAACACATTCATTTATAATCATTTAACTGAAAATTCACTATATGTCGTATAATAGTTAAGTGTGTAGTAGTAGAGCATCAATTCATCTGTACAAACGGATTAAAGTAAGTGCCCCTATCCATTTATTGCAGCAATGCAAAATAATATAAATCCTCCAAAGAGAAGAAAATCCACTTTCAGCCACGCGTCCATATGGTGTCATCTGCTTTGGGGAATAATTCTCTAGTGTGTACATGCATGTACCGTGTTACTAATGCAAGATGCTCTCCCTGTTGTCTGGTATGAAAGTGAGAAATACCCAATTTGGAAATTACCCTCAGTATAGCATAGCATGTTTTCAGGAAACTAAATTAATATGCAGTTGACAACTGGCACTGGTTTTTTTTTCTTGGAGGTTTTTGGGGTTTTATTTTGTTTTTTGTTTTGTCATTTTTTTTTTAATTATTTTGAGCCAGTTTGGGTCAACGTGATTAGGATAAAACATAAGTTTTGAAACAGATAATTCAGTGTTTACCAAAGGTCATCATTTTGACCTAAATCCCTACTATGCATTTATTTTCATTTCAGAATGTTTATGTGGATATAGCATATTATTTACTGTTACATAAATATTTTCACCATTCTACATTAAGACTTTTTGCTTTCAAGAGAAAAACTTTCTTCTCCCCGGCTGCCATCAGGAAAGCATTCCGTTAGGAAGCTAGTGCATGTGTGTCTCTTGGCCTATATATAAATGAGGCTCTTTATTATTCGCTTCAATATTCTTTGCTGAACAAATCAACAGTTTGCCTGAGTTTTCCAAAAAGTACTTGATCTTCTCATTTGTTTTAATTTGGAAAGTTATAGTTTCTGAATCCTATCTTCTAAACTTATATGGCAGTAAATCTTGAGTTAGTTTAAAGGCGACACCATTCAGAGACTAATGCCATATAAATTGAACAATAATTGGGCCTCTATTTAAAAGGGCTCGTTCATTGTTCCTGTCTGGTTTCATATAGTAGCTGACTGCTGTACTGTGCTTGGTGCAGCTTTGATTGTAATGTGCTGTCAGGAGCCAACAGGCCGTGCGATTTATTTGGCCTGATGCCAAGTCTGACTCCTTGATTCCTCAAGAAGTTGCTACCAGCCCAGAGGGGGCAAAACCAATGAGCCATAGGGCATGCTTTTTATTAAAGAGGAGTCAAAAGAGCGAAAAGAAACCACATCAGCTGCTGTCAATACTGAGCTAGTGCCAGAAACCCCAAGGCTACTACTGTTGCAGAACAACTGCCAAGCACTATAAATCTGAGATTTACTGTGACGTAAAGTTTCCTTAAGAGCTTAATTTCTGAAGCTACTGTATTACTTTTCTCAAAGTGTTGTATTTTTAGGTAAAATCCACTTGAGGGAGTGAGGGTTAAGACAGAAGTGTGAGTTTGATGAATGAAAGCACTACTCTGTGTGTGGGTTCTTGGCAAGCTGCCATGTCTTTGGGGATCATAGAAATTATTGATGACACAGAACACTCATATGCCCTTAGCCTGTACAGCTGATTCAACATGGAAGAGAAATGCTGTCTAGAGAAAAGATTTTACGTTGTGTTAGAACAGCATAGGCTTTACATATTTTTATCCTTTAAAGATGATTTGCAAGAAATGTTTTAAACGTTTTCTCCATTGTGAGAATTCACTAAAAAGCAGCACCGTCCAGTTTCTTTGCCCAGTACCTGGTATGATAAAGAATTATTTCCAGAAATATTTCCAGTGGATTGTTCTTAAAAGGAAGAAATACCCCTAAGAGAGATCATCTTAATTGTGCAAAAATCTGCTTTATATATATATATATATTTTCTGAGTTGTTTGGTAACATTGTGTCATTAAGAGTGAAATGGATTTTTATTGGATCCAGTTACATTTATTATCCTTTTCTCCTTTATTTCAGGCAAATGGCATTAAAATTGGCCCTCAGCATGCTGCTACTAATGCCACACATGCAGGCAATCAGGGAGGACAGCAGGCCGGAGGAGGCTGCTGTTGAGTCCGTTTTTACTGTCTCGCTGCCCAAATGGGGCCTACTCACTATTTCTTTCACCCTCTCCTCCTGCTCAGCTGAGACATGAAACTGTTCGAAATGGCTTTATGTCACAGAAGACTTTAATCTTTCAAATTCTTGTATAACTTTGAATAAATGGTTAATGTTCACTTAAAAAGACAGATTTTGGAGATTGTATTCATATCTATTTGCATTTGATTTTTAGGTCAATTGATGTGATTATTTTTGTTAACTGTTGTCTTGTGCCCTTACCTACGAACTGAATTGTATTAAACACTACAAAGTCATCTTGAGTATTTTAAATTGGTTTGTGTAGTTAGGTTTCCCAACACTTGTGGTTACCTAATGTTTAATATTAATAGAACTGTCCTCAAAAAGTTTGTCAATTTTCAAGGCTATAAGTAAGGAAAAACAGAAGGACTCTTTTAATTCTGTATTTGTTTACTTTCTGTATATATAGTTTAATAAACTGCTTGGGTGTAATTTGCCAAGCTTGAATTCATTAATGCATTTGCATAAATTCTATACTGTTTAGAGCTTAAAGCTACAGAAGCATTGTTAGGAATTGCTTGGACACTGAATTTTAAACTTTTTGACATTGTTAGCAAGCATGTTCCATCTTTTCTTGTCTCTAGTCCAAGAAAAATATGCTTAATGTACATTACTAAAAGCTATGTATGTGTTAACTTGTTTTAATGCCAAAAGTTTGCTGTTTTGTCCACAATTTCTTTAAGACCTCTTCAGAAAAGGATTTGTTTGCCTTAATGAATACTGTTGGGTAAAAACACAGTATAATGAGTGAAATGGGCAGAAGCAAGAACTCCCTACACCTAAGCGACTCCAAGAAGAATGAATGTCCACATTTAGATGGCACATTATGAGGACTTTAATTTTTCCTTAAACACAATAATGTTTTCTTTTTCTTTTATTCACATGATTTCTAAGTATATTTTTCATGCAGGACAGTTTTTCAACCTTGATGTACAGTGACTGTGTAAAATTTCCTTTCAGTGGTAACCTATAATCTTTGAAATATGGTAAGCATCTTGTCTGTTTTGAAGGAGATATGACAATAAATCTACCAGATGGAAAATCCTGTTAAAAAGTAGAAGAGCTTTAGTAATTTACTCAGTGTGGTAGTTTTATCCTTTTTTCCCCTTATTTTTCTCCTCTGGTCTATAATGAAATTGTTATAGCAGTGCAAAATAAAGTCCTATGTATAAAAGTGTTCTTTTTTTTATTATGACCACATCATTTTTTTAAGCTTTTTTTTTTTTAGTTCATTCACAGTTTTTACATGTATTTAAGCATATTTTCAAAAGGGTCAGAATGTTTAACACTTACCCTTAGTAAAAATTTTGCTAAAAGGTGATAAAACTTCACAGTATTGAAATGCTTTGTTATTGATGACGTAAGCAATATTTTGTATTTAACTAGTCCAAACGCACATTTAAACTGTAAGAAAGCTTCACGAGGTGCTTAAGAATGAGACTACTTTCAATTTACTTATTGACTTCAACTTTCTACAAATCTTCCCTGAATATTCAGCAATACTCTGTTAAAGCTTTAACATTACTCTTACAGGAAGACACGTAATGCTGTCTTAGTTTTGTTTTAACTTGCTCCTGGAGGACAGAGGGAAAGGTCAGAGGAAATTGAGTTTCTTGAATATTTTTATTATAAACTTTTTTCCCCTTAAAGTGGTCATACCAAATTCATTGATCTTACCATTCACTTTCCTTAGTGATGAGTAGAAAAAAATTAAGGCAAGTAAGACTTGTTCTGCTCTATACCAAGAAGAGGATGATTCTTTGGAAATTGTTATTTTTAAACTGTTCTTAACTTTTCCAGAAGTTCAGTGTGTTTCTTCTCCATGCTGTGTTGCCTAATTCTTCTAATAGTCAAGTATAAGAACAGCAACTAATGGTAAAAACAACAAACCAGCACATGCATTTTAATACCCTAAGGAAAGATGGAGCTTTCAAACACAGCTCCTACCACAGCAACCTTAACCTGCCTCTGGCTTAGGCAGCAGGGTGAGTAGTGAGTGGACTTCTCTATAGTTCATTACCACTTTCTCTATAGATCTCATCTACTTACATCAATTGACAAAGCAAATGTACTGTCTGCTTCTTACTCTTTGCTCATTTTATTAGCCCTATGACAAATAATGTAATGTCGGCACCTATAATTGAATCTTTAATACTGTAATTGAGTCCTTAATCTTTGATCAATTTTTGTAGCATCATTGGACATGTTTTAAGAGCTAGAAAATCAGTCACTAAAAAATAAATAACTTTTAATGTCTCAACATGTAACATTCCGAAGTTGTAATCTTCATAAAGATAGTGTGTTGCTGTTTTTCTTCTGAATTTAAGACAACTGAATCAAGAGCAGATTTTTGAAAGAGTAGCATATAATTAGATATACAATTCAGCAATATATGAGAGCTGAAGTGGATATTTATATAAAATTTGTTTTTTTTATTTTAAATACCTGTTAACAGGATAATGGTTCCTATTTAACTTATGATAGTCAAGAGGGTAGGAATGTAAATGATACCAAAATGTGTAATCATTCAAAAAATGGCATGACTGGCTTTGGGACACATTAATATTGGTTCACTCATAGGTAATGAAGCCCCATCTAAGCTCAGTAATAAGATTGGCATGATAGGGTTTAACAATATGAGCTTTAAAAAATATAAGAAGATGACCTTGTTTCATAATAAGAATTGAGGATATAAACAGACAAACCAACCAACATATCTACCTGTGTTTCTTAGAGTTTACATGTGCTTTGGCGTTCAAATGAGAATTGAACCTAGCATCTCGTTTTACATTGGTACATACTCGATGATGGTACTTACTTGGTTGAAATCATGATGGGAAACTTTAAAGAGCCAGTGTGTATTTGGTATTCATAAGCTTTACAAAGTTATGAAGCCAACTCTTAAAAACTGAAGGACAAGGGACCGAAAATCTGATAGAAAATAAAGAATTCACTGAAAATGGTATAAAAAATGTTCCTAAAATGTATTTTTCAAATTCAAACATACTTGAAGAAATGTAAATGAAAACTAAGATACCATTTCTCACCTAAGAGAATGGAAGAAATTTAATAAAATAGCACATTCTGTTGGTGAAACACTCGTTGCTGGTGGAAATGCAAGCTAGTACTGTCTTTCTGAAGAGGAACTTGGCAATACCTAATTAAACCAAAATATACTTAAAACCTGTTGACTTGGCCATCTCACTTCTAGGGAACACCATGACGATTTCCTCCAACAATGCAAAAACACGTATGCACAAGCTTGCTCACTGCAGCATTGGCTGTAATTGCAAAATAATTAAAAATGACATAAATATATATACATGAGAGCAACCTCCTGTTAATAAACTGTGGTTCAGCCACACAGTGGAGTCCTACACAGCTCTGTGAACTGGTGTCATGATTTCCAGTTGGAAAAGCCAAGTGCAAGCATGTCTCCAGTCTACCATTCTTTGTGTAATGCAGGCAATTTAAGAAATACACGTGTATCTGCTTATTCATGCAAAAGAAACAAAGAATAAATGAGAAACTAATGAGGCGAATTACCTACAGAGAGGGTTGATACAGAGTGGAAAATAAAGAAGATTGGGAATGGAGTATTTGGAACGAGTGATACCTCTCCCTGTGTACATTTTTGTTCTGACTCAACTATAGTAACGTTTCACATACTCCAGAAATAATTAAAATCAACCATGATGTGCAGGGAACTCAAAATACCAATGAATGAACCTACCTATATTACAAATGAGTGACATTACCACACTGGAAGGGGGTAGAAAAAACCAGCAACTTTTTAAAAACAGGATTTTGACTATATGTATACTGTAAGGTTAAAGACAATGATCTGTACACAAGTATACTCTAGTAAAAATGTATGGGTTAGCAATTCTAAAAATACTTTTTGTATATTAAGATTGAGCAAATGTGGATAATGGAAGATCTATAATGAAAGCAAAGGTTTCTCTTTTTGACAAGAGTTACAAATAAAAGTTGAACTGGGTGTGGAAGAACTCTGTGGTCTTGGGTTAGAATGGAGATGTTAGAGACCCATAGCTTTCATGTGTACAGATGTGTAGAGAAATACAGATGGGTGAGTGTGTGAGTATAGGTACGTATATTTCCTAGTTTTGTCTACAGAAAGGACCTGAAAGCAAAGACACCTAAGTAGCAATGAGCACACCTAGTGCTCGGATATTGGTTTCTAAATACCATTCTCTTACAAAGGGAAGTAGGGTTCCTTGGAGAAATGATTGATACCAGGGCTGGGGCAGGGAAATTAGAAAATGAGCCTGGAACATCTTGTGCCAAAAAGTAAGGAAGTGCTCATAAAATGATGAGGGGGTAAGGGAAGAGAGGCATTTGGCAAAGAATAGAGGAGCCAACTTGTTGCTTCCAATGGCCAAATCTGGGACAACTTGAAAAAATAACTAATGCTAGTAATGGATTATAAACCATGGAAATAAATGTCCATGATATAGATAAGTGATTGAATCAATAAAAGGGCAGAAAGGGTAGCTTTTCCTTAGAGTAAAATATCAATTAGTAGAGACAAAAGGTACAATATAAGCAGAAAATTATCAAACAGTTTTAAAGACAGGAATCGTTAATATGAGTGCTAGATATATAGTGGGCAAAACATGATAAATATGTACAGAGTATCGCCACAGGATACTGTTACAAAAGGAAAAGTAGTAACAACAGTCAACTGAAGACACCACTTGGATTAAGTGATCAAGATGTGAAGGCGGCATGTACCAACTGATGGTATTGCCCTGAGAAGGGCACAATTCTGTGGGGTTTTGCCAAAAGTGTATAACCTCAAACTAATCTTTGGGAAACCTCAAACAAACCCAAATTAAGGAACATCCTACAAAGTAAATGGCCAGTACTTTTCAAAATTATCAAGGTCATGAAAGAAAGTGTGAGGAACTATCGCAGATAGGAGGAAACAGGGAGACATGATGACTAAATGCAGTGTGGGATGCTGGCTGGTCCTGGGGGAGGGATTTGATGAAGGGCACACAGGGGCTTCTCTGGTAGCAGCAATGTTCAGTTTTTTGACCTGATCGGGGGTTACATGGATATCCACATTATAATTTTTAAACTATGCATATGTTTTATGCAGTTTATTGTAAATATGAATTTGTCTTCATTAAACAAAAATGCTACCTTTTGAAACAACTTAAAATTTAAATGTTGACATTTACCTTATTCCCTTGTTATGGGTTGAATTGTCCCCCCCCCCCAGAAAATAGACACACACACACACACACACACACACACAAGTACTAACCCCCAGTGCCTCAGAATTTGTCTTTATTTGGAAATAGGATTGTTGCAGATGTAATTAATATAAAGTCATGCTGGACCCTGTTCTTATAAGAAGACGGCCATGTGAAGACAGACACAGGGAGGTCACACGACAAGGTCAGAGATTGACATTATACGGCCTCAAACCAAGGAACAGGAAAGACTGTCAGCAAGCCCCGGGAAGCTGGGAGAGGCAAGGAAGGGCCCCTCCGTAGGTTGCAGAGGGATTGCGACCCCACAGACATTGTCAGACTTCTGGCCTCCAGGACTGTGAAAGAATAAGTGTCTGGTTGTTTCAAGTCACCCAGTTTGCGGCACTTCGTCACGGCCACCCTAGGAATTTAAAACATCCTGTATATCCTATGAATGAAGGCATTTGGGTTTTTTTGATAGATTGTCTGTACCTTCAGTGAAAGGTCGTGTGAAAGGCATGGGTTTATGGGAGCGTGACAGCTGCCTCCCTGCTTGGCACATGCAGAGCTCATCCGGAGAGAAGCAACGGTGATCTCTAGGCATATTTTTTCCATCTTCTCACCTTTAATTTATACATCAGGATGCTATTTGGAGTATGATATGTTTGTATAGAGAGATTTCATGAAATATCAAAGATACAACACACTTTCTTGATATGACATTATAGGTACAATTTTTAATGTTACACCCAGAATTCAGTCAAATTGAAGCACCTGTCAAACACGCATGTGATATGATTATGACAATGACAAAGTGGAAAATAACAAATTTTAGAAATTTCTATTGTGGAAATAAGGACAACTTAAAAAGTGGGGACAAGCTGAGCAGGAGAGGTGTGTTTGCATTTGAGGTACTGAAATCATTTATGATAATTTGAATATTACTAACGAGGCTCAGCACAAGGACTAGAGTGAAGGCAACTAGCTGGAGGGGAAGGTAACCACTAGGGAGAAGGCCGAGTTGTCTTCTAGTTGACAATTAATTTTGCATTAAAATAGCCACATCCCAGCCCCTAAGATCTGCTACTGCAAAGAATTCACATTTACAGTACCTGGTAAATGGCCAAAGCCAGCCTGCTCTTCATCTTTTCATAGGTATGGTTTGAGAGCAGCCCAGGTACAAGTTGTCCGTACTTCCTTTCCCCCAAGCAGGTGGTGATTTACATTAAACCACTGATAACTTGACATCTTCTTTGCAGTTAATATTATCAAAGCCTTTATTAAGGACTGTACTAATAGTGGATTAAGTGGACTAAGGACTATAACCAAACAATCTTGATGGTTCTGTCAGGGGCTATGGCCACAGAGTTATCTATTCCTAGGAACTGTCCTATGGAACTTAGGATCTCAGAGGACCCTGAGTTGATTCCATGTGACCAGCCACTGCAGGATGGGTGAAGTATTTATGCAGGTGATGTGCATTTTAAGTGTGAAAAGCAATGATTATTATACAACATAGTATTAGTTTCCTAGGGCTGTCATAGCAAAGTATTATAAACTTAGGGGCTTAAACAACAGCAATTTATTGTCTCACAGTTCTGGTGACCAGAAGTCCAAATTCAGAGTCTCAGGGTTACACCCTTCTGAGGTTGTGAAGGAGGGATCTCTCTCCCTGGTTAGTACATGGCCGTCTTGTCCCTATGTCTCTTCACATCACCTTCCCTTTTGTGTGTGTCTTCATATCTAAATTTCCCCTACTTATAAGGACACTGGTCACACTGTATTAGGGCCTGCTCTCATGACCTCATTTAACTGGATTACCTCTAAAAATTCTGTCATTGGATAAGGTCACATTCTGTGCTACTGGAGTTTAGGATTTCAACATACCAATTTGGGAGGGGGCGACAATTCAGCCTGTAACGTGGTTACGGGTTATTATGGATTATTATCACACAGTCAGAAAGAGAAGCACTCTGCTCTTTAATCAGCCCAGTATGTGTTTATGATGAAGTTGGGGTTTGGGGAACACCAGAAATGACATGAACAAGCTAGGTATAAAGAGATTTTAAAGAACACGTCCTTAAAGTTCTTTATTTTCTTCATCTGTGTCTATTAAACCTAGAGAAAAAGCTCAGCACGTGGCATAATTTCTTTCCTAATTTTGAATGTCTCACAACTTAAGACCCATTAAAACCCAGCCCTTTGTCACTTGAGCCTCGGTGATGTCATGGGGCTGGCATGCTTGTATCTCCATGGTGTCGCCTGCTCTGAGGGCCACATGTCTTCCCATCAGGCGGCATCGCCCGTTCGGACAACAAAATTCCTGAAAACGTGACATGCAGTGGCACTGAGCTTCCTCATTCTTGCCTTCTCACTCCTTCCTCAACCTGAAAACTTTTTTTTTTTTTGAACTGGAGATGAAATTCACATACCATAAAATTAACCATCTTAAAGTGAAGAAATCAGTAGCATTTAGTATATTCACAATCTATGCAACCACCCCCTTCCACCTAGTTTCAAAACATCACCCCAAAGAAGGCCTCATAGCTATTCAGTAGTTACCCACCATGCGCCACCTAGCCCCTGGTAACCACTAATCTGTGTTCTGTCTCTATAAATCTACTGATTCTGGATATTTCATAATAATGAAATCATACAGCATGTGGTTTGTGTCTGGATATTTTCATTCAGCATAATATTTTTGAAGTTCATATTCATTGTAGTGTGCATCACTACTTCATTCCTTTTTATGATTGAATATTACTCCATCGCATACATATGCTGCAATTTGCTTATTCATTTGGCCACTGATAGACATTTGACCTGTTTACCCCTTTTGGCTGTTTTGACTACTGTAGCTGTGAACAACTGTGTACATGTATCAATCTGATTACTAGTACTTGTTACCAACCTAGTTCTGATTTTTCTACATTTTAATAAAAACATTCCTTTGATACATTATAAAAAAAGTTATTAATGCACAAGTTTTTTTAAAAGCTTAATAGTATTTAAACAGGGGTCCCAAAACTCAGACTGTGGACTGCTACAGGTCCTTGGCCTGTTAGGAACCTGGCTGCATAGCAGGAGTTGAGCTGCAGGGTAGGGAGCGTAGCTTCATCTTCATTTGCAACTAATCCCCAGTGCCAGCATCACCACCTCAGCCCCACCTCAGATCATTAGGCATTAGATTCTCAGAGGTGCACCAGTCCCTGGTGCCACAAAGGTTTGAGGACCGCTGTATTAAAAGGCTTACAATCAAAACAATCATCCCATGTCCTGTTCGTCTCCACCTCATCATCTACTCCCCAGAGTTCTCGGCCATGCATCTCACCCCACTGTGGTGCCAGGCCTCCCTGGTCAACCTCCAGGTCCTGTGCAAGGAGAGACAGAGGTTGACCTCTGGCTATGCAGTGTTGAGAGGTGACATGGAGACAGGCCCCACGCCTCCGGTCCCCCTGCCCCGGTGACTGGCACTGCTCACACACATTCCACGCTGCTAATCAGAACATGGTTGACATTTCTTGTACAGTGCTAGCTCCTCTCCTACTCTCTGTACCCTTGTGGATTTGTATCAGTTTCTTTCTACTATTAAGCATATATATATATATATATATATATATATATATATATATATATATTATTAAGCATATATATATATATTATTAAGCATATATATATATTATTAAGCATATATATATATATATTCTTTTACAGAAATGGGATCATAGTGCTTACCACTTTTTTTCACATATTCTATTATAAAATCTCCAACGTTGTGACATAGTCACCTTGTCAGCCCAGGATCTCCACTGCCTAGTTCAAATACTGACTCTAACACCTATTCTCAAGGGATTGAAACGCCTCGTTCAGGTTCCTCATCTATAAAATGGGAGTGATAATCACCCTACCTCGTATGGCTGCTGGGAGGGCAAAACATGCTATTGCATGTGGCTGAGAGGGTGAAACACGTTATTACATGTAAAGTTCTTAGAAATTGGCTTAGCGAGTACTCAATAAATGTTTTCTAAATGATTTTGACGGCTGCATAATATTTCGTTGTGTGGACATGCTGTAATTTATCTAATCATCCATGTCTGTTAACTAGGTTTGTGAATAATTTAGAGATAATAACCAACACTCATATAGCTAAATCTTTGGGCACGTCAGCATTACTTCTTTAGAATACATTCTTAGAAATGGAATTGCTCGTTCATAAAGTATAAACATTGTTAATGATTTTTTATATATATATATACATATATATATATATAAATTTTTCCTCTAGAAATGTACCAATTTATATTCCAACTAGACCTTGAAGGTGTTCTGTTTCAAGTGCTCTATTACCAACAATGGAAATTTTTATTTGAAAAATATATTTTGGCAACTTGATGGGCACTCAAAAAAATCTTTTGTTTCAGTGTCATTTATTAAGCAGTTTGAGGTTTATCTTTCCCTCATTACATTTAAATACTTTAATTTCAGACAGAATTTTATATGCGTTTTTGGAGCAATCTGTAACATTTTTATTGTCATAGATTTCTACATTAGCACCACCTCTCAAAACCTTGCAAATTCTCTAGGAATTCTTAAAAATCATGTTAAATGTATAGTTTAGTTTGGGGGGAAATTGACATTAGTATGATAGCAAATGTTTTCATCCGGGAACTTATACAGGAACAAGATGTCTATCTGTGCAGCAAGGACTTTTAAGATAATGGCATTCATTCCAGAAAAAAAGTTTTGAGGAGCTCAGTTCATTTGCAAAGTCTAAAATTAGTCTTACATTTGCAATTTCAAATTCAGTGCATTTTAGGGAGAAAATTTCTGCCCCTTTTGCTTTTTGTTTGACCATATCTAAGGCATTTTCCAATTTCTGCTAATTTTTATTGCCTTTCATCTATTTTTAAGCTGCTGTTTTCTATACATCTCTTAGTTCATTATCCTGAAAAAATAGCCTTTCTCTTCTTTCAGCTATAAAATGTCAAAAGTAAACAGCAAATATTCATACAGTATGCATCTGACTCAATTCAATATGAATGAACATTCAGCAAATACTGAGCATTTGCCAAGTAAATATAGTAAATCATATTAATGTGCTACTTGATAATAAAGTGTGATCTTTCATATTTAGCATCCAAATCACTGAAAAATAATCGCTATCATTCTCCTTGTGGCTTACTAATCAAGTTTTCCACATGGTATCCTGCTTGCCCAGCAAGCTGGCTCTTGTTGGCTTCTTTTAACCCTGTCCTCAAGACGAATCACACTTGATTGGCTGCATGGTCCATTACTTCCAGCTTAGAGATGCTGTAAAAGTGCATTCTTTCTGTGACCGCCTCCACTCCCAAACTTGTGTCCTCAGCCTTTCCTCCTCTTACCTGTTTTGGTTCTTCCTTCCAACTCTCGCAGCTCTTCTCTTGTCCTTGTGTCCCTGGGATATTTATTGCAGTATAATGTGAAACAGAAAAATTTGGAAACAGTTTTAAGCCAATCAATAAGAGATTTTTAAAACAAAATTCTAACCTATTCTGTAACTGGTAGTGTGATCTTAAGCAACTTACTTGACCTTTTTGTACCCCAGTTTCCTCGATAAAATGGGGATACAGAAATACCTATTCCATGGGGTTGTTATGAAGATGAAATGAGCTAATATTTATGAAGCACTAGAAGAGTACCTTATGCACAGTAAGCAGCATATATGTGTTAATTAAACAGAAAAAGAAAAAGTTTTTTCATAGAATACTACACAGTCATTTAAAAAAATCAGGGTTCTATGTAAATGACATATTATTAAGTAAAACCATTTACATAATATATAAATCTATGTGTACAAGGTAAGTCAAATAAAAGTGATATAGAATAATACCTATATTATGATTATATATATATTATATATGTATGTATCACACACAGGGAGAAAATTATGTAGAAGAATATATCCCAAACTTTTGACTATAACTAATTTCTGGATGGAGAATTTTTACTTTCAATTATGTACACTTCTATACTGCTTCAATTTTTAATAATTTTGCATTAACATATTACTTGTATAAGTAAAATATTTCAAAAGAAAAAATAGGCAAAGGACATGAAGAGACAATTCATAAAAGAAGAAACAAATGATTCAAGCATATGAAAACATGTCAAAGATTAGTAAAATATAAGTTGAAACAAAGAGATACCAATTTTTGCCTGTCAAATTGGCAAAAAATAAAAATGCTTAATAACATCCAAGATTAAGAATTTACATATTCATAAAATGTAATAGAATTTAAAGAGAGAAAATTATGTGTGTGTGTGTGTGTGCATGTATAAAATGACCTAATGATTTCAATTCTATACTTCTGACTCTATCCTACAGAAATTTTAGCACAAATGCATAAAGATGAATGTGTAGAATATTTACTTAAACATGATTCGTAATACAAAAATCACATAAATTTCCATGCTATAAGAATGTATAGGTTATGGAATACTATGCAGCCATTAAAAATAATAAGTTGGGGTTTTTTTATGCGCTAAGCTGAAAAGTCCATAATAAACTTTTTAAAATTATGCTGCAGAACAATATTTATGGTAGGATCTTATTTTTGTAAAAAAAATTTTAAAATAGAAAAACTACTTCAGCATAAATATGTTTTCAAAGCCTAGAAAAATGATGTCCAGGGTTTACACATGAACTGAGTGTTATTAGGGCTGGACAGGAAGCAGGGAAAATGATAACGTTCACGTTACACAGGTCTGCAGTGCTTGTCCTTGTTTCTGTGAGCTTCTGCTACCTTTAAATTTTAAAAGTTGTGGGTTTTTTAAAGAATCCACATTTTAATTAACAAATCTATGTGTGACTTTATTATCATAAAGTACAGCATTAAAAACAAAAGGGACAGGGAGTATATGGGAAACTCAGTTTTGCTGTGAACCTAAAATTGATGTAAAAAAAATAAAGTCTGGGTGGGAAAAAAATGGCATAGATGATAGAGGCTGTTCATCCCTCTGGCAACTAAATCAAAGTTGTGATGGAAACAAGGAGCAGCAGCAAGGAAAAATTGCCTGGGATCTAGATGAACAAGCCACACAACTAGGGAGAAATCCAAGAAGGTACCCTGCAACGGCAGAAGGTAGGACGGGGCGAGAACGCAGGGGTGCCGGGTCTCCAGCGGCTGAGTGAGATGGAGGCTGCAGCAGCGGCAGACGCCTCTTAAAGGGGCCGAGTCTGCAAGCAGATTTTCGTGGTGACGAACCTGCTCGCTCTGAGCACCAGTGCCAATTCGGCTGCATGCAGGGGGCACCAGGGACTTATAGAGAGAGATTGTCGGAGTGAGGGCCAAGGTGAGACTTGCTGGGTACAGATGTGTCAGCGGTATCCATTGTTTCCTGTTGAGCCCTCCCCGCTCCCAGTGTGCGGACACAGAGCCACCATAGTCGGACGTCATCAAACTGGATAACTGAGGTTGCCCCGCCCAGAGGATTCCCTGAAATCCCGCCTCCCCCAACTCAGAGCTCTACCAAAGCCACATCCAGATGTATCCTCGGCGAGTCAGGCGCTTCTTGCTGAGACTCACACTGAAGGCAACTGGCCTCAGTTTCTGGTGTGGCCTTTTGAGGCAACTATAAGCACAGCATCTGTGGATTGCTTGCTGAATCTTAGCAGGTGGCCCCGGAGGGGTAGAGGTTTGGGCTAAATTTGGCCTGCAGCTGAACCCCTCTCAGGACTGTGCCACTGGACACAGACTTCACAAATCCACACTAATAAGACTGGGAGACTTAGGGGCTTTACTTAGGACATAGAAACAGACATGGAAAGGCAGCCAAAATGAAGACAAAGAAGCAGAAACCATATGAGAGAACAAAACAGAGATCCAGATACAATGGGGTTAAGTAATCTAACAAATGCAGAGTTCAAAATACTGGTTATAAAGATGCTCAATGAACTTATGGGAAGTGTAGATGAATTCAGTGAGAACTTCAACAAAGAGATAAAAAACATAAAAATGGAAGTGGAAATTATAAAAGGGAACCAGTCTGAAATGAAGAACACATTATCTGAGATGAGAAGTATATTAAATGGAACAAAGGAATAAACAAAGTGAATGAAGAAGAGGATCAAATATCCTTTCTAGAGGATGGGAAAGCCAAGGACACTCAATCAGAATCGCAAGAGATAAGATGCGAAGACTATAAAAATAATTTAAGGAGGATATGGGACACTATTAAGGCTCCAAATACTCATCTGATCGGCGTAACTGAAGAAAATCAAAATGTTGAACAGCTGTTTGATGAAATAATGATGGAAAACTTCCCTAACCTGGTGAAGGAAATGGACATAAAACCCCAGGAAGCTCAAAAAATTCCACAAATCAGGGATCCAAAGAGACCCACACCAAGACATATCATAATTAAAATGCCAAAGATTAAATACAAAGAGAGAATATTATAAGCAGCAAGAGAAAAACAAGTAATTACATATAAGGGAAAACCCATAGGACTGGCAGCTGATTTCTCAAAAGAAACTATGCGGGACAGAGGGTTTGGCACAAAATATTTGACAGGATGAAGACCCCGGATATACAAACAGGAATACTTTATCCAGCAAAGCTATCATTTAGAGTGGAAAGGTAGATAAAGAGCTTCCCAGACAAAAATAAGCTAAAGGAATTTATCACCACCAAGCCAGTATTACAGGAAATGTTGGAGGGACTTCTTTAAGAACAAAACACATGTATCGAAAACAGGAATAAAGAATGGTAACAACTACATTTCTATCAATAAGTACCTCAAATGGAAAAGAATTAAATGCTCCAACCAAAAGATAGAGTGGTTGAAAGGATAAGAAAACAAGACCCTTACATGTAAAAAGGAAGGGGATGGAAAAACATATTGCTTTGATGGACCTAGAAGGTATTTAAGTCAGACAGAGAAAGATAAACTCTATATGATTTCACTTATATACAGACTCTAAGAAATAAAAATAACAAACTAATCAAAAATAGACTCACAAATATAGTGGACAATTTAGTGTCAGACAGAGAGGAGGGGAGATTGGGGAGCTGGAAGAATGGGGCGAAGGGCTAAAGAAGTACAAATTAGTAGCTGATGGATGGTCACGGGGATGGGGAGCATGATATAGGGAATGCAGTTAGCATTAATATGTTGGCTAGGTGGAGGGTCAGGGGAGAGAGGGAACAATTGGGAGAATCGTTTTATGAACTATATAGATGTCTAACCAATGTACTGTATACTTGAAACTAAATTAAAAAAATAAAATAAAATAAAGTCTGGGCATTCTCAAGTCAAATGCTCCAAAATTTATGCTGGAAATTAAAGTTTTTAGCTGTGTTGCAATGTCAAATATAGATTCCTATATCTAAACTAATATCAAGAAAGAAATAACATGCAATATAATATTTTAAGATAAAATGATATGCTGCATTTTTTATGCATTCAAAATTTTACATAAAAGGAATAGTTTCTTAAGGGAAAATTGCAAAGTTTAAGCATACACTCACCATCGGCTACAGCAATTGTGCTTCTTGATGTTATCCTAAAGGAGTTGAAAACTTATGTCCACACAAAAATCTACACATGGAAGTTTATAGCAGCTTGATTCATAATTGCCAAAACTTAGAAGCAACCAAGTTAATAGATGAGTGAAAGCATAAACTGTGGGTACGTCCAGACAATGGAATAATATTCAGTGCTAAAAAGAAATGAGCTATTAAGCATGAAAAGACATAGAGGAGCCATTTATGCAGATTGCTAAGTGAAAGAAGACTATCTGAAAAGCTACATATTGGTTATTTCCAGCTATATGACATTCTGGAAAAAGCAAAAACTATGAAGACAGGAAAAAGATCTGTGGTTGCCAGGGGTCCAGGTGTGGGAGGTATGAATAGGCACAACACAGGGGATTTTTAGGGCAGTGAAATGTTTCTATATGATACTACCATGGTGGATACATGTCATTATACATTTATCAAAGCCCATTGAACATATAACACAAAGCACGAACTCTAATGTAAACTATGGAATTTAGTTAATAATAATATATCTATATGCATCCTTCAATTATAACATTACCACACTAATACAAGATGTTAATAATAGGGGGAATGGGGATAGGTCAGAGGGTATGTGGAAAATTTTCTATAAACCTAAAACTGCTTTTGAGAAAAGTCTATTAATTAGAAATAAAAGTGTAAAGGGTGAGGTTCATGCTTCCCACCAGATCTCCTGGTTGGAGGGCCACACAGAGCCCAGTAGTTTATCACAGCTCATTGTTACTTGGG
>CM053511.1:43288468-43408159 GCA_028627145.1 Eidolon dupreanum
CGGAAGACTGCGGGAACTCGAAGCCAGAAAGAGGCGAGAAAGGCTCCCCTAGAGTCCCGCAGGGAGCACGGCCCTGCCTAGACCTGGATTCCTGACTCCAGCATCCAGACGAGAGAACGAATTTCTGCTGTTTGACTCACCCAGTCCGCGGTGCTTTGTATAACAGCAGCACCGAGAAAGGGATATTTTAAATGTACTACTTCCCCACCAAGTAACCATCTCACTCGCCACAGTTTTGCTGTTTTTTTTTTTCTGTTTTTGCTTGTTTGTTTGTTTTTGTTTGTTTGTTTTTGTTTGTTTTTTGTTTGTTTTTTGTTTGTTTTTACCCTGAAGGTGATAATATAATTTGAACTACACGTACTGATAGAGCTCTCCGAGGTAAGTATTCCCTTTTCCCCCTCAACTGCCACCAAGTCTTTCCACTCCCTGGAAACACATGCTAAAGCAGATACCCAGTAGATAGACCGCCGCAGGCACCCGGGTGCACCCTCGTTAGGGGGCGCTCTGCGCCACGCTCCGCGCCCAGTGCAGGAGTCCACAGGCCCCCACGGGCCTGGCCGAGGTGCAGATTGAGATTCCGAAGGCCCAGGGACAGCTGAGCCTCCGAACTTCCAGCCAGGTCTTCGGTCTTGCAGACGCTACAGGACCTCGGACATGCTTGGAGTAGCAAGGCTTTTAGTTCGTGGCCCACCCAGGTCCTGCGGAAAACAGTGGGTGCCTGCGGGAGACACCGAGGGCTGGACTGGGCAAAGGACGGAACGGGGTTCCCAAACGGGGGTATGAATCAGGAGAAGCAGTCCTGCCAGCTCTGCGAGGCTTTCCCTCATGGTGGCACGGAGGACAACATCCCTTCCCCAGGGTCATTTATTTTCATTGCCAATAAAAACATTATCTTTTGGATTTCAATTTACTGATGAAAAGATGGTTAGAATGCCTTTCACGAAATCAGAGACCAGTGCCTCTGATTTCTCTCCGGGATTTTAAAGTTCTTCCTAAGTCCAGATGCTCTGAACACTTAAAGATGCTATAATAATCACGGTAATAATATTAATAATTTTTAAATTAAGTAATAATTTTAAAGGAAGTCTAGATGGTTTCACTGGTCAAACATCTAATTACTAAAGCAGAGAAGTTGACTGTTGGGACACTTAACCAGGACTTAGGAGGGAGGGTGGTGGGATAAAATGTCACATAGGGCTGTTTTTCAAGTTAACGTTTGACAATGTGAGAAGTGGATTTCATCAGATCAAGAACAGCCTTAACAACCTTGTATCAGAAGTGTGTACCTCGAATAAGCTTTTGTCCTTCTGAGAATACAGCACGAAGTTAACCAAACCTCCCACTTTATATCACCAATGGGAAGTGCTGGATCCCCAGCCGGCTGCAGGCCTAGGCTGGCCTTGGGCAGACAGCTCCCACCCTCCGCACAAGCCACTGACTGCAGTTCTTCAGTGGGTTTTATTACTGCGAAGAAAAACTTTTTTATTCCTACCATATGATTTGACACTAAAAATTATTTAAAAGAACTTAACAAAACCAAAGCTGCAATGAAAAACTAGTGTGTTGTGTATGTATCATTTTTATGCTTCGGACTGGTTTTATTATTTTTGGAACTATTACAAGACTTCTGTTAAACATGTTGACTGTTAAGGGGAAACAGACTCTTGGCAAATGTGGAAAACCAATTACAGAAAACGTCTCTGCAAGAGCTCGAGAAACACCAGGAAGGCACAGAGGAAAAGCTTGTGCTGCCCCTTCTCTAACCACCGAAAACACAGACGGAGGGATCGCCGTGAAGAAAAAATACAACTGTTACATCGCTGTCTTTATTTTTATATTTACAGGCAAAAGACAGTAAAATAATACTTCTCAGATTTGCTTATAATGTAGTAGAGTACAACATAGAATTATTTTTCTTAAATCTGATACAAGGAAAGTAAGATTTTCAAAATAAACAACCTAAAGAATGATTATTTGCTACATTCACACACACACACACACACACACACACACACACACACACACACACAAAGCTTCACCCCTAATGAATCAAATTACCTTTAAATTTAAACCCCTGAATTAGAAATATTAATTTACTCAGCTTTTGAGAGTATACCTGTTGTATACAGTGAAGAAACAGCATACTATCATGTAACTACTAATTAAAGGATATAATTTTATCTATGTAAATACTAACAGAATTGAAATAAATGAAGCTTCAACTTCGAATTGATTAAATTTGAAAAACTGTAAAGCTGATCTAGAAAAAAAATCAATAGAGGCAACAAAACGTTTTCAATTACTATTTAGCTATTATTTTTCGATGTTCTCCCATGTGTTGGGCGCTGTGTTAAGCACCAAGATGTGCACATGGGTAAGACATGATCTTGGACTTCAAGGAACTTCCAGTTTGGGAAAAGGCAAAGCAGCAATTTAAATACGATGTGATAAAGATGCAGCCTGCACAGAAGAAGCTCAAGCAAGTCTTCCCAGAATATTCTTAACAGGAGAACAGCATGCTTAAGGGTCAAAGTGTGTGTGGGGAGGAGGAGTTTGCTGTATGAGAGAAAAAGCATGCGGAAGGGCAAGGCCGCAGATTAACCTGGAGGTGTAGGTGGGGGCCAGATCGCCAGGGATGTCTGGGACAGGCATCACAGGAGGGAAGGAAAGGCACATTCACTGGGGCTTTTTGAAAAGACTTAAGAGTGTGGGCAGAGTGAACGGAAGCAACAAGGTAAGGCATCCAGGGATCAGCAACTGGGAATCCGGGAAGCCATCGACACCCCGAGGCGGAGGGGTCGGAGGCAGAAGATGGCGGTACGAGAACCTGGTGGTGTGTCGGTCCCCGGGAGAGGGGTGGCCACCTGTGGAGTGCTAAGAAGTACTAGTAACAAAATAAACAAGAGATTTAAAATATTTCTACACGCTTATAAGGTGCTTTAATATTTGGATGTGAGAAATATGAGATGGTATTTACATGCTTAATTATGGAACTTTGTAAAAATAAAATAAAAAGACAACCACTAGCTAAGAAGAGGCCAGGTGGTCCCTTGGTAGTCAAGCCAGCCTCTCTGGGCACCTTGGGTATCAAGACACTAATTGTGGCCTTGCCTGTCACCTACTGATGGCAGTGGGACTTGGTGGGTTTGGCTTTGCCAGATGTCCCTTCCTCCATGCAGTTCTGTGGCTTACCTGCCAGTATTTCATGGAGATGGCGCACCGCTTATTGGCCAGGGACAAAGAGCGCTTAAGTTCTGGTGGCAGAGCAGGTGGGAGTGGGAGGACAGCTGAATACAATCCTTTTATCCCTCTGGGCCTCCAGGACATCAAATCCTAACGCTGATCCTTAATCACAAAAGTTAAACAGACTTAGCCAACTCGATTTCCAGTGATAATGAGCATCAGAAAGCACACAGATTAATGAGTCGCAAATGATCCCCTTCAGAATAATTTTATTTCTAATTTCTTAACCCTCCTGATACAGGAACTGTGAGCAAGCAATGACAGGTACCGATTTGGGACTGACTGCCCTCTTTTCCTGCCTTTGGCAGAGCTATAGATGACCACTACCCTGGCCATTAATTGTAGAACCAACACCTGGAGAGACCAAGGTAAATGAGAAGGGCAGCAACCCTTTACCCTTGGTTGTCGTTAAGGATGTGCCATTTCTCAGCCAAAGGTACAAAGTGAAGAAAGGAAAAAAAAGTCTTAAAGGCACAAGCCTTTTGTCTCACCTTTATGCTATTGACCCCCCAAAATTCCTGTGTTGCATTCTTTGTTCCTCCTCCCTTCTCCATCTTCTGAAGGACTGGGTGATATGAACATTCCTCCAATAACTGAATGACAGTACACCAGCACCTCTTTTGAGACTGACACCAATTAGATGCAGTAAACACGGCCAGCAGGTATTAATGGGGCCCTATTAAGCAATACATCTGAAAGAAGAGAAAAAGAAAGAAAAAGACAGAGAAGCAGAGGGTGAGGGGACTTAGTCCTGTGCTACTGTCTATGTCTATGTTTGTCTTAAAAAAAAAGGATGCAAATTTGAGGGGTGTTTCTCAAACGATGATAGGGCTGCTTGACTTTCTGTAGCAAAATAAATACATATGACAATCTTGCATCCACATGGTCACCTAAAATACAAATGAATAGAAAGGCTAATGTAAAAATATTTAAATGTATAACTGTCAAAAAGAACTGATCAAAAATTGATTAATAATCATATCCATAGAAATAAGTAAGTCTGTTCAGTGAGTGGTTGAGGACACATAGCCACATGGCTCTGAGCAGAGTCAGACAGGATTTTAGGCCAGATTCCCAGCTCTGCACTCACCAATTATCTGACTTTGGGCAAGGTTTCCAACTTCTAGAGCTTCAGTTTCCACATCTCTAAAATGGAGATAATGATTGTATTTGCTCCCTAGGATTTTTGTGAGGATCAAAGAAGATACTTAGAATGATGTGTGGCATATACCAAGTATTACATAAATATTATCACATTATATAGATAATTCTATAGGTATATATCAAATACCAAAGCAAAAATCCTAAGGAAAAGACTTGCTGGAAAAGTCTAAAACTTATTTGGCAAGACACCTCACACCTTATAGACTATATCATATTACCTGCTGCTTATGTTTAGTACAAACATCATAGTTTCAGTTTAAACTCTAAATTTTAATCTTTAATTCATTCACCTTTAAGTAAAATCAGTGTAATTATAAATGTCAACAATTTGAATGCTAGAAGTTGAAATAATCAGAAGTAAATTTGCTTCACTCACAGACATCCACACAACTATTCATGTTTCACTTCCAGGAAAAGCTAGAATCTTTATGGTGATGATTTTAGTCTTTTTTTAGTCTTTTGGTGATGCTTTTTTAGTCTTTTATTATGTTGGGTGAGGGTGCAGAGCCTGGAACGACTATCTAAAGAGGCTGCAACAATGTCTTTAAAATTTTCCTTGTATCTCTTCACTTTATAACAACACACACACACACACACACACACACACACACACACACACGACACTGCAAATTAGTGTAATTCTGAGGGAAGTCTGTAAAATAAACTTATTTAACATCAAATCTGGTTTAGTGGAAATTCCTCTAATAAGGAATGAGGTCATGTCTCTTGCGATGAATCATGTCCGTTAAACTTATCTTCTTTTCTGAATGCTTTCCTTCCTTCATTTGTTTGTCATTTCCAAGTCTCTAATTCTTGTTGATTGCTCAATTAACTGAAATTACTGATACATATTTTTTAATGTTGAAGAGGGCATGAAACTGAAGCTACAAAATATCTGTATCAACACAAATCTGCTTTAACTCTACAATAATTTTTCACATCGTTTTTTAAAAAGCAAATACCACCTTAATTTTACTCAAAATTCTCCCAACATTTTCCATTTGTCTCTTATTTCATGTGTCTTCTCTTTTGCCATTTTCCTACTCCTTTGATACTGGGAACAAAATAGGAAAGATAGTTATTCTTTATTATAATATTCCATTACCCGGAAAACTTCTTTAAGATGAAAGAAAACGCTGCTCTTCAGCATTGACTAAATAACTGATTGATCTCCATACATTTTTCTCCTGCTCTCATTTTCCTTTACTCTAAAATTACACAGTAAAAGATTACAAATCCGCTTGAATAACTCCCACACATTTTCAAAGACCATCTGAGGAGAACTATAATGTCCTCAAGAGCTCTTTAAAAGGTCTCATCTATTTCAAGGCCTTGAGATATGATCCAATATATAGGATGTATCGGGAGTTTAAGTCTAGACTCAGAATGAGTTCTTTTAACAAAGGAAGCAAACTTGGAAAGCTACCAGGGCAGGGCCATCTTTTTCACACGTGCGGAAACTAAGACGCAGAGAGGCAGTAGTCTAAAACAAGGTTATTTCATATATGTGGATGTAGATATCCACATCAATTTTGCTTAAAATTCTTAAAGGATATTCAGATGAATTATCTTAGATCCTACAGGAAATCTTGAAGACAAAACTAAGCCGTTTTTATAACAGTTGGCTCTTCTCAATTACCTTGGTATTTTTAATCCTAAAGAAAGCCCTTATGTCAAACACAATGGTTTTATTTCCTTGAGAATGATTTTGTATTTTGAAACAGCACCTTTATGCCATTCTCAGAGTCCAGGATCTCCTAAAAGTTACGTTTTCCCACTACGGTGTCCCCACCATCGAGGGGACGCCGGAGCGGGCGGGGACCGGGCTGGCCCGGGCCCTCGCTCCGCACCCATTTTGATCCGTGGAAGGGCGGCGGGCAGGGACAGAGACGGCCGCGACCAGACAATGTCCTGCATTCACAGGGGCCTCGGCCAATCACAGGCCGGCGCCTCTCGGCCCCGCGCGGCGCCACCGGCCACGGCTCGGCCGGAGGAAAACCTGGCCTCCGGGCAGCCATCTGCGGCCATCGCGGGCCGGGCTCCCGGCGCTCCCACTGCAGCCCACCGGAGGAGGGGCCCGCGGCGGCGGGCGCCGCGGCGTCCCCTGGGGCAGGGGTCGCGCACAAGGGCAGGACGCACCGCCCCTCCGGCTCGAGCACGGCGCTGTCCCTTTAAGACGAGCCTCCTCCCGGGGCCGAGAAGCGCGTCGGCGGCCCCGCCGCGGGGGGCAGCGACATCCGGGCTACCGGGCGGGCGACGACGACGGCCCCTCGGGCAGCTCCCAGTGCCCGCGGGACGCCCGGCGGGACGCGGCTGCGGAGCGCCGCCGTGGCGAGACGGGGCTCTCGGCGCCACGGGAGCCCCCCAGCCGGTGCGCCCCGCCGCCGCCCGCCCCCACCTCGCGGACGCCCAGGCCGGGACGCCGCGGCCGCACGAGGCTCACGGACGCTCCGTCCGCGGAGCCGCGCCGCGCGCGCACGCCCGCCCGGGCCCGCCCCACCCCCTGCGCGTGCACGGGGGCGGGGCGCGCCGCGGCAGCCAATCAGCGCCGGCCGCCCGGGACCGCCCCCGGAGCCCTCGCGGGGGGCGGTGCGCGAGGGGGGACTTCGTGGGGGGCGCGGCACCGGGAGGCGGGCGGGGAAAGCGGGCGTGCAGAGGCGCGGGGGAGCTAGACGCGCAGCGGGCCGGGCACGACTCCGAAGCTCCGCCGTGGTGAAGGGGCGGGAGCGGCGGGGAGGGGCGCGGGCTGCGCGTGAGAACCGGCGGGAGGTGGGGGAGGCGCCGGGAGCAGGTGGCGCGGCCGGAGGGGGGCTGGGGAGGGTGGAGGGAGGGGCGGCGGAGGGGCGAGCGGGCACGTCCTGGAGATTGGAAAACCGGAGATGGATGGGTCGAGTCACTAAGCGTAAAGCTAGAATCTGTCGAGGTTTGTTATGCAGCACAGAGAACTTGAAGTTGTGTATTTACTGGTAAAGATATGTTCTAAGATATTCCTCTGTCCGACTTCGTGTGTGTGTGTGTGTGTGTGTGTGTGTGTGTTTCAAGTAAAGTGGTTACATATTTTAAATCTGGTGATATTTATTAAAATTGAAAGTTGATGCCTTAAAATTTTTCACGGGGTTGGGAAAAAGAAGAGCAAAAAGCATTTAGAAAGAAAATCCATTTCTATGATCTACTCTACCAAATATTTGAGAAAGAATATGTGTCAGCAATCGGTCACATTGAGTTAATGAGTAGGTGTGTGGTGGCTTGGAGACTGGAGGTCAAGATGCAGTGATCGTGAACCAGCTCCTACCCAGCCCAGGGCCTTATTTTTTTCCCCACTTGCAAAATAGAGCAGTGAACTCCCTATCTCTCAGCATATTGTGTGATTCAGTGTATATCTGCAGAGAAGTGAGATTCAAGCATCGTCCCGCCCTACGGGGTGGGCTCCCTTGGGGAGTTATCCTGGGCCACCTTCTCTGTACACCTCTGGGTGGTCTCGCCCACTCACAGAGCGTCATCCTGCTTCTAGACCACCCTGTCCTGAGGTCTGGGCATATTTAACTTGAGTGTCACAGAAATGTCATACTCGATGTGCACTAAATGCAGCTCCACATCTTCTCTCCAAACTTCCCGTGTTTCCCATTTTAGCAATTGCATCACCACAACTTGGTCATGACCCCCTCACCCCCACCCCATCCTCCACTCGTTAAGCCCAGGCTCTGTTTTACTTCCCGTACGTCTTGTCGTCTGGTTGTCGCTCCTGCCACACTCTGACTACCCCAATCCAAACCACTAGCGTCTTTTACCTGGATTACCGCAGCTACCTGCTCACTAGTCCCTCGGCCTCGGGCTTTGCTCCTTCTCCATCTCGACCTTGCAGCCAGATTATTTTAAAGTAAATCCGATCGTGTTACTTATTCCCGTTTAAATCTTTTAGGGGATCTCTATTTACCTCGGGATAAAGTCCATCTCCTTTAATTTGCTTTATAAGGCTCTCCTAATCCCGTTTTCGTTTACATCTCCAGCTGGATCTTTTACCACCGGACATTCCTCCCACCCACCGCTCCCCGAGTTCCACCCTACCTGAAATACTTTCATTTTTCTAAACGTGCCCAGTCGTCTCTAGCTTCTGCTCCTCTGCCTCCGCTTTTCCTCAGAGGTGGCTGTCTTCTCTTTTTACCTATTTACCCTAAGTGAGGATTAGGGGCGCCATTGTTTCCCTACCTCTACCGTGCGCCCGTAGCCCATCATCCTGCCTGAGTGTTAAATCCCACGCCCTCGCAGCACAGGCTGCATCCTCCTCGCCATTGTTGCCAGTTCCTAACATGGTCCCTGGCAATACAGGTCAGAGCCCCATAACCCTTTTAGAATACACCGTGATGGACACGGGAAGCCAAAAATGAGTAGCCTTAGGTATCTACTAACAGATTCATTTTATAATGCTGTATTTTCAGCGTTGAATTCCACCTAGTTACAAGTTTATAACATTTTCCAAAAACCTAATGAATTTTACTTAAACCAATGATGTTTTTGTCACAATTACTATAAATCTTTTTCTTTTTTAGCAGAAATAGTGTGTATAGTTTGTGAAGTGAAATTGTGGAACAATAGCTGGCTGTTCAATGCTTATAGACAGAAATGTTCATTTTAAACTCAGACTTTGAAACTTTAAAACTAAGTTGAAACTAATGCTCCAGTAATGATTGGAGGAAGGGGTGGAAGGAAAGAGTATTAAGCTCAGAGTTCTGGTTCCTTGTTTTTCATTAACTTTTAGGATAACAATTATCAATGTGTTAAGAAATTGCTCTGATACTGACTTCTTTTTTAAAAATCCTGATACCCTTAATATTTTTCTTTTGTTTACATGAGATGTCAGTGTCTCGAAATTCTCATTTTCCTTGTGCTCACTTACAGCTAGCAATACTAACATACGTACATTTAGATCTTTATTATTTCTAAACACTACCCTGCTACAAACTTTCCAATAAAGTTAAACAAGAATTCTTTGTTAAGAAATGTAATATTTAGCTGGGAGGATAAGGGGATAAATCTTAACTACTACAAATTGTTTCCCTTCAGCTTTACTCTGAAGGAGATCCTTGTTGGTTTTCTCATTACTGTATAACTAGTCTGTTGACTTTGTTACACTTTGGTGGAAGGGAGTAGAATTTAGTAAGAAATAAAAAAAAATTTTAAAGAAGGGAAGGAAAATTTGTTTCTTTAGTAAAATAGGAAAAATGGATTATATAAAAGTAAAAGCAAATAATGTATTTAAAGTGTTTAAAGCAGAGAAATATGCATTATAATTATTTACTGTTTCTACAGAAGAGTATTCTCCCAGTATGTATCATCTGCTTATAAGACACACTGAATGATTATTATAAACAAAATATAAGGGAAAAATAAATGCTGGAGAAATGACTTCTCTTGTATATGTGTGCTTGGATCATTTTGAGTTTAGAAAACATTTTAGACACTGGTTTGGTAAAAGTCTTATAAGTACACTTACATTTTTATGGACTGTGTTTTTTAGTTTTTAAACCTTTTGTAAAATCTTTCCAAGTTTTATGAAGTGCTAAAGGATTTTTTAAAAATGTTTATAGCAAAGCATTTTTTTTAAACAGCTAATTTTAAGACTATCTCCACAATGAAAGTTGTGGATTTTTATAATTGCCAGTCCAGTAGAGATACGTAGATAGCGATGACTAGCAAATAGTCTGGTGGGAAGAGGGTGAGATTTGGAAGGAAAAGGCTTACGTCTAAGCTAGTTTTATACCTTCTGCAAGTTATGTCCAAGACTTAGTTTCCACATTTATAAATTGGGCAACAATTTGCCATCTTGGTCACCTCACAATGCAGATGTGAGGGTCAAGTCAAACGAGGATAATGGATACCACTACCTCTAATGCAATGGGCAAATAGTTACTGGGACTACAGTTCTGTACACTCTGCTTTGGTCTTGGAGACATTTGGTTTCATGGAAATCATATATACGAATGAGATAAATTACTTTTTCATAAACTCTGATTCCCTAAGGGGATTCATATCCACTTGCATTTGTTTGTGGGTAGTAGCTGATATTAGAGACAACTGGGACACTCTGTATAAAAATAATCGTAGTAAGTTTACAGAAGATTCTGTTACACTCTAGATTTTGTTATGTTCTACGTATTATACAAGATGATATGTGTGTGTGAGTTGAGAGAGAAACTAATAAAAATGGATAGAGAAAAACAAGGCAAATATTTAATGAAGTATATCTTGTTCAGTGCCCACTGTCAAAGGTTAAAAGAAGATATTCTTTAATGACAATATTATTTGTTATTATTGACCCATGATAAATCTAGGATAAAGTAGCAACGAAAGCACTTCTATTATCCTTGACTCCTTCACCCAAGTTTGAAATATTTGGCCAGCAGTTAATCCTACTCGCAGGTTTGAGTGAGAACTTACTGTGTGCAGGAAGTTATAGTACATACTCTGTGAATGGTCAAATAAATACAAAGCCATTTTCTTTCAAGGAAGTTAAAGTCGAGTTGTGGGAAAGAAAAAAAAAAAAAACAGAAGCCCTAACACATTTGTGAGGGAGCCTACATTCTTTTTGAGGGAAGGACAGCTGGGTGAGCAATAAATATCCCAGCTGCTTCTCTTTGCGGGCTTCTAAAAAAACCCCACCAGCAGTCAGAGGAGGTGACTCCTCCCTGAATGTGTCATCCTCACCCTCTACCGTTAGAGTCCTATTCTCTTGGGTCCTAAAGTTTTTCTTTTTAACTTATTGGGGTGACATTGGTTAATAAATTTACATAGGTTTCACATGTATAATTCAATAATACATCATCTGTGTGTTGCATTGTGTTCACCACCCAAAGTCAAATCTCCTTCCGTCACCATATATATTTGACCCCCTTTTCCCTTGTCTACCTCCCCCTCCTCCCTTTCCCTCTTGCAACCACTAAACTGTTGTCTGTATCTATGAGTTTTTGTTTATTTCTCTTGTTCATTTGTTACTTTCAGTTTGGTATCTCACATATGAGTGAAATCATAAGGGTCTCAACTTTTTCTAACTTATTTCACTTAGCATAATTATCTCAAGATAAAGTTTTTAATTTTCTAAAGTTGCTCCTTAAAATCTAAATCTCCCTGAGAGGTGTAGATGGCACTTTAAGTTAACAACACCTAAGTCATCTTTTACCTGCTCAGCAAAGATTGTTCTTATCCTGCTAAGACCAAGAAAGGGAACAAGATGGATACCTAAGAGAAGAGAATGCAAACAGCAAAGGTAGAAAGAAAGAAAGGATCCAAGACCTAGTGAGGTAGAACTCAAAAAAAGGCAGTAACGGTTTTGCCTGGGAACAGTCTTGCCTGGGAACAGTCTCTGCAGCTCCGTTTCTGTGCTGGTGTGGCGTCACGTGGCATCCAGCCTCTGCTCTCAGGCTCCCAGGAGCTGTTGGTCTGGCCCCACCTGTATTACCTGTCGGTCTTGGAATCTAGCTGAACTCAGACTAGCTTGGTGGTAAACATGGTACTAGAAGAAAAACCAGTCTGAAGGTCAGACTTGAGTTTGTTGTGACATTGAGCCATTCAGACCTTCTACAGACTTCGATTTCCACATTTGTAAGAAGAGAGAGTAGATTATATTTCTGTTCTGCTCTGGGTCTCTCCCTTGCCCTGCTAACTTCTCTCCCAACTCTTTTTACTCTAAGCCTCTACCATAGGTGGTAAAAAATGTGGCAGCTCCCAAAAGATGGAAAACAACCCAAATGCCCATGGATGAGTGGATAAACCAAAGGTGGCCTATACATCCAATGGAATATAATTCAAACTTTAAAAGGAAAGAAACTCTGCCACATGCTGCCACATGGATGAAACTTGAATACGTTATGCTGTGTGAAATAAGCCAGTCATAAAAGGACAAATACTGTCTGATCCACTTATATGAGGTACCAAGAGTAGCCAAATTCATAGAGGCAGAAAGTAGAAGTTCCCTGGGGCTAAGGGGGAGAGGGTACGGGGAGTTATGTTTAATGGGTATGGAGTTTCAGTTTGGGGATGATGAAAAGTTCTGGAGATGAATATTAGTGATAGTTAGACAGCAACATGACTATAATTAAGGTCACTGAACTGTACACTTAAAAATGGTTAACATGGTACATTTATATTATGTATATTTTACCACAAAAAGTATTTTAAACCAACTGGTTAGTTGGTTAACCCAGAAGCCCACAGTGGGAACCCTGGCTGAAGACCCGTTTTGTGCGATCTGCCTAATGCCTTGCCCCCGACGATGTTTCTGTGCAGCTGTTCGAGTTTTGACTCACCCTCAGTCTCTCACCACGTGACAGGGCACCCTCTAGGGCCCTCTCCAGGGGGTGCTCCTCATTCTCCCTCGACATACACACTCCTGGACCCGGGCTGGTTCCCAGGCTGGTAACTGTATTCCCCAAGCTCTTCGCAGCAAAGCCCCACTCTGCCCCTCCGCCAGCACAGGAGCTGTCGTTCCGAGCCCAGGTCTTGCTCTCCCATGTTCGCTAGGGCTGTGGCCCAGAACCACCCACTTCTGAGGCGCATCGTGTGCAGCCCCCACCCACAGCCTCCATCCTTCCCCCGTAACTTTGATTTTATTACTTCTGCTCTTCAACCCCATTCACCAGTCCTCTCCCCGAGCAGTCACTTCGCCCTTTCGGGGGATGTCACACGGTTGTGTGGGTTGTGTGGACTGGTACTGCTGTGCTTTGGCTGACTGTCTGCAACCACAACCAAGCCCCAAGGGAAGTCGATCAGTCCTTTTCTACAAGTCTGTTGGTGACTTCCTCCTACACTCTTTTAAATGAGACTCTCTTTAAGCCTCATTCCATATCACTTTAGGCCTCCATAATACCATGTAATAGAGCATTGTTCTGTCATGTTCCAGCATAGTTCTGCATGAGCGAACCTCATTTTTAACTGCCTTTCTTGCAGCCTTCCAAAAGTGCTCTGCTCCCTCTGTTCCAAGTTTCTGCATCAGCAGATCCCACTGCCTGGCATGTTGCTGCTTTCCTTTCTTTGTCAAACTCCTATTGGTTCTAGAGGTCTCAGCTGGGACCTCATCTCTAAGAAAGCATTCACTGGCTCTTACCTCAGGCTGCAGGAGGGAGGCATGTGTGCCCATAGCATCCTCTGCTTATTCCTACTCTCATGACTGTATTACAGTTTCCCCAGAAGTGAGATGTACAAGGGCAGGGACTGTGGGTTATTCATTACAGTATCCTCAGAGTCTGATACAGGGCCTGACATAGTAAAATTGGCTGAATAAGTCACTGAATATACTTTTAAGAATACATTGCTATAGGTTTGGTCTAATAGATGATGATTTGGCTTACAATTTTACTTCTGTGATTTTATTATATTCCTATAAATATCAAGTCATTACTTTTTACATTATCTATTTTTTTTTTTTTTTGGCCCATCATTTAGAGTTAGGTTTGGCTGCATGTAACAGAAAATCCGCAAATAACATTTGCATAAACAAAATAGCAGTTTTATTCCAATTCTGTACAAACTCAGGTACAGATGGTGTTGGGCTGATATGAGTCTCACTCCAGATCTTCAGGGATCAGTTTTCATTCAGCTTAACTTCCCCACCCCCAGGCCGTGCTCCTGTCTTTGTGGTTCAAGATGGAGGCTAGACTTGCATTCCAGACAGCAGGGTGGAGGAAGGAATGAAGAAAGGGTGACAGCCCGCACTCACTGTCCTTCTGGGAGTTCCTCAGAAGCTCACATCCAACATTTTTGCTTACACACTACTGAGTGGACTAACCACACTTAGCTGCAAAGGAGGCTGAGATGCACAGTCTTTATTTTGAGCAGCTAAAAAATTCTATTGGTATGGAAGAAGAGGAGCAATGACTATTAAGGGACAAAAAGAAGGATAGGCCACACCTGGGGGAAAGCGGATATGTTCCAAGACCCCCAGTGGGTGCCCAAAACCACAGACAGTACCAAACCTTGTATTTACTGTTTTTTCCTATACATACATACATACCTATGATAAAGTTTAATTTATAAATTAGGCACAGTAAGAGAGTAACACAATAACTAATAAAATAAAATGATTATTATAATTCTCTACAGTAATTTTCACATATTTCAGTCCTAATCTATTCCTGATTCTGTTCAGCGCCACGTGCAGTAATGACATGCTGTTGCTCGTTTCAGGGGTCCCTTGCTCGAGTCTTCACATGGGCTCAATGCTTCCAGCGCAACACGTGCCATCAACTGAAACGCGTTTTCTGTTCATGTCTTTTACCCACAGATTTCGCGTGTTTTCCATCTTTTCTGAGGATTCCAAATATACTTTATTAAATTTGATTGCTAATTAGGCCCTAAACAAGTATAAAGAAATGACACAATTGATATTCAGTGAGATGTTATTTTTCTGGACATATTGACATATTAAGGTACTTTTCTTTACAAATGTAAATCTCTAGTAAAAATAATTGCATGTAGACATTATTCTCTGTTTTCTGTAAGAGCTCTTGGAGAACAGGATGCCTTTTCCATCTTAACTAAGCATTTATCACTTATGCACTGTGGCCATAACTTTTGCAGTGTGAAGTGTGACAGCAAAACTAGCACACATTTCTTTTTCCATCTTTACAATTTCATAGAAATTCATAGATCTTACCATAGATCTTAGCAACTTTAGCACACAATTTTTTTTTTCTTTATTTAATTGAAAACTTTCACCTTTTCACTCTAAGGAAGCACTTTACAGCTTCTCTTTGGCATATCTGAATTGCCAGCATCGCTACTCTTGCGCTTTGGGGCCATTATTAGGTAAAATAAAGGTGATGTGAACACAAGCATTTGTTTGAAACCTCAGTAATGGATCTGGAAACTGAGACGGCTACTAAGCGACTAACAGGCAGGAAGCGTCCACAGTATGGAGAAGCTGAACAAAGGGATGAGTCACGTCAGGGCGGGATGGAGCAGGACAGAGTGAGATTTCATCACACTACTTAGAATAGCACAAGTTTTAAAACTTATGAATTGTTGATTTCTGGAATTTTCTGTTTAATATTTTCAGACCACGGTTGACCGCGGTTAACTAAAACTGTGGAAAGTAAAATCTCGGATAAGTGGGAACTACTGTACGTCAACATCATAATCCAGATGAATCTAGATTTCAAATGTATTCTTCCCAACTCTTACTCTCCTCTGTTGAAAGGTCATGACATTTAGACCCAGGAGTTTTTACACCAAGCAAGTCACTAAATTTCCAGGTTTTTTCCTATTATCAGGTAATATAAAAACCAAGTTCCTTAGGATGAGGCTCAGAGATGGGGTGAGGGAGAGTGGAGGTGAAGACTGCAAGTAGAGCAAAGGGCTCAGTAATAAAGGAAGGATTTCCCATTTTTACAATTCCAGTATGACCTGTGAATCTCACTGGCTGGACTCTCTTGGCTCTCTGGGGAGTGTTCATATCTCTTCGCTTCACCAAGCACCTGCAGTTCCACCTCAGGAAGCTGGAGGTCTCTATTCCACCACGGGCAACTGTGGATACAGATTTAGCACCAGGTGTCAGTCTCCAATCACCCAGGGGGAGGTGTCATCAAAGGCCACAGCACAATCTCTGGTAGGGAACAGAGTGCAGATGCTGCACCCCATAAACCTGCTCTGGCTTATCACCAGCCTTGTCATCCTCAGCCAAATGTCAAGCCCTTTACTCACCTATTCTTTCTTTTACTCATCCCCATACTTCTCTGCTCCTCTTCCTTCCCTGTCTGCTCTTTTTTCCTTCCATTATTTTTCTCCTTTCACAGTCCCTTCTATTGTCCTCAGAAACTGCAACTCCTCTTGTGGCTTTGTCCTGTTTTTATTCTCCAAATCTATTCCACTCTAAATCAAATCTCTAACCTCACCAGAGGGCCAGCCCTCCAACATCTCTTCCTTAGCTGAGGATACTCTGCCCCTGGATCAGCATTCTCCATCGCTCCCAGCTAGTAGGCTCTTCCTCTCTTCCTGAAAACTCGAGCTCCCTTACTTTGAGAAAGGGCCCCCTTGTCTTCGCTTCTCTAGCCCTTTCTTTTCTTTCATCACCAAAATAAGGAAACACACAGCATCTGCTCCATTGCTTCACCACCGCTCCTATCTCAGTTCCTTCTCATTGGGTTGTACTTGCCGCATCTTTATGAAACTAACATGTTGGCGTCATCGATGACCTCCAAATTACCTAATCTGATGAAAGCATCAGATTCCTTGATTACAACTTGACACTACTGTCATTGTCCTTTCATCGAAATTTTATCTTGCTCTCCATCATACTGCGTATTCTCATTCTTACCTTTTATGAACACTTTGATTAATAATAAAACAATGCAAATAGCTAATGTGTAGTGAGCATTAATTTTGTGTCATGCAGAATATAAGGTTCTTCTTAAGTATTATTTCCTCAAATCTTTGAGATTAACTCTATTATCCCCGCTTTACAGATAAGGAAACCAAGGCTTGTAGGCTTACAGAGGTAAATCATGTGCTCAAGATGACAAAGGGAGTAAGAATTAGCGATCTAGGTCTGTTGAATCCTAAAGCAGCAGTTTTTTGCCAGTGGAGCATACTGCTTCTACTCCACCTGTTGTTCCTCTTTTCCTGATTTCCCCTTAAATGATGCTTTCCCAGGATTCTGTTTGGGGCCACCTGCTCACTGTCTATAGTCATTTACTTTTACAAGGAACTATTTGGCCTTTGTGATGGGTGAACTCATTTATTTATGAATTTCCCATGTATTAGGGAACATTTTAAACATACACAATGGCAGAGAGAATTGTGCGATGACCTCCTTTTCTCCCCACAGGTACCAGCACACGAGCCCCACAATCGTGCATTGATGGCCACTCTTGTTTCATCTGTGCCCCCACCATTCCCCATGTCCCACCCTCAGTGGATTATTTTGAAGCAAATCTCAAAAATCACATCAGTTCATCTGTAAATATTCCAGTAAATGTCTTAAAAATATAAAGATTCTTATGAAAAGCCTTAACCACAAAAACATTAATATGTCTAAAAATAAAAAAAGAATCAGCGAATATCCAATTAGATCAAATTTCCTCAATCGTTTCATAAAAATTTTAAAGGGATTGGTTTGTTCAGATTGGATCCAAATAAGGTCCACAAATATGGCACTTGGTTGAGGTGGCTCTTCAAGGCTCTTTAGGCCTTTAGGTTCTTTTCCCCTCTTTTTTTCCTCCTTGCAATTTATTTGTGGAAAACACTAGCTCACTTTTCCTGTATAATATCCCACATTCTTCATTTTACTGATCACCTCCCCATGGCATTGTATAACATGTTTGTCCCTTCACTCGCCCTAATTTCTTGGAAACTGTAGTCAGATCTGGAGGTGTGGTCTGATTCAAGTTCACTTTTTGGTAAGATGATTTCATAGGTGAAATGACGTACTTCCATCGGGAAACTCGTTTATTTAGATAGCTTCTAAGTCTGTATTCACCTTCATTCCTTTATTTTCAGCTAATGGCTAGATCATTTTGCTTCATTATTCTGCCAGCATCTCAAAAACAAAATGTGTAAAAACAAATTTATATTCCCCACACACTGTCCTTCTTGACACCTTCTCTGTTTCTACAATTTCTATTGCCCTTTTAAGTCACTTGGGCTCCATGTCTCAGCCCACCCACATTTCCTCAGCTCCCACATTCAGTCACGAAGACCTGCCAATTATGTCTCTATAGAGTGTGAGCGGCCTTTCCTTTTGAGTCTCACATCCATTACCCTATACAGGGTTTAAAAATATCACAATACTCTCCCCCTCTGGCCTCTTTTTCCTCAGTTTCACTCAATAAACTGCCACTGGATTAACCACGTAAAACATCTCACGCTCCTTCTTATGTATTTTCTACTTATGAGCCATCGATGGCTACCCACTACTTACAGAAGAAAGTCTAAATGGTTGAGAGTACTGGTCCCAGCCTACATTTCTGGCCTACCCCACACAATTCACCTTGCTCAGCATTAGATGTTTTTCCATAGCTGTGGACTTGAAAATGTTTACAGCAATGCCATAGCTGACATCCGTTTTTAGTGTTGAATATTGGAGTTTCAAATGAACAATTATCATAGCTCTAGAATAAGGCAAATCTTCTCTCTGAAGGAATTTGTCTCAAGAGACACCTGGGGAAGGGGAAGTTGCCTGTCACTCCTGCGAAACACTGTTTGCTGGCTTTCTCAACTTTCCCAATAGGATATTCACTCTGTGGCCTGTTGCTCTGGTCCTAAATCATATGACCAGCCATCGACCAGTAACAGAGAATGCCAGCCAGCTGGGCTCTGCCCTCATGTCACCTGCTCTCTGGCTCTCATGAAAAGCCAAAAACACAAACACCCAACAACACAAAGAACTCCCAGCTGAGAGAGGAATTTTTAGGAAAATTTCTCCAGCAGACATAATATTCATCCACTCTTCCAAGAAATTTTTAAGGTAGACCAATGAACATCTTCATCCTAGATGACCTCCAACCAAGATGCCCTTGAACATTATTCTGACTTACACTGATCTTGCCCAGGGCCAGAGCTCACTGTCTCCAGTGTGAATTTCCACATGACACTTCCTTACAAAATCGGACAGAAAGAACTGGTACTCAAAGAGCTGGCATGCCATCTTTCATTCCATAGGAAAAGTTACATATTTATAGTTTTTCTTTCACTCTGGGCATCAGGAGGCTGAGATATGATTGCAAAGCTCAGTAACCGATTAATCTTTTTGGTTAGAAATTTTATATTTTCCCCTGGGTCCTGATTTCAGTTTCTACTTCTACTTTAATAATTTGGTATTGTTATTCATCTTATAAGCTTCCTAAAATGCATTTTGGAACGAGCCAATGTATATAGTAAGTAAATGAAATACTACTACATTCTTCTACCCAGGCAAAGTCTATTGATTGACCTCAGACAACTCCCAGTTTGCTTATTCTGTGCCTTTCAATTGGAAGGCTGTCACCCAACTCTCCCACCAACCCCCTCCTCACCACAGCCCACCCATCCTGGATGTCTCAGTTCAAAGGCCCCCTCCTCCTCCATGAACGGCCCCGACTACCCCAGCATACAGCAAGACTGCCTTCCTCTGAGAGCTGTTTTACACTACTCATTTACCACTTCTCCCACCTTATCTTTTATTGTTATTTATAAACAATTTTTTTTAAACTTTGAAAGTAACATGTGCACACAGTAGAAAATTTAAACATACAAGAGAGGTTGTACAGGCAAAAGGCATTCTATCATCCACAATTGCCTCGGACACAACCACCATTGCTATATCTTTGGGTATCATTCCAGACATACCTATGTGTCTACACACATGAATGCCCATGTAAGTGCATACATACACACATAAATACGTATATGTGTGTGTGCTTCTAAGTCCTTCTGTCCTTTTTTCCACAACTCTGAACATAACATATACATTCTTCTGCATCTAACTTTTTTATATAACAATACAGTTTGAAGATTATAGCACATCAGCACATAAATATCAACCTCATTCTTTGTTTGATTAGTTATGGCATCATAGTTTACATTTCTCTAATAAAATATGGTCTTTCTGAGGGTGATGGAGGGAATATGTCTACATTTAGTGTATTCTCCCATGAATCCAGAGTATAGCAAATTCCACATAGGAAAAGCTTAATAAATCACTGGTTGTCCATTTTTATCAGAAAATAGTCAAATAGTAAGTAATTTTATTTTATAAAAATATTTTAGGAATAACTTGAGAGAGTCTTATAGCATTATCCCATAAACCATGTCTGGCTTTCACTAAAATTTTCCATGTTATAATATGCCCGTGGTATTATCTACAGCATGTTTTGGAAAGGCTCGACCTTCAGGCATACTAAACTTCAGCTCCTGAAGAAAAGGGCTGAGGGGTCAAGGTCGCACATCTAGAGACAAGAGCAAGGACTCTGCAGGACAAAGAGAAGCACCCTAAGGAGAGAGCACAGCAGTGCAGGATGAAGCCAGCCTCAGTTCTGCTATAGGAGAGGAAGCCTTCACCGTGGGGGTGCAAAGGGATAAGGGGAGCTAGCTGAGCTGGTCTTAGGGAAGGAGGAGTTATAAGTGCCAGGAACTTGGTCGAATGGGTCCTGGGCTTTAAAAGGATGAGGCTACACTAGTGTTCATAGTAGCACTATTCACAATAGCTACAAGATAGAAATAGACTGTTTCCATCAGCATATGAATGGATAAAGAAAATATGGGATACACACACACACACACACACACACACACACACACACGCTCATAATGGTATATTATTCATTCTTAAAAAGGAAGGAAATTCTGATATATGCTGCAACATGGGTAAACTTTGGAAACACTGTGCTAAGTGAAATAAAACAGATACAAAAGAACAAATGTTGTATGATTCCACTTAAGTGCCTAGAATAGGTCAATTGATAGAGATGGAGATAGATGGTGGTGATAGTTGCATAACATTGTGGATGTACTTAATGCCACAGACTTGTACACTTAAAAATGGTTAAAATGCTATATTTATATTATGCATATTTAATCACAAAAAATAATTTTATCATTTAAAAGGGCATGAGGCAAGGGGAACACATACACTACAGAATGTGGTATCATTTCCCAAATTTCAGTCATTCTTGTTCCACTGCCTTGATTTGTGCCATCTCTGAGCTCACACGTTCTACCCTATCCTTGTGAGTCAGGCCTGGTAATGTTACATTTTTTCCCCCTAGGAGAGGTAATAAACTAATAGGCTGTACATAAAACATGTGAAATCTTACTTAAGTGACTCTGGGCAATGGCTTGTGAGGGCCCCACAACAGCACTGTGAGGATGGCAATGGGAATGACAGTGGCTGGTGTGCACTGTGTGTCCAGTCAGCTTCTGCCTTTTTGATCCCGTGAAGCTCCACCCTGGGAACTGAAGTTAGCAGCAGCATTACCTGCTGGAGAACCTTCAGAGAGACGCTCAGGAGATGGGTTAATATGGATTCCTACTGGCTTTCTAAATGAACAGCCCCAGTGTAGCAGCTTGATCATATTATAAACACATTATAAATATATTAAAAAGTAATTACTTGCATAGAAGTTATGTTAAGATACAAATTAAGATAAAAGTAGGAATGTTTCTACTTTCAGATTCAAGTACACAGAATATTTTTTGAAAACTACTTTTGCTTTTATGTATCCAGTCATCCCAGCATGTTACATGCAGGGCTTATTCCACGAGTGCTTGTCACGTGCCAGGCTCTGTACCAGGTGCTAGCACTGAGCCAACCTCTCACCAGCCCGAGTGACGTACTGAATCTGCGGGTCCCTGTGACTGCACATTTTATTGTGGAGTAGTGAGGAGGAAAGTCATCTGCTTTTCCAACCAGGTAAAAGGATTAATCATAATTCGTTGCATAACTCTCAAGTCAATCTTATTCTGAGCTACAGCCTAAGGCAAGGTCTTGTGAAGATCAGGGTGCACACGTGTCTGTCTGATATGGCTTCTCCCCCTTTAGAGCAAAGGTGTGTAAACAATTAGATGTAAAGGAGTCGAGTTCACAGTGGGTCCAAGTAGCCTTTGGCAGTTATTAGGTTTCTGTTTAGGGGTGAGCGCTGGACAGGATTTAGAAGAACAGCATTTGAATCCCATCTTTGTCATTCACAACCGGGCAAACTCTGATTCCTCATCTGTAAAAGTGGGTTGTGTGTCCATGGTCTGCGAAAATCAGATCTAATATCTAGTGTGGATCTTTTGACCAAGTAGGGAGAGGACTGAAATAGCATGTGCTAGTAGTACTTGTTGGCAAAAACCTAAACTGGAGTTAACTGTAAGAGTATTAGAAGGTCCGATACATGAGATATGGAATTAGGCGACCTTAAATTATGACCTGTTCTCATTTTGCATATCAAAGTACAGCTCTGAGTTTGACATAGCTTAGCCTAGAAGTGTCTGAGAACTTGTAATGGTGACATTAAGTCCCCCCATGGCATGACAATGACACTATTGATATCCCTGGAACACAAACAGAACCCAAAGTCTTGGCCCTGTTAACCCTGGAATCCAACCAAATGAGCCAACTAGCCACCCAGAGATTTAATGGAAGAGAAGGAAGAAGACACCTGTTTAGTAATTTCTTTGTTGTTACTAACTTTATTTCCAAAGAAAAAGATTTGAGATGGGTGGAAATTCCTGTGTATCATATTATAGTCACATACAACACAGGTCTTCAGTTTTAACAAAAGCCCCATGATTGTGGCTACTTCATGCTCCAGGTAACAACACAGCTGACCTTGTCTGGTCCCTAGGGACCACACTCTGACTATAGGACCAATGACTCTTCTGGGTCTCCACAGAAGACAATGACTACCCCCACGTGAATCTGGCAATTCACCATTGGTCCTCCCTTTCCCCGGGGTAAACATCACTTAAGAAAGTTGCATAACAATTTGGTGCTACCAGAATCTCATCTCAGGACTCAAGGAGACTCAATGAGAGTACTTTATTTTATTTTATTTTTTTTTTTTGCAGCTTACTTCTTCCCCACAGGTAATATTCCAAAACTTGAACACTCCTCCAGTCTCTTGACCACCCATGACCATTTCAATCTCAGTGGATGATTAACCCCTGAATCAAGAAGCAAAATAGAAGCTATTATAAATGAATTCTGTCATTTTTCTCTAGCCCAACCAATAAACTTATCACCATTTTCACGAGCTTTTCTTTGGTTTCAGGAAAAAAAGATGTCACTCCCACCATTGATCTTTGATCAGGCCTCCTTCACACAAGCCTTACTCTGCTGTGGAGTTAACAGCGCCCTCTCCTGGCTCCTGTCACCTACTCTAAGGTAATGCTCATCATCCCAATACTCACAAACAACAAGCAAACCCCCAACGCCTCCAAATGACTCCCCTCTCTTGACTATGAGCTCTCCTCAGGATGCTACCCATCACTCTTTGTTTCATAACCAAATGCCTAATTAAAGAGTCTGAAGTCTACATCAACATTCTACACTGCCTTAACGCCCATTAACTTTCTCACCCACCCTGGAATCTAGCTTTTACCTTCAACACTTGAAACCGAAAAAGTTAACAAGACCAAATTGAATGAACACATTTCATTCCTTGCCTGCTTGTTCTGTGACAGTCGACATGGTTGCCCCTTCCCTTATGGAAACTCTTTTTCTTTAACATCCTATTTTTCCTTTCAGGTTGATCTTCGTGAGTTTTCTTCAATGGCTTGTCTTTTGATGTCTCCCTTGATTGTTTTTTAACGTGTGTTTTACAAGGACAAGTGATGTTCCCCAGTGAATCACGTCTCTGGGCAGTCCTGCAGTTCCCTGCTCCCATCACATTGATTCTGGGCTTCTTGACCGTGTGACTTGCTTTGGCCAGTGGGACATCAGCAAACATGAAGCCAGCAGAGGCTCGATAAGTGGCTGTGTTTGGGGGCTTGCCATGTCATCTGGATGACTAAGATGAAAGACCAAGTTGAGCAAAGGGAGAGAGAGGGAGAGAGAGGGAGGGAAAGAGAGAGAGTCAACTCTCCCAGGTTTTCTAACTAAACCCAACTCCCAGCCAACCCACCAGATAAATAATAAATTTTTGTTTTAAGCCATTAAGTTTTGGACTGGTTTGATATATAGTAATAAATAACGGAAAATGCGGTATTTTAAAGATTCCTGTTGTCAGACTGCTCTTGTCTCATGTTGAATGTTTTTCCAAGCAATGTCTTCCATTCTGATAAAGTATCATTCGTACCTCATAATTCTTACACCTACATTTCTAGACCAGCTCAATCTTCTAAGTTCTCATCTCTTACTTAATGGGCATCTCACCTGAATATTCCACAGACCACCTCAAATTTCCACAGCAAAGTCCTGTGTTCTTCCACAAGCTGCTCCCACTCCTTATTCCTTATCTGGGTAATAATGCACCTAGTTACCAGTCATTCAAGGAGGAAACATAGAAGCGAGTCTTCACCCATCCCTTTCATTCACTTGCCAACAAACAGCCATTCACTAAATCTTAAAAATATGTCACCTAAATTTCTCTCACATTTATTCATTTATCTCCAGCACCTTGAATGTTTCCCTGGTCAAGGGCTTTGTCATCTTGTGTTTTGACCATCACCAATATCTCACTGCCCTGAGGTTTGGTCCACACAGCCAACACATCCATATTTCTCCCAATCAATCCTTTTATATCTTCTTATCACCTATGGAATAAGGTAAAGATTTCTTACTATGCTACACAAGTCTTTGTGATCTGGCCCTGCTCATATTTCCATTTTCATTTCCCGCCCTTTCCCTGTGTATCTTGTGCTCTGAGCCAAATTCCTCACAGTGCCAACACTAGCCATCTGCACCATGGATGTCTCGGACGGTTTTCCTGCCTGGTGTACCTCCCCACCCCTGCCATCTGCAGAGTCCTTGATGACTCAGTTTTAATGTCACATCTTCTGTGAAGCCTCCTCTGCCTATCTGGGCAGAAGCAAATTTGTCGGCCCTTCTTCAGAGCTATCACTGTACCCAATAATACCACTGCGATATATATTTTAATTGTAATGACATGCTTAAATGTCTGTCACCCCTAATAGATTCAGAGAGCTCCTCCAGGGCAGGAGATTGCTTTATTTTTATTTTTGCAGCACCCAGCACAGTGTGTGATGCACAGCAAGAGTGCTCAATATACTATAGCTCAAGACACTATAGCGTCCCATTTTAAATGTTTTGTAAAAGGATCGTATTACAATTGGTTAAGTTAGTACAATAAATTTTCATTTATTTGTCTGAAAATGGACACAATGAGAGACTTAAGATATTGCCGAATATTACTTAGGATAAGTTGCGTGACAGCAAGTCACAAAATATTGTCAATGGAGACTCGGGGGAGAAATAGGCGAAGCGGTTAGTTCCAGGTTGGCGGTGGGGTGGGGGCCAGGAAGGAACCACTGCCTCCACGCTCCCCAGAGAGCGCACTGCCTTCCTCCACCACAGGGTGGAGTGGTTCTTTAGTTTTGCCTTGTCCTCCCTGTGGGATGACAGCCCATGTGACAAGCATTCAGTAATGTCTTTCTGTCTTCCCTTTTCTTGTCTTATGAAGTCCTTCTCACTTTTCTCCCTGCTCAGGGCTCTTTTCCTGCATCCTTCACCTTATCACAGAGATCTAAGTACAGATCTGACTTGTTACCCTCTTGCTGAGCTCTTCAATGACTTTCCAAAATCGAGAGCTCTCCTTGGCCCTATCTACTCCTCTACTCTACTACCTCCCCACCCCACCATTTATATATGCATTGTATCTATGGAGCACTTTCTATATAGAAGACTCTGTGCCAACTGGGGGCACTAAAAGACAAGGTGCTGTCATCGCCCCCACGTGGTTCACAGCCCACTGAGAAGATAGGTAGGAATTAATCGTAATTTAGTGTAAACCAGTATTGATGAAGATGGGCACCTTTGGGAAAACAAATGAGGGGCAGCCAACCCATCCTGGGAGGATCAGAGAAGACTGAGGAGAAAGCCTGGTTCACCATCCATGTTCCACTCAGTATGAAATCACCTGCAGTAACCTGTACTCAGCAGGCTTTGAAACCACTGACCTCTTTGTTGTCTGTCGGGAGTGCCTCTCACCTTCCTTGTTTTGAAGATCTCTGTGCCTACTCAAGACCCAGCTCAAGCCTCCCTTCTCAGAAACCTTTTCTGCTGTTCCAGGCACCATGAATCATTCCTTTATGCTGCCACAAACCCTGAGCTCCTTGAGAACAGGAGCTAACCATGTCCTCCAATGCTAATAGAGAATCTGGCACATAGTAGGCATTCAATAAAATGTTTACTAAAACTTAGCTGAACATGCTGTCTTTGGGAGCCAACAGTAACCTAACTGAGACCCTAGTGGCTTTCTTTTCCACTGATATCTTGCCCTTAACAATCTTGACAGTTGCCAAGCAAAAGCTCATATAGCAAATGATTCCTTGATGAGTGGAATGTGGAAGGTGAGCTTCTATATCCAACTAGACTCTTTCCTTTATGAAAGAGGGAAGTTATGCTGTTATTCCAGTGATGCAGGAAGTGCCTTTTTGGCTTTTCTATTTCATGCTTTCTTCAGCATTTAGACTCTAATTATAGCCCTCTAAATATATACACCTTTATTTTTGTCTATATTTTCAATGGCAGTAAGTCTTCATCATTGAAAAGTAAATGTATTATTTGGAGCTGACCAAAATTCTTTGGATGCAAATTTGTTAAATAATGAAGTAGAATAATAAAGTTTTCAGTGGAAAAAAAAGAGATATGGCACTAAAGAAAGTTATTTTCTATGACTTGCAAATTGGTTCTAAACATAGCTTCAAAAGGTGAGTTTCAAAAAATGCATCGAAGTTTGTCCTCGACACTGGAATTGGTGTAATTTATGCAATATTTTTAAGTTTACAACATTTGGAAGAAAAGATAGGGCTCTTGGTTTAAATAGGAGGTGCTCTAAAGTTGGGGTAATTTTCGGTTGTTTTGAGTGTGTAAATTATCTCCCCTCCCCCCACCCTGAAGTATTATAGGTTGATACATTGTGGCTGTGTTCTCAAACAAAGGCAAGCATTTGTTTGTCTAAGCAGTAATGTAGTTGAACTATAAGTCAGTTAGCATTAGTTTGAGTTCTTTGAAGAGAATTTTCATTCATTTCATGGGGTCTAGAAAAGCCTTTTGTAATGCGTCAAGTTGCCTTTGGTATTTCTCTTAACTGCTTTCTGCTGGCACCCACTCAATCCTTTAATGTCCAACTTCCAGGTCTCTAAAACCTTTCCACTGCCCTCTGGCTACAATGAACTCAGGCCTGTCCTATCCTTCAAGGGCTCTGACCCCCAAGTCACCATTTTCTCTTACTAACTGAAAACTACCAACCCACTGAAGTGTAAACTCCAATAGGGAAGGCATTTTGGCCTGTTTTGTTTACTACTCTATCTACAACACCTAGAACTATGCCTGGAACCTCTTAGACACTCAGTGTTGAATGAATGAATCAATCTTAAAATTTGTTAGTCTCAGCAAGTGTTGGGAGGAAAACAACCCATTGAACTAATTTACACTCATCTGTGAATGACCAGGAGTCCCTTATCTCTCCCTAAGGTATTTGCATACTTAAAGGGAAAACTTGTGAATTCAAATTATTCTCACTGGGAAAACTTCAATAGTGAAGCAAATGGAGATGAAACTTGGGAGGCTAAAGGTAGCCGGGGGTGCGAGTTAGGGTTTAAGTAGGCCAGAGCTGCCTAGGAGTGTGCCCCTGAAGCTTTCTGGTTTTCAAGGCCCCTCAAGCGCTGCACCAGCACTGCTTCTGAAAGCTTAGAGACTTCATCATGGCTGTCAGTACAGTGGCATTGAGGAGGGAGAATAAATCAGAGAGGGCTGCTAGGCTGTTAATTTCCACTTTGACCTTTGGATGTGCTATTTTGCCACTTACCTATGTTTCAAAGGGAAGTATCCTAACTTTCTAGTTAAATATTCAAGGGCACAGGGGGATCTCCTAATAGCCACTTAATATTATTTGTTGATTAAGGTTAACTAATATACTTTCACTACATGTAGATGTCATTTTGTTTTAGCTTGTAAATTGCCTTGAAATACATGCACATCTGACAGTGAGGTGGGGTATACTGTAAAAGATAAAAAATAATAATTCATTTTATGCCACTTTTATGTTCTCTAATATAGTCAGGTACTAGTGATTTCTTTGTAGACATTGTGTCCTGTCTTTAATCCACTCCCTCCTCTTCTTCTCTGCCCCTCACCCCAGCCACACATCCCAAAGCACCCCCCAACATGCTTTCACTGATAGAAACTAAATGGATGTGTAAACTTAACCACAGAATTCTTGATTTATGATATGGGGCTATAAAAAGGTAGAAGTTGATTTTAGTGTTTTCCAATATTTTAATGTCAGAATTTTCTGTAGTGTCAATCTTATCTCTGCTGTTTATCTGCAAAATCTCTTGAATGAATCATTCGCCTCTTTTCAAACACCACTCAAATTTATACTGAAAGAAAGCCAAAACCAGTACATTTCAATAAAGGACAGTATAATGTAACAAATATTTAAAAAATTATTATTAATATTAGGAAAATAAATACCTTAGTAATTAAGCCTAGGATAATCAAACTTAGTTATTGAATATTTGTAGTAGTTATATAACAAAACAGCTTTGATTACTCTTTTGTCCAAGTAGAAATATTGTGATTACTTACAGTCTTAGCATGACAGGTGGTGAATGAAGGGAAACTACATTTTGCATAGTTTGTAATTTTCTCAGTTTATTCTGGAGTCTAATACTACCAAGTTGCTTTATTTTGTATCTAGTACAGGACTACCTTTGGTTGATATGTTTCTTCCTTGATTTAAAAGTAATTGTAATTTTTAACCTAATAAAATCATCTTAACGTATACAATCGTTGATAGCTTAAAAGAATTATAATTGCTAAGTGTTTTGTACATAGAAGATGCTTGACAAATGTTTGTAGATCTGTCTCCTAAAAGGAAAATTAGTAGAAGAAAGATTTCTCCGGGTTTAATATTCATTCCGTACCGGAGAAATAGAATAAGAGGCTTGGGTATAATAAAGCTTAGGAGACCACAGAAAAGTGTCTTTTTTTTTTCCTTTTTCCTTTTTGCCTAAGAATGATTAAAACATTCTAGTCCTGACACGTTTAATAATGGGCACACAACCTATTTCTTTGTTTCATAACCACTGCGCTCTCTCTCCCTTTTTTGGCATGGCAACAAATTCAACAAAATCAACGCCATCTAGTTAAAGTTTTGATTTAGTAGTGGATCTGGCTGTCCTGTCAACGAGGAGGCAGGAAAAGCAATGTAGAGACGCAGGATAAATGTATTTGAAATGGAATGCGTCCATTCTAAATAATTTCATGTGGGAAAATAATTTCAAGTTGAGGATAATTACAGAAGGGACATCCAAACCCCTTGAGCCGCGGCTGTTCGCGTAGCCTTGGAAACCCCTCGCGGTGGCCGGAGGACCGCTGCTGGCTGCGAGCCGCCGCTTCCTGCCCCGGGGCGGCGCACCCTGCCTCCGGGAAGGTGCCGCGCGGGGAAACGTGGCACCGTCTGCGGCCCGTGCCCGGGGCGCTGCCGAGCGGCGGCGGAGCGCTCGGAGGAGCCCTGCCAGCCGGGCTGCGCGGCGGCAGCGCACCAGCCGGCGGGGAGAGCCGCCCGCGGCGTCGGCGCCCGCCCGCGGACGGGAAGTGGCGCCCGGCCCGCCCTCCGCCGCCCGCGGCCCCGCAGTCCCGCGCCGCCCCCTTTCTCTCGGCCTCTCCCTCGGCCTCCGCCACCCCGGCCGAATTCTTGCATAAATTATGCCAGGCGCGCCTGACGTCAGGTGGCGGCGCGCGGGCGCGGCGCGGCGCGGGCGCGGCGCGGAGGGAGCCGGCGGCGGGCGCGCGCGGCCCCGCGGCCTCGTGCGCGCGCGGCGTGCTGGGAGCGCGCAGGCGCTGGCGTGCTAGGGCCGCGGCGGCGGCGGTGGCGGCGGCGGCGGCGGTGGCGGCGGCGGCGGCGGCGGCGCGGGGGTTGAGCCGTGGTAGTGCGGACGCGCTCGTGCTCGGGAACTATCGGATTAAACTTGAATCGAGTGAAATTACACAAAGGAGCGCCGCTGAGGAGGCGGCCCGGGGACCTGGAGACCCTGAAACTCGCCAGAGCCCGGTTCGCCCCCGGTCAACTCCGCGCCCGTGGATTCAGCCCCCCGGCCGCGGCCGCCCAGCCAACTCCGGAGCCCGCTCAGCGTTCTGTGTCCCCCTCGGCGCAGGGCAGCGCAGGAGCCCGCCCGACCGACCCGGTGAGCGCGAGAGTTCGCCGGGCGCCTGCGGGAGGGGCGGCGGCGGCAGGAAATCGCTCCGGGCCGGGGCCGGGGCCGCGCGAGGAGTTGGGAGCGAGGAGTTGGGCGTGTGCGGGGCGAGGGGCGAGGGCGGCGGGGGCCGGGGCGGGCGCCGAAGCGCAGCGCCGCCCGTGCCGCGTCGCCGGTGTCGCGTCCGCGGGGCCCGAACCCACGCCCCGAGAGCCGCCCGGCGCCCCAACTTTGCCTGCGTCCGCGGGGCCGGCGGCGGCGGCGGGTGCGCGCGGTCCGGCCGAGGGTCACTTCCTCGCATGTAAATGGCTTTTTGTTGTGCTGCCGGCGTGGGGGGGGGACGGGGGACAGGAGGGAGCGTGTCTGCGCGCGGGGGAGCGCGAGCGCGTTTCCTCCCGCCGGCGCCGAGCACGAGTTGCCGGCTCCATTCGAAAGAAAAAGGAAGGAGGAAAAGTTGGGCTCCAACTCAAGTGCGAGTGGGCGATGGGCGCGCGGGCGCGGGGCGGCTGAGCGGCGGCGGCTCGGGGACGGCGGCGACCCCCGCCTCCCGCCCCCGCCCCCCGCTCCGGACCGACCACGCCGCGCTCGCCGGGAGCGGCGGCCGCACCGGCGCGAACAAAGTGCGTCGGTCCTGGCGCGGCGGCGCCGGCCCGCGCGGGGACGGCCACCGGGCGAGGTGGGTCGGCGGCGGGGAAAGTGCGCGGGGCTCCGCGTGGGGCGGGGGCGGCGCGAACACGCGGCGCTGGGGGCGTCCTGAGCCCAGCCCGTGCCGGCCGGGGGCGCGGAGTTGCGAGCCCGGGGCCCGGGGTTCCCGGGGCTCCCCGGCGGCTTCCAAGTGCGCGAGGAGGAGAAGAAAGGGAGCGGGGCTGGGGCGAGCGCGGGGAGGCGCGATGAGGAGGGGACCCCACCTTTCCGAGCTGGCCGGGCCAACGGCGGCGGCGGTGGCTGAATAATAGCGACTCTAACCCCCTGAAGCCAACTCTGCTTTCCCCATCCTCCGATCCCCCAGGGGGGGTCACCAGGTGGCCCCCGAGGTGACCCGGGTGCGCTCTGCCCCCGCAAAGATCCGCGGTATGGAGCGTGAACGGCGGAGGTGGCTGGAGGCCAAGCGGTCAGCGGGGAGAGGAAGGAGGGCGGCGGGGGACGCGTTGTTTGTTTGGTTCGCACCAGGGACTGGGCTCGCCGGGGGTGCGGGGGCGCAGGCACCCCATGGGCTCCCGTGCGGGGCATTCGCGTCCGCGCGGGGCCGGAGCAGCCCAGGGGCGGGGGGAGGGCGGCAGATCCCGGGCCGGGGTGGGGGCGGGAGGCTCCGGGGAAGGAGCCGCCGGCCCCGAGCAGCCATCATTACCGAGCCGCCTTTCTCCGGATGGCTCTGCCTCGAGGAGCCCCGCGCCGTGGGAGCGCACCCCAAACTCCCGGCCGGCCGCCCGCTTTGTGAGCGCCCCCGTAGCGCGGGCGGCGCGGGGAGTGCTCCTGCTATGGATCGGACGGTTTTCCCGGAGGTCACTTTTGGAGACTGTTCACGCCTCGATTTTAAACTAGTTTTTCCCCCCCTCTTCTGAACAGACAATGGACAAAAGAAAAGTAGCAACCCACATGGAGAGTTTCCTTTTGAATTGCTAGAATTAGATACACTATCTAGCTCTCCACTTGCTAAGTATACTTTTTAGTTTACCATTGTATATTATGTAGCAATCCATTTAAATAACTTATCGTGAAATACGCCGATCTTCTGGGCTTGATTTCTGAGATGTATGAAATATTTTAATTTATTTTTCAAGGATTATCTGAAGGTCCTGATTTTTATTATTTAAAAATATTAATTTAAGCTGTCTTTGCAATGGGCAGTACCTTTCAAAGCGGTTGAGTGTATTTCTCCCCAATTCTCTCAATAAGGGGAGGGGAAAGTACTCATTATACGTAATAATCAAATAGAAGAAAAACTTCTTATTTCCTCACAGATCTAACCATTAAAAAAAATCTTAGTGACTATGATATTAGCAGCATGCAAACCTGATTTATCCTAGTTATAATTCCATTTAGATTGTGGTAATGTGTAAGTAAATACTTGGTCATTCTTATTTCAGAAATAACTTGAGCAGTGATTTTATGAAGTTGAATCCGTCTCCCAGCCCCCAGAGTGCATCTGTCGCGGAGTGTTTTTGTCTTGCTGTTGCACAACAGAAGCCCTCCAGTCTTTACCCTAAAATGGCAGCTTTCATTTGACTGGGGCCCATTCATTGACAATGATAATAAAGAGGCTGAAAGCTAGATGCTTGGGGCACGGAGCACAACTCGATTTGCCTTTCTAGGTGATAATAAGTAGGAGACATTTTATGTCTTCCAGATTTGCTCAGGAAAAGTTTATTTTTCCTGAAAAAAACAAACAAACATGTACTGTAGAGAAAAGTTGCAAAGTAAACAACTTGGAAACGGAAAGGAGCTTACAGCAAATTTTAGGAACGAAATTTTCTTATTTTGCCAAATAGTCAAAATATGGCATTCCCCCCCTTTTGGTAACCTGATAAAGGAACATAATGGATCTTTGTAAGGCTTTAACAGGTGAATTTCCTTACCAGGACACTCAAAGATTGTTTTCCAGCACTATGGACTATATCATTTATTTCTCGATATTTTCTATTTTTTCTCCCTCTGTTCAAGTTAGTAAGTTGAAGCTTGATGAATTCTATTCTAGGTTTTTCAAGAATCAAATGAGTTTCTAGATAAGAAATGAGTAATAATAAAAAAGGCTGGTACGTGAATTCCAAACTCTAGTTACATAGGTATACTCAATAGATTTATTTCTAAATTAATTTTAAAAATTTCTGTGTCTGAACACAAATCAGGGCATAGAAATGACTTAGGGTGTTTATAGGTAATGGTTGTGGTGGTTAAAACTCAAATATTATTTTTTTCTTTTGAGGAAAAATTACACATTTTCGAGGTGAAAATATAGAAGTCAAGTTTAAAGTAATGTCTATAGTAACTTAGTTTTAAAACTGTACTTGATCTAGTTTTTAATCAGTTCAATTTATAGGACCAATTCCAGAACTTTTTTCATTAAAGTGTTACTTTTGAGTTAAAATGAATACGTGAATATTTTTACATATCATATCAAAGAAATGTTACAACTTTTTCTTCATACGGATCCAGTCAATAATGTAATATTTACAGTATAGTTTTTAAGCAGTTAGGTCAAAAGGAAAAGAATATTTTCCTCTGTGAGAGAACACAATTCGAGAGCTCCTGTGTTCAGGCCGTGTAATGGATAAGAACCCATCTATGTGCCAAGCTTAGAGTTTTTATTTCAAACTTAAGCTTTATTCCCTGTGCTTAAGAAAGGTTGCTTGCCATGCAGTCACGTCTATTTAGTTACTTTTGATCCAGTAAGTGTTGACAAGCTTACAGCGTGTAAGTCCACGATGGAGAGGCAGCGCTCCCCTCAGAGAGTTTCCAGTCCAGTAGGACTGAGTGTCCTGCAGGTAGCACACGGTTAATTTAAGATTAACTTTGCAGGTAGTAGTTACCTTTTATCTTTTATTATCCATATATGGCCTTTTGAGTTTGATAGCAGACACCGTGGTCATCTTATAAACATCTATAAATAAGGCATCACAAGAATCAAAATGCTTAGTCAGGGCTGAGCAAAGAGTGTGACTACAAAAAATGGCCCTTAAAATTTTAGCTTTGTAATGAAGTGATTCACTTCCAGTATTGAAATGCTTTCTAGATGTAAACAAATAAGCATTAAAATAGATATGGGTCACATAACTAAATTCACTAAAAAAGATGGAGAATTTTGAGTGATCTTGAGGTGATGTCAGGAACTTATTGGCCCTGTGTGACTCTGTCTTGTTCATACACAGGGACACATTGGTATATCTTTTTTAAAAGCTATTCTTTTTATGTCATTAGAAATTCAGATTTTAGTATTATAGTTTATCAGGTTTCTAAAGCCACTATAGCTTTATTAGTTTGGGAGATAAAAATTCCTTTTTTTCTCTAGAAAATTTTATTATTTCTGTCTTAGTTTTCAAAAAAGAAATGACATTCAAAGATGACATTAAAATAGAGAAATTGGAAGTAAATAATCACTTATTTTTTTTCTCCAAATATATGAAGGTGTAATGACTTATTTTAATTTGGGTGTTACCCAGGTCAGGTTGCAATTATGGCAGAAGTCCATAGCTGATTATGGTGGTAGTTAAGAGCTGGGAAGGTAATTAAAAACACCACTACTGCTCTTTTATTATTTTACTTTTGTCAACATTAAAAATCTTAAATGAAATCATATCCATATGAGAAAAATAATAAATAGGAGTAGGAAATGTTAATGATATTAAGTAGAAATTTATCTTACAATCATTAGTGAATCTTTGGATATTTAGAGCATGAGGACCTTAGAGAGCTAGTCTAACTTTCTCATTTTACAGAGTTAAGAAACTAAAGCCCAGAGAGATTAATTAAATGAGTTGCCTCTGGCTGGCCACCTAGTTATTGCAGAGGTGTCTTGGTCACAGCTGTCTTCCTGGTGCCTAGCCTGGTGCTGGGCAGGTGCTGGGCTTGTCTTTGTAGGATGTTTGAGTTGGCTTTAGCTTTCTCCCTCATGTTCTGACTCAAAAGTGTCTTTTGGGTTAAAAATCCTACAGCATATGCTAACATAGCTATTAAGGGTGTTTTTAAGCTAACAATAATTTGCCTCTACTGTTTAATGGTTTGGAGGTTTTTTTTTTTGGGGGGGGGGCGGTGATACTATGATTATCCATCTAGAAAAATGCAGAGATAATTATTCCAAGATTTGATTACTGTTTTCATTTTAGAAGCATGTATTCATTACCATAACTACATTCCTGTACCTTTTAACTAATATTATGTGACTGCAAACATGATTGTTTTCTCAGTGAAGTACTTTTGGAGGGTTCTGCATTGTTTTTGCTTTGAAAATTAAAGGCTATCTTTTTAAAAAGAAAAAAATGCACAATAGTTATTAAGAAGCAGAACTTGGTAGTGAAAAGCTGATTGGTTCTTGGGCTTGTTTGCTTAGGCCAATGTGGAATCAGAGACACTTTCTATAGTGGCCCTTTTAGCCTTGCACTGTTGCTATAGGTGTCAGGCTTGGCTCTAGTGGCAGGTGACTCTGGACTGTGATCCATTTTCCAGTTCCATCTGTTTTCTTGTCTATCAATTTAAATTTTTATTGGGTACCTGTCTTGAAAGGTGCTAAGCATTATAATTTGAGGATACAGTGGTACCATGAAAAGACATGGCAGGCCCATACAAAAAGTAAATAGAGCAACTGCACTATATCATAGGTGCTATGCAGCAGACACCAGGAGTGAGAGTGACATGGGGATTCAACCAACTGTGTAGAGCATTGCCTCTTAGGAAGTGGCTTCCAAGCCAACTTGGAAGGAGGTAGTGTGTTCAAGGTCTACAGAGAACAGCTAGATGAGACTCAAGAGGCAGGCAGAGAGGCCAGCTTAGGCAGGGATTACAGAATAGGAATTTGGTATGTTTTAAAAAGCATCAGAGCCACTGAAGAGTGTTAAGCAGAGCTTGACATGAGTAGACTTGTGTTTTGAAGATTGAATTGGTAGGTGGGGCAGAGAAAGGAGAATAGGTGGGAACAGCATCCTGCCTGCTATTGTTGTGGTCCATGAGATGAGGAAATAATGGTTTAGACTAGATTGGTGACCATGGGGATGGAGAAAAATTGACAGATTTGAGAAATATGTAGGGGGTTCAATGAATAGGATTTGAGCATTGATTTGTTCTCAGGAGAGGAAGGTGTCAGGGAACATAGATTTGTAGTGTGTTCCTTGCTTGGCTCGCTGATTGGTGATGCTGCCCATTCATGGAGGCAGGGAGCTCCTGAGGAGGACCAGATTTGAGGAGGAAGTTTATGAATTCTTGTAGCATTTGACTGATGTAGCCAGTAGTGGACCATGATACCATTGTTGCAGCCTTTTTCCCATTGCTAGTGGCATTCCAAAACTTTCCAAAATAATTTTCTCGCTTCCCCCAAAAGATGTTGGTATACGATGAACACACCAAGGATTCTGGTGGGGGTGGTCATTGAAATGGGAGAGGGGAGGGAACCTTTGTTACTTGTCTAATGTGTGACATTTTGTTCCTTACTTGTCTTATATGTAGCACGTTGCTTGTTACTTGCCTACTGTGTAGCACTTTGTGTGAATTGGCTCATGATAGAATCCTATGGTAAGCATACTGCCACATTTTGTTCTTTCATATCTCCACTTTCTGGAAGCCGCTTTCTGTAGCTAGTTATGTATTGAGGCAAGGTCCTTGGGTTCCCAACAGATAGCTGGTGGGTCCCACTGTGCTCTCATTGGAGGGAGGGAGTTGTATTTTAGGAGCTGGTTGCAGTGTGATATGCATGACTGTATATAGAAATGAATAAATTACTTAAATATTTGTGGAGAAAAATACCATCCTTGGTCAGAATACTTATCTGGCTTTTAGTGGATAAGTATATGTAAACCTCTTTTATATATAAATTGTCTTAAAAGTCTTTGTTAATTCATTACAAAAGGGATTATATAATATGATTGGTAGTAAATGGGAGGCACTGTTAAATCTTCTAAGTGGCTGATTTTAATGTTCTGTGAGATAAATTATGAAAACCCTGAATGTTTATCCTGAAACAATATTTTGAGGAGGCATTTGTATTTTTGTTTTTGCCAGTTTGTATAGGTAACAATATCATCTCTTCATTTTCATTGTAGGTTAGACTTTGATTTTGGTGTGCCTAAATTCTTCCTGAGGACTCATTGTCTTTGGTTAGGGGTCTACATCAAAGGCACTTTTATTGACATAGTTTCTTATAGGCCCTTCTGGAGGCCAGTGTGATTTGGTCAAGTCTACCAGGGCCCATCCTGTCTCCTCCAGGGTAGGAAAGATTGTGTGGCTTTACAGATTAATTTAGGGACTCATATTGGTTGTAGGGATATGCTTCATCTACGAGTTTACTTCACTTCTAGTGATTTTGAGGGATTATTTGGATAAATTTAAAATTCATGGGTAGTAATGTTCTCATGTGGTGGAATAGTAGAAAAGCTTTGTGTGTTGACTTAGCTTCAGATGGGCTTGTGCCAACTACTCCATGGCAATTTACTTTTAATACTATTTCAACTTTCTAGTTTTACGTATTTCAAAAATCTTTAAAAATGTATTCTCTGGTATAGCCTCATCAACTGTGTATTATGGTTTAAGAAATCATTGTCTTCTCAGAGGTTTAAATACTAAATGGAAAGCTGTGTCTAGGTTCCTGTGATGTGGGTTTTAGTGGAAGAATAAAGAGGATGTTTATTTGGGGCTCGCTACCCCCACCCCTACCCTTCATCAGTGGCTCACAAGGTGGTAGATTTGAGTTTTCCTCCATGCGTTTCATCAGCATGGGTTCAGGCAAAGAGCCACTGAGCAGGGGAGGCACTGGGCCTGGGTTGCCACAGCAAGCCTTTGTGTGGGGAAGGGCAGGGAATTAGATACGTGTGTTAGTTTTGACGTGTCACTTACTCTCTCTGTTATCCTCCACTTAAAAGCCAGAGATTTCTACATCGTATTTGCATTACATCTGAGAAAGGGTATGTGGTACTTCAGTAATTCATTTTTCTTCTAGTTCTGTGGCAAGCTGGGGGACTACTTTAACCAATTCAGTAGTCTGTTCCCTTTATTTTTCTGAAAGAAACCATAAATATTTTGGAATCTGTTCTGCTGATATCTGAAACATAATTAGCAAATGTACATATTATTTTAAGACACCTGAACGCTATCATCTTTAACATGCTATAAAACAGGCAAATAGTGAGAAGTCCCTTGTCGAATTATACACATACCTTTAGTTTCCAAGGCAGTGCTTGCCATTGCAGTAAATGAATAATAAAATCAATTTGAACACAGTTGTACAACAAAAAATAGGCCTTAGTTGGTGATATGTTTTAAAGTATATGTGTCTAGAAATTACTTATGAATGAGACTAACAGTATATTGAAACTGTTAAGGCTAGATCTTCAAGGTGAACTTAGAAAAAAGCTCTTGCAGTATTTTATATTCTCGTATACTTGACCTTGTTTGTGCTCGAAATTTTGCTTTGGCCAATTGTAGATGTATTGATCTTGTCAGAAAAATCATGCAGACTCATCTTGAGAATTAAAAAAAAAGAAACTTGATTAAATTTAAAAAATCTAATTTAAATTAAACTTAATTTTCTCTATTAGGTGTGTATTGGGACAATCAACTAAAATACTGCAGAAATAACACATTAAAAATAACAGTAATAACTGTAATGACTAACAATTATCGAGCATTTCCAGGTGGGCATTATTCAGAGTGTTTTAATGGATTGTTTCAGTCACTTATCAAACAACTTTAGGAAATAGGTAGAATTACTATTCCTGGTTTATATATGAGGAGACTTGGGCTGAGAGGTTAAATTGCCCGGGGCCATACAACTCTAGCTAGCAGTGGGGGAGGAATTTGAATCCAGATTGACCATTCTCCAGAACCTGTATGCGTCCTCCCTCGCTGCCTCCACCGTCTCTGAGGCTTGCGTTACTGCTGTCTTAGTAGGCAAAGGTCCATTAGAAATACCAGCAGCACCACCAGGTAATTCTGTGTCATATCCTATTGCTATATCTTATCAGTCTGGTTATTTCTGTCTACACTTCTGCTTGTGCCCACTGTATTTGTGGGGACATATATTTTGAGATGTTTTGGTACCTAAGATGACCTGGTACTGTGCCTGTCACCTTTCATTACTTTCTCTGATGGAGATGAGGAGAACAATTGTTCTTGTGGAGGTTTTATTCTGTGGTGGCTGAGAACTTGGGTTGTGACTTCAGATAGATCAGGAAGTAAATTATAAAAATGGAAATAATGTCATCAACTCTCTAGAATGGTGGGAGCTGAAGTGAGGTACCCCACATGAAGCACTGGTATGGCATCTGGTGTATTTGTTGAGTAGTTGTTATTGTTAGCTCACTCTTAATCATTGAACTTATGAAACCATGTATCTTGATTTTTAATTTTAAAAGATTCTGTAATCCTAGATTATGACTAGAAGAGAACAAGTGACCTGCAATGGTAATTGACTATACGAGTTTCATTTTCCTCAAGAGTAAACATCAAATTGAATATCTATACGTGTTTTTATTCAGATGTATAACTAAAAGTTATTTACCTAATCCTCTCTTTGGTTGCACAGTAGTGATTCAGATATCCCAGGTACTGGAAATGACAAATTTGTGGGAGCATTTTTTCTTTTCTAGCTATAAAGGTGCTCATCTGCTAACTGAATTATGATTGTCTGGCTAATGAATTAGTTAGTCATTCTTTCTTTTCCCCAAACCTGCAATTCTCTAGAAATAGTGGGTGATGTTATCCCAGATGATCAGTGGTGGGGCATATTTAACCAGCTCTGGAATATTGGAACTTTTCAGTATAGACCAGAGGGGTTCAGGTGTTCTCAAAATCTGTAACCTTAGGTCCTCAAATCTCTGAACATTTGATTCAGTCTTTTCCTGCCAAATTTTGTTTATTGCAAGCAAGAGAGAAAATGGAATCTAAAATGAGAGTAGCTTTGGGGCCAGAGTCTGGAATATGAGTAGAAACTAGAAAATGAGAAGGCTCCCTTCCTCTGGAAAGGTAAGAGTTTGAGTAGCTTCCTTGGAATTTTCCTGCTATCCAGATTGGCATGAAAATGAAAGAGATGGAGTATAGATAACTTTCATTTTTATTTTCACATAAGTGACTCTAAGGGAAAAATAATATAGGGGTAATGTGGAAACAGTTGATAAATATGGGTATGTGGAAGTTCCTGTACTATTCTTCCATCTTTGCTACAAGTTTGAAAAATTGTATCAAAATCAAAAGTTTCTTGAATAACAGTGACTCTAGGACTTGATCTCAATAGCTAATACTTATGGAGCATGGACTTTATGTGAGTTTGCGTTTTGCTGCAACTGTTTATATAACTTTTCACTAAATAACAGTTATGATTAATCAAATCGCTGGGGTAGGAACAATAATTGCCATTTTATAGATGAGGAAATGGAGTTTTAGCAATTGTTTAATAAATTTGCCCAAGGTCACAGCTATTAATGGTGGAGTTGGGTTTCAAATCAGGATAGGCTCATTTAATAACCTGTAGTGTTAACGTATCTGCAGAAATTGATTCGGATGGTCCCATAAAAATGACTAGGTTTTAGAGGGGTAGGGAGAATTTATATCACGATCTTACACACCTGTGCTTTTGAGAGCTGACTCCTGGAGAGAAATTGAGAGGCTCAAAGGTGTGTATTAGAGGATTATAGTCAGAGAGGCTTCTTTTCCTTATCAATTGCAAACACTTTCAACCTAAGACACATGCTCGTTGCAAGACTTACTAGTGTGTCCCAGCATGTTTTCGTTTATCAGTTTAAGGTGTAGCCAACGTTGAAGTATTCAGCTTGCTACAGAAGTGGCTTTCCTCAAGGTTTTTTTCCAGTGTTTATTCAAAAGATGTATTAATTTACTTAGCATCTTTTTCTCAATACACGGGACTTGAATTGCCCAGGAAAGAACCCAGGATGCTACTTAAGCTCCCAGTCATAGCCTTGTTCTTCATCGATACATTACCTTGGGTGAAGATGCAGCTTTATGTAAACAGTTCTGCTAACACACAAGACAATAGGTCTTCTCCTGCGGCCATACCTGGCTTGCTTTAAATAGGTGTAAAATTCAAATGTATAAATCAGTAGACTTATGGGTAATGGGATGTGTATTTCTTTTCCAGGGGGTTAAAAAAAAAAAAAAGATAAAATCCCCAATGCAAATACTACTTTGCCTCATAGAAATATTCTATGGTGATATATTTCTAGATTTTGTACAGGTTTATAGTTATCTTTTTTCCTTCACAATTGAATAAGCTGTCAACCGGCTTGAGTACAGTGAGCTTCTAGTTAAAATTTAAGTTTTGCTATTTTTGGTGCACTTAAAATTTTAATTTTTGTTTCGATTGTGTTATGTTGCAGAGCCAGATTTATCGCCAGATTTAGCATTTTAGGTTTTCCATTTTCCTTGTCATTAAAAAACAAAACCGAAAATCTGGGTTAGTGTTTGAAACAAACTTTGTGTATGGAGAACGGTGTGGCCAGTATGGCTGCAAAGAACTATTCCATTTAGCTGCTAGGCTCTGCCAGGATAAGGAAAACTTTGTGGTATGTGCTGTCAAATACTTCTGTAAGGACACGGTACAATAACACAGGTAATTTTCGCACACAGTTGGTGACACTGCTGTAACTGAATTTGCTGGCTGGCAGGCAGTGCCACCGTGCTATAGGTGGAAAACGTATTGTCTTGTTTCACCATCTTGGTTTGGGCACGAAAGGCGATGTCCTGTCTGAGGGTCCTCAGAGAAGCCCAGGCGTCGGCTTGCAGAGTGGTCAACACTGAGGCCTGTCATTCTCTATACTCAGGCTTTACAGAACTTAGGAAAATCCCCACATTATTGGCATTGTTCTTTATGGATCATTGCCACAGTAATAATAATAATAGTAACAATATCTTCACTTGGCAAATGTGAAAATGACTCTTTACTACGTTTACTTTCTCTAAAAACATGACTGACTACTTGGGTCAGCTATTGACTCTAGTAAGCAGTATGATTTGTTTCACCTACAGCACTAGGCTTTTGATTCAAAACATTGCAACATTAATTCATATCCTTATGAAATTTCCTTTTGAATCTCTTACTCTTCCAATATTCTCTTTTGTGAAAAAATCCCCAGCATCCCCTCTTCTCACTGTTTTGAGGCAGTTGTATAGAAAATGCTGTCCATCATTTCTGAGCTTGGTCTTCTGCCTTGATCTTGCTCCTGCAGCTTTTCAGCAATGTTCTTATCTCTCCCTCCCTTCCCCCTCTCAAGGATTCAGAAGGTACAAGGTCATTTTGCAGATATAATACATCCATTGGTCTTTAGGAAGAGTAGAATGGTGAGCTGGACTGAGGTAGCTTTTTTATCTGTTTTCTACAAGGGACCTGAAAAATGGGTCTGTTTAGATGATTTTGAGGATCTTATGTAGTTGTTTAAAAAGCTCATCTGATAAAACAAGAATGACTGATAAAATAGGTATTTATTGGCTTTTAGAGTCGCAGTCACTTGGGTACTTGTTAAAAATGCAGATTCCTCAACCCCGCACCAGTTGTATTGAACTAAAATTTCTATGGGCTATCTAGAATCTGAATTTTTATCTAGGTACTTCAGAGGCACTCTACAGTTTAAAAAGCCATACCTTTAAACCAATATGTTAGTTAGATGAACATAATGTGGAAATATGAAATATTTTAGAAAAATGGTAAGTCACATATTCTTAGAATATTTTTTTGGGGGGGAGGTTTGCAAGTAATGTTATTCTCTTAACATACCCAAATGAAATGTAGCTGCTATTTAGCATACCAATGAATATAAATGGTAAAAGGTAGAGAAATGGCCAGGAGTTTGAGAGCATAGTGTACTTTAGTGGTGTTAAAAGGGATAGAGAATAGCATGTTTTGTATTTACTTTTTAAATTTCATTTTCATTTCTGCCATGGAATAATTAATAACCTGTTTTGTGTGTAGTTCCAGTTTACATGGTATGAAAAGTGAATAGATTTAATATGTGATAGTAACTGTTTTGGGGCAACCCATTTCAAGCCAGTATTATTTCCAGGGACGCAGTAAATTTAAAATGAGAGTCATCTCAGAGGTAATTTGGTGAGCGAGTTACTGCCATCTTTGAAGACTTAGTAATATAATTCTAAGAAAGAGACAGGATGCTCAGGTGGAAGGTAAAAGGAAGCACAGACTTGGAGCTCTTTCCTGAGCTCTCCTCCTTTCTTTTCTGATTTATTCCTCACTAACCACCCCATCTTCTTGACACTCGTCTCCCTGGACCTTGCTTGGCACAGAGGTGCCGTCAGGGTCCTGGGCCTTCCCTCCCATGCTTTCTCAGTTTGTCATTCCTTTTCTTCCTACCCTTTAAATACAGCATGTACTCAGGGTTTTGGCCTTAGCCTCGTCTAAGGTCTACTAGGGTCTAGTTCAGGCCCACACCTTCAGTTCCTGTTTCCATGTGGTTAACCCCTAAATCTGTATTTTTATTTCTGGTGTCTCCCTCAAACATCTGTCCTTAATGTTTCCAACCTGTGTAAAACTCGAAGTCTTCCCAATACCACCCCCTTCTTGCGAAACCCAAAGAGCCTGAAACGCCAATCTCATCTCCTTCTCTTGAGCCTCAGCGGCACATCTCGAGCCTACTTTGATGTCCCCTGTTCTTGGCGCCCCGGATCCTGGTCATCGCTGTTCTGTTGCAGGCTCCTCTTCAGTGGGCTCAGCATCCTTGTGTCCTGGCTTCCCTGCTCCTTCTAGTACATTGAACCTACCCTGACACTCGCTTGGCCATTAGAGCACAATCCCAGGCCCGCCGGGCCACTGCTGTCATTGTTATTTGCACCGGAGGAGGGCAGGGCAGTGACCAGTGTCTGGGGAAACCCCCCTGCCCCCCTCACCACCCTGACTTTGAGTTTAGAAGGTGCCAAGCTCCTGCCCCTCAGCCCTCCTCTGGGGCATGGCTGCCTGCAGAGAGGGGGCCTCCCTCCAGCTCTGCTCCTTGCGGGGCAGGGCTTGTGGGGCGGCCTCCATGGGAGAGGCCTGCACTGCAGCTCAGTTTGAGGCTATGTCTCAGGCAGTATGAGGTTCCCCTGAGCCTGAGGCCTGGTCCTCTCCTTGGCCTCCTCAGTGACAGGTACCAATCCCTGCTTTGCCGACTTCCAACTGATTCCAAATGTGGGTGGAAGAAGAGTAGGTAAGAGTTGGTCTGGCCTTCTCAAACCCCATCACTGTGTTCCAGACATCTGACGGGAGCGTTTTCTCACAGTAGCATTATTAAGCACAGTACTTAAGGTGCACTGTGGGTTATAATGTTATAATATAATTATAATATGGGCAATATTGTCCATATTATAATATTGTTTTGGAGAAAAAACTTAAACTAGCAACTGAAATCCTTTTGAGAGAGAGTCACTTGCTGAAGTGAGCATGACCTCGGGAACTGTACTGTACTGGGTGATGTTAGCATTGAGGAGCTATTTGGTGACACTGGAGTCGGAGCAGATGCCTGCCTTTCAAGCCTGCTATCATACAGCCAGCTTTCATGAATACGGGTTTCAGGAAACTGGACCTATGCAGATTCATGTTAGACTGAGTTTTACATACAGGGCCATACCCAAGACAGTTCTGGGGAGGACTTTAATGAATGCAAAGACATGGCCAGTAAGGACAAGGAAAAATTTCAGTAATATTTTTGGATTTACATCTCAGAGAGTAAATAGCAATTTTTGTGTTCGAAGAGTAAATGGCAATTTTTGTGTGAGGCTTGTAATAATAAAAATTTTTTTTGGTTTTCAGAGACATGGTTGTGCCTGGTGAAAGTTGTTATTTTATTAATTCCTTTCAAAGATGGATAAGAATTATAAGTGTGCAGATCTTTGGAATATTCTTTCTAACTTTTTGGTATGACTTTAATGCTGTGAAGGATTGCTTATGTAAAATTATAACCGTATTAGGTTCTGTGAGCTGTACTAAAAATTTTATCCATATCTAGGAAGTCCATGTTAATACACTTGTGACCGTGTGGAACAGGATAGCACAGTGTGTAGTTAAGTGCTAGGTGTGATGCTGTCAGTGTAGTAGCAACAGGGAGTGGCCAGTGCAGGGCTCCATAGTGGAGAAAAACATTGGGAGGTAGTATGACTCGCACTCTATTTGGATAGGTTGGAGGAACTGAGGAATAACATGAACAAAATCATGGAGATACTGTGAGCCAAGGATCCTGGCAGGAAATAGCCAGCCAGCCCAGAGCTACATGCACGAGTCAGGGCAGAGACCTTCATCTCCAGTGTCCTTCCAGGGAGAGTGGAAGTTGGGGAAGAGGGACACAGCCACAGCCACACACCTGCCCCATCCTCTTAGCCTCCAGCGGCAGCCGAGTGGGCTCTCTGGCTCAAGGAGCATCAGAGCTGGTCGGGAGCAGAGGGGCAGGCTTGAATAGACAGGGTGAGGGTGGGCCGTGGTGAAATCAGACAGAGTGAGATGTGGACTTAACGTTTCGTGTTGGAAATGGAGTTGAAAGGTTAGTTTGGCAACACGTGATGGATTACAGATGAAGAGGGACTAGAGGCAAAATGTCAGATGCTGTTGAAATAGCCCAGCCGGAAGGTGGTGGAGCTCTTACTGTAGAAGGAAAGTGAAGAGGGAGGAAGAGACTGAGGTAGGGTGGGGTGAGCAGCTGTCAGTCCAGGAGGGCCCAGCATGGAGCAGAGAATGGCTTCAGAAAGAACTTAGATTTGATATTTTGAACTTAGATTAGATCCAAAAATAGAACACATTTGAGGAGGGTAAGATGTATAAAAAGATTTTAAAAGTCACTTTTAAAAGATTCCAAAATAAAGGTACTTGATGATGAGGTTGTATAACTTACAAGTCAAGAAATGGCAAAATATTAAACCCATTTTTAAAAAAATAAAAGTCAGGCTCTTATAAAAATGATTTGGGAACTATTTTCACATGTATTTTGACTTTATTTGTATAAATGTCCTTACAATATGGGCACAGTCAGAATATTACAGAATTCTGAGAATATTAATTTTATTCTTTCAGAATCAAAACAGCACAATGGTAGTTTGATTAGGAGCATGTAAGAAGGCCATGCAGATACAGTTACTGTAAATTGAAGTTGATCAGTTTATTCCGGTTCCACTTTTTTTGTGAATGTGTATGTTCCAACATTAGGAAGAACTGTCATGTTTTATACTTCAGCTACTCTAATGAGTGGGCATGGATCTATTAACAAGATACATCAACATATTCTATGAGAGAATACAGTAGAGAAACAACTGCCCAATAGAAAAGCAGTAAAAGTTATAGATAATGTATAGAAAGAAAATTTAATTGCCAGTGAACATGAACATTTCCAAATTATGGAGTAATAAAAGAGATACAAATATAAATGAGATACTTTTTTCCCCCTTATCAATTAGTGATGATTTAAAAAATATTATTGATTTTGCCAGAATATGGTGAGATCTGCATGCTCACTGCTATCTGAAATTCCATAAGTGCAAACATTTTGGAAAGAAGTTAGGAAATATATGTATCAAGACCTTTATAAATGGCCATTCCAGTTTTATCAGTCATCCTAAGGAAAAACATGAAATCCATTCAACTATGAATAAGAAATCGCATCATTTTTTTTTCTGACAGTGAAAAATTGAGAATGGTTAAATCTGTGTTATATTTATATGTTAGACTATCATGCAGGCATCACAAATCATGTATTTGGAAAACAAAGTTTAAAAACAGTACAGAACAATATATTATCTATGGTCCCAATTTTATACAAATTAAATCATAAACATAGAAAAAAAACTAGGAAAAATACATCAATTTTAAAAATTAGTAATTTCAGGGATTGACAGTTTCACTTAGTTTAAAGCTCTGATTCCAGAGTTAAACAGATCCAGTTTGAATCCCTGGCCAACCACTTATTGGCTGTGTGATTTTGGGCAAGTGACTTATTAGCTCTATGACCACAAGCAAGTTTTTAAACTTATCTATGACTTGGTTTCTTTAGCTGTGAAAGGGGGTGATAGCAGTGGTCATCTCCTAGGCTTATCTGGACTAATGCAGCAGTGCATCTAAAATATTCCACACAGTGCTTGTTGCATTGTTAGCACTTAATAAATAATAGTTGTTTGGATTGCAGGTGCTTTTTATTTTAATCTTCATTATTATTATTTTTAATATTTTCTAAATTTGAAACTGAAGGGTACTTTTACAGTCAGAAAAAACAACAGTAATCACTCCAAGAAGCCATGAGGTACTTTATACGGAAGGAGGACTTGGACGAATTTTCACTATTTTATGGTATATACAGGAATTTTTTTTTTTAAAAAGCAGTTCTAATTAGGTGTATTTCTGAAACACTCCCAACATTTGCCTTTTTAGGGTTTCTCTCCTTTCTAGATAACTTGGGAGTATTTGGCTAATTTTTTTTCTCTCCCGAAGAAATTTTGTTCTGCAGCAAGTTGAATTTAAAAGACCCTCCCGCCTTTTTAAAAACATTTTCTGAAGTCAAAGAAAACAAGAATCATGTTTTTAAAATTTTCTGTAGATGAGATCTGAATTTGGTTAATATTAACTGCACGTTTAGCACTCAAATTTCAGACATATTTAGTGTTAGCTTCTGTACATCTCACCTAATTGTTTAAATATGTGAGCATGATTTTGATATTTGGGAGGTGGAGGAGAAACCCCTTGAGGTTTTTGAGCTTGAGTTAAAAGGGCTTATTGTGTCTTGGAGTCAGTTGATGTAAGCTAGTCGGAAGACTGTAGCATCTGGAACTCTTTCCCCTTGGAATCGTGTCTTTCTCTTTCTCGTGGAAGAAACACATTTGGGCTGCATGCAGCCTGGAGAGGCTTTCAGGCTATGTTTTCTTCACAGGAGGCTAACAGCTTTGCACTTACAATAAAATAGCTTCAAAGCTTTTGTCCGCTTGAAGTTATGTTACTTTTCATTTACCTCAAACATTCTTTAGTATATCTTCTATGGCAAACAGGAAGCTAGGAAAAGGAAAAACAGGGACAAATTGTTAACATTGTCCCCTAGATTAATTATGAATAAATGGCTGATGGTAACATAAAACTCGAAAACCATAGAATCCAGAATATATGCAAGTACATTTTATTGTTGTAATTTGTCAAATCTAAAATTAGATCCTACTTCTGATACATTGAAATGTGAATTAGAATTAATGAAATACAGGAATGAGTTAAAAAAAAAAAACCCTGTAGTTTGCAGTCATAAGTATTTTTAAATTTTGTTTACTGAACAAAAAGGAAAATCACCTGAATGCATCTGAAATTGGAACTTAAGCCTCTAATTTCTGTCATAAAGATTTCACAGCCGTGTGTTACTTTAATCACACCTGGTGCCACTTTTTGTATACCTTGCTCCGTGGGTCTTGAGTACAGTGTAGATGGACTCATGAATCAGGTATTTCAACATGACTGTGCTTGGCTACTCGACCTAATGTAAGCAGACAGTGGGCGACTTTTTATAGTGTTACTCTGCCAGACTGCTGTCAACACATTGGGTACCATAAAGCAGTGTCACCAAGACTATTCCGCAAGAGCGATGCCAAAATCTATTAAAACTCACAGTAAAACAAGGAATATACTGCTAAGCACTGAAAGCCTGACTTAACAAACAATCAAGTATTTGAGTTTTGATTCTGAGCTTAATACCAGGCTCACGCCCACATTGTGCATATGCAAAAGTAGTAAAGCAGTGGTTCTTGTTTATAAGACATTTAAAGTTTACTCAGTGATACAAAGCAAGGAAGGGTTCCCTTTAATTTTTTTGTATCTAGGATAATTTGAGAGGAATTTGCATCTGATAGTGTGAAGCCAGTAAGAATACAGGGTAAGTAGACCTCTCCAAACCCAAATATGAACCTATGATAATGATGTCAGAGATTCTTCCTCCTCTAAGAAAAAAATCAGATAAAATGATGGCAATTTAAAGATTCCTTAAGTGTCTAGAGATCGGAAAGGTTAAGAGATCGGAAAGGTTAGCGTGGCATTAAGTTTTGAGCCAGAAACTCTGGAGTCAGATGGCCTGGCTTTATAGCTTAGATTCAACACTTTACCTTTGAGACCTTGGGCAGGTTCTGTGCCTCAGTTTCCTTACTTATGAAACAGGGTTAATAATAGTACCTTCTTCAATGCCTGGTACATATCACTCATTCATTAAAATGAGTAGTTATTAATACTGTTATAGCTTGCTTTGTTCGTAAAGAGAATATGAAAGTGAGAGGAATAAAGATTTGAGAGCCTTGGTGTCTATTACTATGACTGGAGGTTTCAAATAAAGATGGTAGATAACGCCTTTCTTGGCATCGTAGCCGCAACTTGTGAGCAATTAGTTATTAACATCTTTAAAAGAAAAGATTGAAAGTGTGATTGTGGCAACTACCTGTAGAACATTTTGCTAGTAATATCTTGGTCAGGGTTTTCTGGATTTCCCCTTGTGTCATGTGGTTAAGTAAGGAGTGGTTTTAACATGGCAATGTGGATTTAGGTTATAACGAAGTGTTGTGTATGAGGAAGTCTCTGTTTTATTACATAGATTTCTGTATCTTAAGATGATATAATCAAATATTTTAATGCCCCCCAAAATTACATGGCCATTGAGAAGAACTGAGATGATTTCAAAATGGCCAAATATTGATATTTTAACTGTTTTGTTTTTAGTCACCTCGAGTGAGCCAAGGCTATGTGTTAGTTCCTGTTTTATTACATTTTACTTTTTTTTTTTTTTTTAAAGCCTAGGATAGCTGGTTCTGCTGTAGCCAGCCCTGCATCTCTTCCATTGCTGTGGAATGCCCTATCTCCTCTTTTTCCTTTCCCAAAGCCTTCTCTGTACTGTTGGATGGGGTAAGGGAAGGCATGGAAAACTAGAATGAGAAATAAGGAAAGACCTTAAAGAGCTTACTTATGGTTGAATTCGCTTTCATCTCCTCTTCAACCTCACGCTCCATGGACTTCTAGGATCATCCTTCACATTCTCTGATCAGCCACGTCATGGGTTAGGTAAAGTAGACTCTTTCTTTTTTCTTGTTATTGTTTCATAGCTACAGATTCTTTATATGTAAGTATTTTAGATTCTAAACAGCCAAGTTTCAAAAAGATCATTAGGAATAAAACTAAATAATAAATTGATATTTGGTGATTGCTTGCCTTAGTCTCTTTCCAACCATATTGGCAGCTTTTCACCTTCACAGATTGTGTCTAGGACATTTCTAGAAGCTTACCGTCTCACATTAACAGCCAGTGGCCAGTCCTCAGTAGGTAGATTCTTTCAGACAGGTTATAGACCTTTTCATTTGATGCTATGTTGAGACTGGGTATTGACCTGACAAAAAACAAGGTTCCTTGTATATCTCAGCCCAAACTAGATGAAGACAACATTAAACCGAAAGGAATCAGGACCACAGAATTAGATTACTGTGTTTGGCCTACCACGATGAGATGCTGCCACGTCAGGTGACTGAATAGCTGTGGAAACTTAAAAATATTGCCAGCTTCGATGCTGGCTAGGTGCCCGTTTAAACCAATCAAACGGTCTATAAATATGAAAGTTGTTAAATGCTAGATCTGCTGTCGATAACCATTGGAGGCAGTAGAAGCTAACAGTTAAGAGTGTGGGTTCTGGAGTTAGAACCTGGTTCTCATTTAGACTCCTTGCTGTACCATGTGACCTTGGGAAAGCTACTTAAATTCTCCAGGCTCAGTTTCTGCTGTAGCCAGTGCCTGGCACTCACTCTAAGTGGATGATGGGGATGATAATGAGGAGGGCAATGGGGTTGAAGTTCCAGGAAGCCTGTCATTGCCTCAGAAGGCAGTACTTTCTAGAAATGGAGGGCTGGTTTCACAGATTAGAACAGTATGTTCATTTGAATTTTGAGCCGAGTGAGGTTTGTGAATAATGTACATTGGGGCTGGAAAATAATTTGATGGAGAATGTGCACACATATACACACAGACATAAACATGAGGTAATTCAGAATGTCTTCTGTGATAGGAACAGATATGTAGCTGCAGTATAACCAAATTAGCAGACTTTAGGAAAATTAAAAAAAAGTCACAATTAATACATTCTTACAAGCAGCGGCACTAGTTTAATTACTGGACAGCGTGTGTAAAATGTCCATGAGGGAATACAGTCTTGAGTACTCCCTGAAGTACTCAGTAAATACAGCCACGGCAGAAAAGACCACAACTTAGCCAGTCTTTTGGTCTTTCTTCATCCAGAGAAAGTCTGACATTCTGAGTACCTCTGTTTGAGGAATGTCCTCTTTATTTCTGCAAATAAGTGTAAGTCCTGATGGTGAAGTAGGTTAATTTTCCTCCTCCTGTTTTTTGACATAGTTATACTTGGACATTTGTTTGGGAAGAGGCGGGGTTTGCTAGGTATCATGAAGAGGATGATTCTTACCCAGAGATTACACTGGTGGAGGCTCTGGGTCCACATTTACAGTCATTATAGTGTGGACTATTTTACTGTGTCATAGTTCTTTTGTGTAGCTGTCTGTCTATATATAATGAGAATATTTTTTAATATGATTCTTGGAACAGCTTTTTATCAAGTAATTATAATTTTTAAAGAGTGAATTTTATTTGGAAAGATGGGTTTGGGTGAGAAAAAAACGTGGTCGATTGAAAGGTATTTGGTTGAGCAGCAGCTCCTTGTGAACTTGTGAGATATTGCGCACCTCCCTTGGGATTTTTGAAAGCTGCTCCTCCATTCTGTTAGCAGGGAGGCACCCAGCATCACTTGTTGGATTTCTCTGTAGAGGAAGTTTACCTTGCTGCAGAGTGGTTTTCTGCCTTTTATGCAAATCTGAGTCCCTGATGTGGGGCTCTGCACAGAATCAGTGGGGAGTGAAGACCTGTGCCTTCTTCCCTGCAGTGTTGGTTGTTGGCGGCAGAACAAAATAAAGAAGAACCTGGCTTTCCCACTCACTGATTTTGTCATTTGGAAATTAATTGCTTTGATTTCATTTTTTATCATCTACAGAATATGGTCAGGTAATACTTCAGGGATGGGTTTAAAGGTACGTGTGTGTGTGTTTAAAGCACCAAACACACTGCTTGATCCATAGAGCACTTACTACATTGGTTACTTTCCCCCTGCTTTGATGCTTATTTTATAAATGTGTGGGTATATAATCTGGAAAATACAGGATTTTCTTATTTCAAATATTATGCTTTTTTAAAGAGGAGGTATCCCTGCTGATTTCTATGTAGGTAAATATAGTGGTTGTATCCATATCACACCTCACCTCTTGTAGCTCTTATTTTGGTTTCCTTTTCAACTTATCTGCCCATTCCAACTTCACAGAACAACTGGAATCAATTTAGTTCCCTAAATAAAGCTTTTTATATTAAGACATCCCAGGGACAATCCTGTGAGAAGGTGGAGACTGGTTTTAGTTGGAAACTTAAAAACAAAATCTCATACCAGTGTTTTCCCTACCAAGCTTTTTAGTTGCTGGTGAGTGGAACATGAAAGTGACAAGGAATTAGCTTATATTCTTAGACGCCAGTAACTGGAATCTTATAGTGAATCTCAGTTGCCTGAGTATGGCAGAGGAGTGTCGAGTGGACTAAAGGGTGGTGGGAACAGTTTGGGGCCGTCGTTGAAGCTGTCATCACAGTGCCTGTGCCTGTCTCTAGTTCATTTATTAAAAGCCTTTGGCCGGTCAGATGGTGGTTGTGCTGAAATGAAAGGGCCAGGGGAGAATGTGTTAGAATTTCATTGCTTCCTCTTCCTCTCTCATTGGTCAAGGTAGAGTTATGGGTAGGAAACAACAGAAGAAAACAAAACAACAGAAGGCTATTTATGCTTTCATTTCCCCTATTATAAATAGTACTTAAATCTTAGAAGCCATTTTAGGATAAGTTCTTGAAATAATGTTTTTTTTAAAACTATCATTTGAAATTATAGTCTCTACCCCATTCTCCATCTCAACCCTGCCCTCCCTCAAGAAAAAGATGAATTCATGATGTTTCAGTAATGGGAAGTACTGCTTCAGCTCTCATTCGGGTCATGTGCATAATACAATTAATATTACCTTCCTGTCTTTTGAGTGTGAACGGAATACTCTGTTATTCCACTCCACCGGGAAGGGCTTTCCCACCAACACTCCTACATCCTGGTTGCCATCGTGGACGACTTCTTCAGATTTTACTCTCCCAAACTGCTCTCTTTCCCTGCCTTTGGCCAGTTATGGAGCCTGTTTTGTTCTTTTGCCTCATCTTCAAAACAGCTTATGACCCCAACCTCTTTTTGTATCTGACTTTATCTGCCAAATTAATCTTGATTTAAGTGTCTCAGCTCCTGGGTCTACAATGTAAAATTCTCACTACTTTTTCAAGACCCTCTACTCACATCCTGCTTCTTTCCTAGTTCTCCCTTTCCTCTCCAGCATGGCCCAACTCCACTCCCACTCGTGTTGTGCTCGGAATTGTGCCCAGTGAGGGCCTTTGCCTCCAATGCCCCCACCCCCTTGTAACATACTAAACCCACTCACAGAAGAATTTCTCCCTTGTTTGAGTTTCCACAGTGCTCATGTGCTTGATCATGTATTTACTCTCACCCTCCCTAAAGTATTGGCTCTAGAATTAGTTGTTTCATGTTTTTTTACTGATCCGAAAGAGTAATTATGACTGTATGTGGACCTGGGGCACCATGCTGAGTATTGGGGATTATAGAGGTGAACAAAAGGCTAGTGGGATAGATGGTTATTAATCAAATAATCACGTAGACATAAAAGTGCACTCTAACAGTTGTTTAAAAAAAAAAAAAAAAGCAGTATGAGGTCCTATGGTGTGGGTAACAGACACGTGGCTTAGATGTGGAAGGACTGGCCTACCTGGGGAAGGTGAGCGTGAGCTGGAGTCCTCCTGCCTGGAGAGCTTGGTGGCTGCACTGGGGAGAGCTTGATGTGCACCCTGAGAGCAATGGGGAGCAGTTTACCTGGTTTTGCCATGTGCATAGATTGGAAGGGGCCGGAGAAGGTGGGGGAAGGCGACTGTCTAGTCCAGTGAGAGTTAATGGTGATTCGGAAGTGGATGCAGTTACATCAGTACAATTTGATGATAGATTTAATGTCAGGAGCCATAGGAGGAAGAAGGTATTCTGGGCGACTCCTGGGTTTCTGGCTAGGTGAGTGATCTATGTTTGTGAGGCCACCCCTAGCCCATAGGGTGCCTGTGCAAACTAATAAGAGGTGCCCTTTCTCTAGGGCATATGGCTTAGCTAGTGGAGTATTGGTTGGATTTTTATTCCCATGTGCTTTCCCTAGTCCTTGTGTAGTGAATGGACTGTACATCATACACTTGTGTGTAGCAGCCCCTGACCATTCACCACAGTGCAGGGCCACTGACTTTTTTCTTGCATTCCCTCCAAACCAGGTGAGATATGTCTACTTTTTTTTCTTTTTTTAATCGAATGGCAGAGGCTTAAAGTGTATGAAAGCAAGTGGAAAGGAACCATTTGAGAGATGGATTATTATAGGATTGTATGGGAGAGCAAAGGATAATTGATGGAGTATGATTCTTGAGATGGGATGGGCTCCAAAGGTAGACAAGAGCCTTAACTTGCAAGAGCATAGCTGCTCTGTGGTAAAAAGGCAGGAGGAATGGGTGGGTGCAGATGTCAGTGAGCATATTTAGCTGTAGAGAGCTTCTGTTTTCTGGCAGAGTAGGAAAGGAAGTTATTTATTTATGCCTTTGACCTCCAACGAGTATAAATTCACTGAGAACAAAGAGGTATGTATATATAAACATGCTTATTTGTTTCTTTCATAACACTAGGTTGATAGTCACTTAATTGCTGGGTTTCATTGGAAAATTGGACTCACTGAAAACTTAGACTTGTTACTTGGTGTTAAGTATTACGTCTGAAAGGTAACTCACTATTTTACCAAAAATATTAAATGCTGTAAACATGTGACATGCTACATTATTTCTAACTACTTCTGGAATGTTACCAATTTAATTTATAATAAAGTATTCATAAATAACCTCATAGAGTGAAAATGGCAGGATTCTTGCTAACAGTTTGATGCCCACTCTTTGAGATTTAGATATAGTTAATGCAAAGATGATGATGACACATGTAAAGAGAAAACAGAGAAAATCTACATGGAATAGTAATTCTGCAACCTCTTTACATTGCAACATCATGTAATAAAGGAATCACATTTGTGCCATGTTTTATTGCTCACCAAGCACTTTAACACACAATGGACTATAATTCATATGGCATTTTATAGAAGAAAAAATTTAGCAAAGCCACATACATAGATGAGACTTACTTGATTCCAGGGGCCTCATGACTCTGAAAGAGTCAAGTGCCTTCCCACCATGGGCATCCTGAAACGATGAAGTACATTTTTTTTTCAAGTGGACCCTAGCTATGCAGTTTGAAATAGCACAGAGTATTTAATACACACAGACCTTTGTGCACTGTGGTGATTATGCTCATTAATTCTGATTGCTGTTGGGGTGTAGTAAGTTTTCTGATTAATTTTTTATTTGTTTTCTAATTATGCCCATGCAAAATTATGTAAAATAGTTGAAATTTGAATTTGGTTTAGGTAGTTGAGCCATTATGAATTGCTTAAGTTGGTAACATCCAGGAAGTAGTTGGGAGCAATTTAGCATGGCACATTTTAATAGTATTTAATGTTTTTAAACACTTGGTAAAAGAATGAGTTCTGTGATACCATGGGATTTTTTTTTTTTTTGTGCTTGACTAGAATTTCACATATAATTCAATAGAAATAATTTTAACAGTTGGTTAAACAGTGTCTGAACTGTGTAGGTGATGGAGAAACAAAGCGTGGTACTAGACTCCTTCTTTTGTAACTGCATGTTATGGAACTTCTTAATAGAGGATCTAATTATTGAACAGTCATAGTAAAAAGGAAGAATTAGAGTTGTAACAGAACAGTAGAGAGTGACATATTTATCTTCAAATTATGAGGACAGAAGTATAGTAGTTTAGCTATGATTTGGTAATTTAAGAAGTTTTAAGCCTGTAAATTAAAATATTTTGCCATTTACAGCAGAGGGGCACAGGCTGGGGCTCAACTTGGCCGCAGCTGAACCCCTCTCAGGACTGTGCCGCTGGACGCCTACAACACAGAGCCACGCTAATAAGACTGGGAGACTCAGGAGCTGTGCTTAGTCCATAGAAACACAGAATGGGACGACAAAGGAGCAGAAACCATATGAGAGAACAGAACAGAGATCCAGGAATAAAGGAGTCAAGCCATCTAACAGATGCAGAGTTCAAAACACTGGTTATAAAGATGGTCAATGAACTTAGGGGAGGAATTCAATGAGAACTTTAACAAAGAAAAAGCATAAACATGGAAATGGAAATTATAAAAGGAAACTAGACAGAAATGAAGAACACATTGTCTGAGATAAAGAATGTATGAGAGGAAATAAACAGTGGATAAAGAAGAGGATCGAACCATTGATATGGAAGACAGGGAAGCCAAGGACACCTAATCAGAACAGCAAGAAAAAAAACCCAAGACTATAATAATAATTTATGGAGCCTATGGGACACAATAAAATGTAAAATAATCCATTTCATAGGGGTACCTGAGGGAAAATAAAAAGTTGAAGAGACATTTGAAGAAATAATGATGAAAAACTTCCCTAACTTGGTGAAGGAAATAGACATACAACACCAGGAAGCTCAGAGAGTCTCCCCCAAAAATGAACGCAAAGAGGCCCACACCAAGACACATCATAATTAAAATGCCAGAGGTTAAATACAAAGAGAGCATCTTAAAAGAAGCAAGAGAAAAGCAGTTAGTTACCTAGAAGGGAGCACCCATAAGACTGGCAGCTGATTTCTCAAAAGAAACTGTACAGGACAGAAGGGCTTGGCACAAAATAGTCACTGTGATGAAAACCCAGGAGGTACAACCAAGAATACTTTAGCAAAGCTATCATTTAGGTTGAAGGACAGATAAAGAGCTTCCCAGAGAAAAATAAGCTAAAGAAATTTATCAACACCAAGCCAGTATTACAGGAAATGTTGGAGGGACTTCTTTAAGAAGAAAAAACATGTACCAAAAACAGGAATAAAGAATGGTAATAACTACATTCCTATCAACAAGTACTACAAATGGAAAAGAATTAAGTGCTTCAACCAAAAGACAGAGTGGCTGAATGGACAAGAAAACAAGACCCCTACATGTTGCCTACAAAAGACTCACTTCAGATTAAAAGACACACACAGACTAAAAGGAAGGGAGTGATAAAAGATATTGCCTAGATGGACCTAGAGGATATTACGCTGAATGAAATAAGTCAGAGAAAGACAAATATCACGTTATTTCATGTACATATGTACTCTAAACAAAATAAACAACAACAAATGGAAATAAACTCACAGATAAAGAGAATATTTTGAGGGCTGATAGATAGGAGGGGGATTGGGAGTACGGCCAAAAAGGACAAAGGGATTAAAAAGTACAAATGGATAGTTACAAAATAGACAGGAGGTATAAAGTGTAGCATAAGGAAAATAATAATGTAATAAATATGTAAGGGGGAAGAGAGGTACTAGATTTAATAGGATGATCACTTTGTGAGTTATATAGATCTCTAATTATGCTATACAACTGGAACTAATATAGTACTGTATGCCAACTATAATTGAAAAAAAAACACCTCATTGAATGGTACAGTGTAAACACAAACAACTAATTGTCTATTATATTTTGATAAAGCTTGGGAAAAAAAGGCAAAAAAAAAGTTAAAAAAATATTTTGACATTTAAAAAAGTCAGCATGCTGAAAGTTTTCATATATGAGAAAAAGGAAGTTCTTTTACATTATTTACTAATCTACCAAGACCTTTAATAATATTTATTAATATTAGGGTTCTGCATAGGAGTCCTGTATTTGTGACATAACATTTGGTAGATGTTAATAAAAAACGTTTTGATGCTGTCTAGTATACGCAGACTTAGAATTTGTTTATTCCTGTATCCACAGAGGCTGAAAAATGCAAATATTGACAAAACTAGATGTATTGATAAGTGATTTCAATTAAAATGTTGTGAGTCTGTGCATCCAGGAGTCTTCCTTCACTGACAGCTCTTTCTATGGAAAGTAATTTGACTGCTCCGCTCCTTCCCCTATCCCAGTGACGCTTTCTAGTCCCGATAAATGTGAAGGCTGTAATTTACTGTCATACCCATACCTTTGTTCCTCATGAAATGGTGTGACTTAGATATATCTTTTAATGATCAGAGTCATGAAAAGAGTTTACAAATTACCCTTCTATAAGAGTTTACTTCAAGGGATTTTCATAGAATTATGAAGAATTGGTTATCTGAATTGGGTAGCTATTGATAAATAACGCACCCAGCACTTATTGACAACCTGCTAGCTATGGCAAAGCCAGGTACATGCACTGTGGAATCCAACTCTAAGCGTATAGTCTATCAAAGCATTAACACCTTACACATTTATAGTATTTGGCCAGTAATGTTTGGGGAGAATTCCTGGAAGAATAGCTTTTGTGTAGGATTTAGAGAATGGTCGATAACTGGAGAGTGTGGTGACGGAATGGGGAGGAGGAAAAATGCATGAGGAAAGCAACAAAGTTTTGTATTTAGGAAATAGGAAGACTCTGGTTTGGATTAAGCAGAGTAGATGTGAAGATTAGCATAAGGAGGCCTTTTTGAATGAGCCTGGGTTTATTCCATACTCACATGGAACCCTCAAAGGCTTTCACACTGTGATGGAGGACATCAGACTTGTGCTGTATTTGATGTTCAGAATCACAGCTGGCTTTCTCCCCACCATTCTCCAAGAATACTGTTTCTATTTTATCTTTGACTTTCTCTCTCCTTGCAGTCCTCCAAATTTACAACGTTGTCTAAGTTTGTAAATTTTTAGATTCTGTCTCTCCAGTGTGGCCTCTCAGACCCTGCCCACATTTCCATGTCTACTGGCCTTCTCTGCTGGACTGTTGGAAAGACCTACGTGTTCCAAAAGTCTTTTTAATGCCCACATCTCATTTCACTCTTCTGCACACTCGTCTTTCCGTTTCTCCCTTAAAAACCAAATTGACTGCCTCCATCTGGCACTTGGGTCTTCCATTCTTAATGCCACCCTAACTTTTTAACCATAGTATCTACTTTTCTTTAAATATATCCTGTAATCAGGCTTAACTGAGTTACTCATGGTCGCTGAACACACAGAAATTTCCATCTTCTGTGTCTCTGCTCTTCTTGCCCTGTTCAAGTACATTTTGTCCACTCAAACCCATCTTTATCTGTCTATCAAAATCCTGCTTGTCTTCAGATTCTGTTTCAAATGCCACCTCTTCGGTAAAGCCATTTCTAATTCATTTCAACTGAATGCAACTTCCTTATATTGTCTTTTCTTTCTAGTTATGTGGGGCATATGTCTCCTCGTAGACTATTCAGTCCTTAGACATGCAAGTGAGGTGCAAAGGTGTTGCTCTCCTGTTTCTCGACTTGCCCCTGTGGCATCTTTCCTGGGCTGAGTCATCACTCAGTCCTTGGTGCTCTGTGTCTGCAGAATACTTTTGCAGAATTTCTTTACATTCCTGTTTTCTTCTTTCATGTTATAAGCTCTTTGAAGGCAGTCTAGGGCTATTTTAATATTTTTGTTAGTATTTTTCTGATTATGCATATTAAGGGTTAAGGTCTGATTTACAAAATAGATATATTGTACATTCCCTAGTAAGTACCCAAGGTGCTTTTGTATAGCTTATATTATTTTGATTAACTTGAGAAAATGATGGATTCTCCTATAGGAGAGACTCCTTTGTATGCCTGACTAGAACTTAGCATAAAGTTAGAGGAAGGCGGGGGCGGGGGGTGGCGTGGTGGTAACTATAGTATAAAAATCACTGACGGTTATTAATTTTATTCTTGTATCCTCATAGCAGCCAGCAAACAGCCTGTAGGTCTACAAGTTTTGCTTTAATTGGAAATTAAATAAAAAACTCTTAGGTAAAAGTTATTTTTTGTAACTATATTATTATAGTACTAAATCACATTGTGTCATTGTTACTTTCTTCTTTGCTTTTCCGTCTAGATTGAGTTCATCAAGAATTTCTTGTTTATTTTTTTATTCCTAGGACCTAGCATAGTCTCTCTCTCACATCCTGTACATATTTACATTTTTAAATAAAAATCTAAATTGAATTTAAAGGAACTTTAGTTGAATTCTCCTAATAGCAATGGTAATAGAAATTGACATTTAAAGATAGTGAGTCTGTTGTAGAGGAGTTTAAAAAAGTATTTGTATAAATTCGAGCATTTTAAATTTCTTAGTAGTGGGGTGTGTAAGACTGGAGATTCACACTGTAGGTTGGTAATAGTAGTTTTGGAGATTCTTTTAAATCTCGGGTTTTAATTCCCATAGTGATGTTTATAATAATTCTTGAAGTGATTACAAAAATTCACTTTTAGTGTTTGGGAAAGAACTCTTCAAATATCAGTTTCTTCTTTACATCTTATTTAGATGAAACCTTCTCTTTTGTTCATAAAAGGGGGAGAAAAGTGGGCAGGATCCTTGAAAGCTATTTTAGATATCAAAATACATCTTAATTCATTATAATTCTTGTATAAACATTTTAATTTTTAAAATTTGTTTTCATTTTACTAATGATGTTATTAGTTTCAGTGGCAGTATTTTCAGTAATGGAGAACAATGCTCATCCTTGAGGTACTAACCTGGTAGAGGACAGGTGCCGTGAATGCCGTGTGTATGGTCAAGTAATGAGTAAATTGCACTCAAAATGCACCACTTGGCTCTATCTGCCTTGTGAAAAAATGAAATCTTTCTTCTTTAGTACCAATGGCACTAAAGTTGGTAAATTAGCACCCTAACATACAATCAGATTTGTCAAGTTTAAAATCAAGTTCTAATCAAGGCTCAAAAACTCAGTGTCTTTTTTTTGTTGTTGTTGACAATATAGTTCTGTTTTTGTCTGCTCTCTACTCATCTTGGCATTGTTTTAGGAACCATATAATGCCATACCTGAATCCTTAGTCTTAAGGTACTTTAAATGTGAATATTATGTCATGGGTGATTAGTCTGGAACTTTTTAAGATTTAAAATGGTGCATTTTTCTAACAATAGAATGAAATGTATATAGTAGTTGCCCCTTATTTGCTATTTTGCTTTTTACAGTTGTGGTCCAAAATGTGAAATGGAAAATTTCAGAAATAAACCATAAGTTTTAAAATCACAAGCCATTCTGAGTGTCCTGATGAAGTCTTGCACTGTCCTGCCCAGGACGTAAATCATCCATTTGTCCGCTGTCTCCATGCTGTCGTCGCTCCCCGCCCTGTAGTCGCTTAGCAGTGGAACTGTGAAAAGGCCATTACTGTTTAGCTTTATAGGAAGGTGTAAAAATTGTCTACTCTTTACCTTGCATTAAGGATTTTTACTAATAAACTTATGTACTGCCCCACATCACAGTTTTAAAGGAAAAAAATAGTAACTCCTGAGGAAAGAATCTGTGAGGCCTGCTGAATTACATTTCCACGTGGGTGAGATGACATGGTTATAATGGAGTCCAAAGCCGTTTCAAGGCAAAGTGTGGCAGCCTCATCAGATACAGCTTTGCGGCCTACTGACTTATAATGAGGGTGGCATGTAATTAGAAATTGTCCCTGTCTTTTCTGAGTACTGGTGAAAACCATGGCTCAGAGGTTAATTCAAATAATAATTAATATTGGTCTCTGTCAGTACAAGGTGGTAATGAAATCTTTCGTTATTTGATGACTTTGACTTTAAATGTTGAGTGAGGAGTGGGAATGGTGTTAGTCCTCATAGTAGTCTTGGGGAAGCTCCCATAACTGAACACAACATGGTGAAGTACACTGTTGGGAAGGTGTGGAGCACAAAATTTCTTTGTAGCCTGTAATTGCCTACAAAGAAGCTGTAGCATGACATAGAGTTATCAGTGTTATTTTATTTTCTAAAGTGACAGTTATGTAGAGTGAGGCATTAGGAAGGCACCTGTAATCCATCTGCCATTGTGGACGGAGGAAGCTTTCCTCCTCCTGTCCTGCTGTAAGCAGTGGCTGCAGAAAGCAGCGTCAGATGCCCCTCTGAGTCCTAACAGATCACACAAGCACGTCGATCCAAAGACACAAACACCAAATGGCTGGTTGACCAGAGAACCTGGAATGTTCTTTTTCAACCACGAAAGTCAGTGATTCTATAAGTCGGTGCAGCACATTTTTCATATGTGGAGTTGGGGGTTACAAACGAAGTAGAAAGTAAATACTTGATATAATAAGGTCACTTGGAAATACATGAATACCTGTTAATACAAGTCAACTGTAGCTTTACTAAGCCACTAGTGCCAAGTAGAATTCTTTGACTAAAATAATTTTGGTGCAAGGAAGATGTTTAGGCAGAATGGTTTTTTTAAAAAAATAATTAGACACTTCTTTGAGTGACTTGCTCCAAAGTCACAATTGTCTTCCTTGAAACATTTGTTGAAGAATTATTATAGCTTAATCTCTCAGGGTTATTCTCTTGGTATCATTCTAAGCAGCAGCTTTCATAGAGAAAAGTAACAGAATAGACGACGACTCTACGTGAGGTAGATAGAGCCTTTGCCGCACACTAAAGCAGACAGAACAGAGGCGGCGGCCATCGAGCACCTGACCCTGGGTGTTAACCCACATCCAGGCTCAGTGCTGACACACTCACCAGCTTCCACTATGATCTGTATTATTTAGAAGCAAGTCTCAGCATATTATTTTATTTTAAAATATTTCAATATGTGTCACTAAAAGGAAAGAATTCTTTTCAAATTAAATTGTTATAGAAGCTTCTGTGAACATTTTAAGGACTATTTTTTTTTTTTAAATATAAAGGGAGTGCTATATTTAAGGAGCAATTTGTAAGCATGTTTTCTTCTCTAGAATATAGTGTGTAATAGGCAATTGTTGGAGTGTTTGGATCAGTAGGTTTAATTTGATTTCAGAAGCAGTCACAATCCGGAAATGGGAATGGCAGGATCAGAACTTTGTTTTACTTACAAAGGCCATGTTCCCCATAGGTTGTTGGTGTGAAGACCATTTGGAAGCCAGAGGCTGTGGGAGGGGGAGGGGGCAGTTGATGAGAAGCTCATCTAGAGCTGTTGCTTTTGGGGCAAACCAGCAGCGAATCTCGAAGAAATAAAAAAAGCATCACATTGCAGTCAAAGTCACTTTTCCCCCCAAAAGCCTGACTTGTCATTTCTTTGCGTAATACCTTCTGTCATCTTCACACTGCCCTATCCACCTGCCTTCTCCCACCTGGCTGGCTCCTGCCCCTCCTTCGCCTCGTCATTGCTCAGGGAGACCTGCCCTTGGCTGTAGCCCTCATTAGGCCCTGGGCTCAGCAGCCTATTCTGTTTTCATAGCCCTCACCCCACCCGTAATTACATGTTCCATGACTGCGTGCGGGATGAGGGGCTCTCAGAGCCTAGAATGGACTCAGTTCTCAGCTCTCAGTTCTCAGCTCTCGTCAGAGATGTGTCTAGTGGGATGGAAGGACTTAACAGGCTGGTAAGGGTGGGGGGGTGGCATTGAGGGAGCAAGTGGCAGGATGGGGAGGGAAAAGGAGGGAAATTCTGCTGACAGCGACAAAAGTCAGAGAAATAGTCCATCTGAAATATTTGTTTTTCGAGTTTATGGGATAGCTAAGCACATGTCTCCTGTGATCGGTGAGAAATGTGGCTGAGAAAGACATTTGAGTTTTACAGGTGACGTTAAGAAGCAGCAGCATTAACACGATCTGCCTCCTGAAAGAGATTAGGGTGCGCAGCCGACAATGTGGGGCTAAACTCTGGAGTGCGGTTTTGATTAACAGGGATGGATGAACCATTGCTAGTTCTTCTAGTTGTATATATCCCTTAAAGAATCGGACTTTGGCTGACTGAGGGAACCTGTCAGCATACAGATATCCAGCTTCTGTTTGGTAAAGAGAGCTTTCTGACCTCGGGTTGTAGACAAATTTGCATTTGGAATCTCTTGGGTGCAAGGGGGCCTTTGAAACCCCCTAGGACAAGGTGTCTCCATTTTCTGTATGTGGTCAAACTCTGCCTTAAAGAAAACTAAATGAAGAGCTAAAGGACAGCCGTGGCATAATGGAAAAAACCCTAAACTTGGGAAGGATATCTGGGCATGTGATTTGTCTCGAACAGTACCGTATGTGGACAACACGCCATCGGAGCCTCATTCCTGCATTTATAAAAGGCGGGGCACTGACCCTTCTACGCCTGCTTCAAAGGACTGTGGTGCAAAACGAGGCAGTGTGGGGTAAGGAGCTCTTGGACACCAGCGTTCCTTTCGGAACCTTTGTCACCCTACGGTGTCCGATGGAAACCTCCGAACTCTGACGCCCTTGACTCCGCTCTTGGCTGGCGAGCCGCATCCAGTTTGCCCTCAGGTCCTGCTGGCTTCTCCTTCGCAGTGTGTGCAGACTCCCTCCACTTCTGCCACCCTGCCCAAGTGGCCACTGTCTCCTGCTGGCCTTGCTGCAGTCGCTTCCTCATTGTTCTCCCTGTTGCCCTTCTGCCTTCTGTCTGTTTCAAACAAAGCAAAGGGTCAAAGCCGAATCAGAGCACACCCCTCCCCGAAAGCGTGCTTGGCCCCCCTCATGTAAAACCACAGGCCACACCGAACAGCAGGCCTGCGCCCTCTCCTGTGGGCCCTGGGGAGCCGCACTGGGTCTCCCCCTGGAGTCGATCCTCCCTGGGCTTCCTCAGCTCCTTCCAGACCTGCAGGTTCCAGAACTTCAGAGGCCTTTTCCCTGGGAGGCTTCCCCACCCCTCCTGCTTTAAAATTGTACCCCTCCCTCTAACTTGCTGTCGCCCCACTTTGCTGTAATGTTACTTATGCGAGTTATTTTCTCTGTTTGAGTCTCCTCACTAGGGTGCACTTCAGTTCCATGAGGAGAGGAGTTGTTTCGGGGATATTTACCAGTGTGGCTCCAGTGCAGGTCCTCAATGAATATTTGTTGCCTGAAAATGTATGGAAGTTAATCGTTGGAGGGACAAATATCGTCAGTGTGCTTCTTTGTAGTACATATATTTTATCACGGCACAACAGATGAAACTAATGAAAGGCAGTAAATATTGTTATAGTGTAGTAGCTTTTAGAAGTTAGACATCTCTTCTCTTTGAGATGGTTAGAAAAGGAACCTGATTAGCAAATTAGATTTTCCCTCCTGCTTAGGTTTAGGGTAAACCTTATTTTTGGCCAGAGGGGTACATGGGCAATAGTGCGACTTCCGTCAGGGCGTCACATTGGGTATATGACTTGTCTTTGTCCTGTTTCCTGGTGGTGTTTAGTGTGATCATTTGGTGAAGGTGATACATTCTATCCTGGAAAGGAAATTATTAGAATTCAATTCATAACCTTAGTTCATAGTCAATTTAGAATGAAGGTGATTTGCCTGCTTGAAAAGAGGAGTATATTATTGTGGTGTTTTCGTTTAGTTACTTTATGTTGGTTATAATGTAAACACTGGTTAGTTCTTAGACTTGGCAGTACCTTTGTAGAACTTTTCTAATAGCTTAAAATTATTTCACATTCGTTATATCATTCTATGTTTTCTTTATCTAGGGAGAGTTGCTGTGGCCTCGGTGTAGATGGCCGTGGCCGTCACACAGTCAGTAGCCCCAGTTTCTTCACTTGTGCTTTCCTCTGGGTCACGTGGTTGTGTAGCTAAACTTTAGCTCTGCAGGGGAGGGATGGGCAAGATGAGTTGAAAAGTGTAAATTAACTAGCTGTAAAAGTTGATTGATTTTAAGTTGGATCATATGTTCATGTATAGATAGCATGCTGCATTCTGGGCCAGCACTTGAGTCAGGCACAACACTATTTGGATCTGGCAAAGAGTTTGTCACTGTAGGGTAGGGAGCTCTGGAGATGTGGACTTCCTTTTTGATTCAAGTAAGTCTCAATTGTGATTTTAGATGAGTGGACTGAAAATATTTTTTAAACTTTCGAAGCAGTAATATGTACAATTTGGACATCTTTCATTTTGAATTTCCACAATTGTTAAGAAATTTAGGTAGATAGATATTTGGTCATAAAATATTTGGAATGTGTGTGGGGTCTCAAAGATTCATAAACTTTGTTCTCCCAAATTCCCTCAAAAGTGAAAATATATATCACCCTCAGACTGACATATTCTTATATTATTAGTATTGATTACATATGCTAGCTTTAGGTTGTCTTGTTGATGAATTATTACTTGATCAACTCTTTGTACTAGGTTTCTGGGGTGGGGGGTGGGCTGGGTTAACAAAGGCACACAGGGCACAGGGGCCTGCCCTCGGGGAGCTCCTGGCAGACCCTTGTCACAACACGCAGGGTGTGGATGCAGCTCCCGTGAGTGCTGTGAAGGAGAGCAGAGAGCACAGTCTGAGAGCAGACACCAGGCGCCCTCTTCCCCACGGTGGTCCTTGCTCACCTGTGTGGAAACTGGGGCTTAGCGAGAGTTAATAACCGAGCCAGGGCTACCAGCTGGCAGAACTTGCATGGAAACTAGATCAGTTTAACATGAGAAAAAAAATTGTAATAAATTATTTTTCTCACATCTGGCTGATTGCAAGTATGCTTATTCCAAAATACATCATAAAACATGTATAAAGTAGAAAGCAAAAGCCCAAACCCCCAATAAACTCCAGAACGTTAATTATTCCTCTAGGCTTTCTAGTGGGGGAAAGGTTTTCACAGTGTGAACACATTATACCTGTGTAACCTCCCCTTTTTCCAAATACCGTGGCTGATCTTTTCACGTCTTTTCAAATAGCTGAAACAATGACATCGTATTCCAAGTAACTTTATTTACTCATCACATCTGCCTTTAGTGGGCATTTAAGTCATTTCTAGTGTTTTACTATTGCAAACAGTGCTGCCATAAAGATTAGTTTTTTACATACATCTCTGTGCACCTTAGGATGTGTTCCTAGAAAGAGGTGTCTTGGGGTTACAGCCATGTTCACTTTCTATGTGCTGTTTGTTCCTGGATTGTCCTAAAAGGCCATAGGTATGAGAGGCACATATTTTTTCTGCACTTGCCAAATCGGGGCATTCTTCTCCTTTGCCTGTTTGATAGGTGCACTTCCTTCATTATCAGTGAAGTTGAGTATCTTTCCATGTGTGTTTTGGTCTTTTGTGTTTCCTTAACACCTGTTCTCTTCCCCATTGTGCTGTTTGGCCTCTAGTGCCTGGATTTGCTCCCTGTGCTTGCAGGTGAGATGTGAGCCTGTGCTTTTCTCTTCCTTCTAGTGGAGAGTGGAGGTTAAGACCGCTGGCCCTGAAGGCAGTCTTGAGGATGATTCCCATTGCTGTCACTTGTCAGCAGTGGCTCCTAGGATTTCTTCATTTCCGTTCCTGTAATGGAGGTAACAAGGATTAAATGAACAAGTGCATCGGGAGCCTTAGCACAGGGTCTGGCTGTGGATAAATGCTCAGTAAATTTTCGCGACCCTCAAATGCAAATGACTTTCCTTCCCTCAGCAGCTTTGGGTCCTCGTCAGTGCTGCTTTTCCACGGGAACTCCTTTCTCTTTGTCCCTTCATGTCACGGGTTCTGCAGGTAAAAACCTAAACCAGCAGCATCAGCCTTGGCATGGGGCCTGAGCATTTTCTTTCTGAAGTTGGTTAGGGACTGAATTGTGTCTCCCCAAATTCACTTGGTGAAGCCCAATCCCAGTGTGACTGTATTTGGAGATAGGGCTTTTAAGAAGTTAATTAAAGTCAAATGAAGTCATATGGGTGGTTCCTTAATCTGATAGGATTGATGGCCTTATAAAAAGAAAAAGATATTTCCTCTCAGAGAGGTCCTGTGGGCACACAGTGAGATGGCAGCCATGTACAAGCCAAGAGAAGAGGCCTCGGAATGAAACCTACCTTGCCAGTTCCTTTATCTGAGACTTCTATCCTCCAGAACTGTGAGAAATAAATTTCTGTTGTTTGAGCCACCCAGTTTGCGGCGTTCTGTTTCAGCGGCCCGAGCTGACTAAGACAGTAGTTCTGGGTGCTGGGTGCCTGCCTGAGGCATTGCTGTTTCTAGGTCATTGCTTGACACGATAAAGTAACCTGGAGGGCTTGATAAAACACAGGTTTTTGGGGGCTCATGCCAAGAATTTGAAATTTTGTAGGTCTGGGTTGGCATGAGAAGTCACATTTCTACAAGTTCCGCAGTGGTGATGCAGGACCTTACCTGGAGAACCGGTGTCGACCTGTGTGGAAGAGGAAGAGGAGAGGTTCCAGACAGGAGCCCGCAGACCTGGGGAAGGGCGCTGGTTCTTCCACCCAACTACGGAAGTCTCGTAAACTCTCAGAGACTCAGCTTCACCATTCGTAAAATGGGGATAGTATTTATGCTCATTATCCTGTAGGGTTCCTGAAGCTAAGGCACATAAAAGCTCTGGGTCCTCTGATCTTCATACAGTGTGGTGCGGCGGGGGCCGTTGCATTCTTGTAAAAAGAGAGGAATAAATGGGTGAATGCCAAAGTACTTTAATAGTAAACTACAAAGCAAGTTGTTCTCTTTCTTTTCTTTAATGGACACTGCCTTGTCATTTGATTTGCTGGCTGCTGGAACTTCATTTCTCTTTTCTACATTTCCTACCCTAACTCCTCTTGAAAGCCAGACATTTCAGCTGAGCGGCCTTTACTAGAAAGGCTACGGCTCCTCGTTCTGGCTTTCCTCTTTGTAAGGGAGACGTGTGGCTTTCTTGGCAGTTGTGGCAGTGGACATCGATGAGTTTCTGTTTCTCCACGGGTGAGACTTGTGGCCATGCTTTTCACATCCGCAGTATCATGTTTGAAGGTTCTTTTTTTTTTTTTTTTTTTTGGTTTGTTTTTTTGTTCTGCCAAGTTTAAAATTTTTTGATTCTAAAAGTTTTAAGTATATCTGTTATTACAAGTACATTAAATTTTCAGCAATATTTTTTTCCAATAATAAGGAGGCTAATCATTTAGAGCTCTGGTTCTCAAATTTTTTGATTTCAGGGCCACTTTATACTCTTACTGAGAATTTCAAAGAGCTTTTTTTTTTTTTATGTGTGTTATAGTTATTGATATTTACAATATTAGAAATGAAAATTGTTTAAAAATTTTGTTATTTAAAAATAACATTAAACTTATTACATGTTAATATAAACATAATTTTAATGAAAAACAGTTAATTTCCAAGACAAAAGTTTAGTGAGAATGAAACATTCATTACTTTGTATTTGTAAATCCCTTTAATGCCTGGCTCAAAGAATATAGTTAAATTCTGATAGCTGCTTCTGCATTCCATCTGTTGTAATATGTTGTTTTGTTTGAAGAATATGAAGAAAACCTGGCATGCAGATTTGTAAAATTTGAAAAGGGAAGAATATTTGAATAACCTTTTCAGATAATTTGATATTACATTAAAACTATAAAAAGTAGTTTCTTAAAGCTTAGTTGCAGTGGGGGATCTGAAATTGCATCAGTGAAATTTTTGTACTTGGTTTTATTAAAATTCATTGGTATATCTTGCACTTCGAATGGATATTTTATCTATATGTGGTTTTGTAGGTAATTTGGAAAATACTGGTTCAGTGAGTTACTTAAATCTTTCAACTGTTGACACATTTAATTATACAATACTTTTAGAAACCACATTTGTTAATATCCCTACCTAATAATCAGAAAAGTCTTTAAGTATTGGGAAGCTGGCAAATTCAAGATGGTGGTTACAGATTTTCTGAAATTCTGATTTTGCTTGAAAGCTGAAATTGTATCATTAACAACAAAACTGTCAATTATTTTCCTTGAAGTGACAGACTTATTTTGTTCATTTTTGAGAAAATGCCTGCCAGATGCTCAAGTCTGAATAACCATAGTTTGTCAGTGTTTTTGTTTTTTGTTTGTTTATTTGTTTGTTTTGAGAAAAGCTTGCAACTCAGTTGCACAACCTGTTTCTCCGTCTACCTTGAATTGAATGGTTTATGACATTAACTGCCATCTAGAATGATGCAGGCATATGGAAATGATGGTGTAGAGGGCAGATATTCTTGTGTATACAAGGGCTGCTCAGAGATATTTTGAGGAAGAAGCTACTCTGGTGATTAAAAGAAAAACATTCTCATAACATAGTTGAGTTGAAACACCAGAAATTATGCAAATGAATGTTGTTTCCTTCAGTGTGGTGACCTTGGAGACAGGACACCACATTCAGTGATAACACCAACGTTCATAACGTTTTTAGAATGCCATCTTATTTGAAATTGCTTCAAGTTATGACTTTAGCTTACTCCATAGATTTGTGTTGAGATGTACTGTTTTAAATTGCATCATCTGAATGTCTGTTAATGTTTTCCCTGTGATATAGAAATACAGTTGTCTCGTCTGAGAGGGTGCTTTTGCCTCACCGAGAACAAGGGGGAACACATCCTTTGGCAGTGTAGTACCCAGCTCTAGTCCTAGAGTCTGGGACCAGTGACCGAGTCTTAGCTTGCTCTCTGACTTGCTCTCACTGCTTCTCTGAAAGTCAAGTGATTGGATTAAGTCTTGGGTCTTAGTGCCCAGGTTCTGTGATTCCCAGATTCTAGAGGCATGACAGCAGGAGTTCCCTTCATGATCTGGGAAGACGGCCCAGTGGGGACTTGCCCTGCAGCCTTCCTGTCCCTTCCCACCCACCCTGTCTCTGCCCTAGCAAGGTAGCAGGCTTCCAGTGGTAGCGATTTTTGAAAGGACTTTTTGATTCTAATAGGGCAGAAGAGTTCCGAACTAGGTGTAACACCATTTGAGTTTTATAATGTCAGCTTCTGTAGAGATATCCAGCATATTTGGCAGGTAAAACTGGGAGCAGGTAAGTCTAGAAGACTAGGTTAAGGTTGGTGCAGAACGGGGGAGAACGGCTAACTTCACTCTCTGTCTGCCATGTGCAAGGCCTTCTGCTAACGGCTACTTGAGATGATGAAATGAAATCACTTCTAAGCAGCCTTTTGAGGGAGTGATGGAATACTTATTTTCATAGATGAGGAACTGAAGTCCAGAGAGCTGCTTTAATTTGCCTGAAACAGAGAGCGTTTGAGCCAGATCCATCTGCCTTCACCAGTGGTGTTCCTTAATTTTCTAGATGCTGTTCTCTTTTATCTCCCTCCCTGGCCCTGATATTTCCTATTCCATTTTTTTTTCTCTATGATCATTTTAAGATTTTTCTAAAGTAAAGCATTAAAAAACAGTTGTCACAATTGGACATCATTAATCTTTGATGAGAGTTGGTGATTTTATAAATGAACTTTTAACATATATAAACTTCATGTTTGACAATGGTAAATAAAAGATAAAAATGAGAAAATGCACTTGATTCTGTCTGATCTCAGAAGCTAAACAGAATCAGGCCTGGTTAGTGGTTTGATGGAAGACCATCTAGGAAGACCAGGTGCTGCAGGCGTAAAAAATTAAAAAAAAAAAAATAAGGGATTGTAAGCTGACAAGGTCCTTGCAATTGTGAGGTCAACCAAGGGTTGCCTTGCTTAAAAAAAAAAAAAAAATACCAACGTGAAGCCATAAACTTGTGCTGAACTGGGGCCTCCCCAGGCTGTTAGATACGTCAGATTGAGGGCAGATCGGCTTTGAGATGAGTTCTGAAACAAATGACAAGATGTGCAAATAAAACATTCAGGTGTTTTCAGTGTGCCTTTCCACATCAAGATAGAAATGCAAATTTTTGTGGATTATTGGGAAGAGCTCTTTTTCATCCCTTTGGCAAGCATATTCATGCGCCTACTTTATCCTAGCCACAGTGATAAGAGCTGGGGATGAAAGTGGAGGCATGGTCGTTTTTTCTGAGGTCTGTGACACTTTGTTTTCAGACTTCATTCTCCACAACTGAGAGAGAATTTCTGTTGTTTTAAGCTGCCCAGTTCGTGCAGTCCTAGGACACTAACACACTATACTGTTCTGCCATGGTTTATGTAATGTGTCTTCACTATCTATTGGTAAAATGATCCTCTGTTCCTTTCTTTAAAATCACCTTTGTCTGTTAAAAAAAAAAAAAGACATGAGCAGACCTCTAAGAACCCCCAGCCTGGGTCGGTGACACAGGGCCCTGTCAGTAATGGCTGTGGTCTCCCAGCTCCTCAGGGTCTCTAGCGTGGGGACCTCTTGAGCTTGGTCGCCAAAGTCCTGCAGACTGCAGAAGAGGTGCTCTTGGTTCCAGATGGGGCACTGTGCTGATGGTGGGTCTTTGGGGAAGGAGATGTTTTAAAGAAATGTGATCTCTTCTGAAAGTTTTTAAAATTGTGGAAGCTGAGGTCGAAGGTGGTTTGAAGACGAAATTTCTTGTGGTTTCTTGATGAGAGAGCTCTTCCATCTGCATAGTCAGGGGATCTGAGGAAAGAAGTGTACTGCTAGACCTGCCAGACTAATCAAGTGGAGAATGGAAATTTATATTTTTCACATTACTAAGTATATTTTTGATAGGAATTTGAAGCAGTTAAGCCATCCTCACAGCATCCCTGAAGATAACAGTGGACATTAACTTATTTTGTTATTGGAAAAGGAAATTAAAGAGGGTTCATCTTGCTCAAGTTTGTTCAGCAGATAAGTGGCAAGTGGAAAGAATATATTTAGCACCTGGTTCTTAACTTCAGAGCTTTATAGGATGTCTTGTAGCAATACTCTGAACCCTTAAGTTGTTAATTTAATGGAAGGGTTGCAGTCATGTGGCCAGGAGCTGATATCATTGGTGACAAGGGGGAGATCGTCTGCTGCCAATCCTGTTTAGGAGTAGTGATAGCATTAGATTCCGCTCTTCTGAGAAATTTCCAAGGTACAGCTTGGCCTTTGGACCAGCACCCCAGACAGTCAGGAAAGGACCTGGGAGGCGTCAGAGGCCTTTTTCATAGACGGGGTGCCTGCAGGTGTTCCACTACCCTGACTTCCCTTTCTGTAGGTGGGCTGAAGCAGAGGGGACTTCTCTGATGCATTACGAGTGAGTGCGTTCTGAGGAATGATGGATGGTTTCATAAATCTTACTGTGTGTACTTGGTATTAATTTACCTTTAGGGAGGAACAGCTACTTTAGAATTATTAGCAGTAATTTTACATTTAAAACAAGCTTCACTGCATATTTACGTAATATACATGTGTTCGATTTGTGTAATCAGCTTTCATCAATTGTCTGTGTTTCTTGACATTTAGATTATTTTTCTACCACTAGAAGTGTGGATTTCAGCAAAGGACAGCTATATTTTGCATATTTCTAATTGTGGAGCTACTTAGGTTAGTGTCTTAGAGTGGAGGGTATTCACCACTTTGTTCAGACACCGTTCCAGCTCTCAACTTCCCCACTTTACAGTTGAGACACCAAGAACCAGAGATACACAGCCTGGTCGACATATTTTGTGTATTTAAATTTCTCATGTAAAGGAGAAACTGCTTACTCATCTGCATTTTGTCCTAATTATGTGCCAGGTACTGTGTTAAGTGCTTTATATATTCAGTTTAGCCCTCATGAATTAGAGGTGGGTATTAGTATCTATTTTACAAATGAGAAGAGGAAGTTCTAGAATGGGATGTCATTTCAGAGTTGGTCTTAGAAGTTAGTGGGTTCATAGTGCCTTCTGATTTTGCCACTTTGTTCTGTTGATTCTCCGGGTCTTATGGTTCTATACAAATTTTAGGATTGTTTTTATTATTTCTGTGAAAAATGCCACTGGAATTTTGATAAGGATTGTGTTGAATCTGTAGAGAACTTGATGGCATGGACATTTTAACCATATTAATTCTTCTAATCTATAAGCATGGACTATCTTTCCCTTTATTTGTGTCTTCAGTTTCTTTTTAAAACTCACACCTCATGACCAGCGGCTCCCTCTGAATTCAGTGAGCCAGTTGAAGCCATTGCAGTGAAACCACACTCACTTCTTGCTTATTTCTTTGTATTTGGACATATCCTTCTCTTGTCCCAGTGGAGGAGGCAAAGTCTGCCCCTGTGCACTGGATCTCCTTGCTGTCTCCCCTCTCCAGAGACTCATGTCCTTAATTGTTCTCCTTCTTTCTTATGCCCTTTTTGAGACCTCTCACGCTCTGTGCCTCCTCCTGTTAGTATTTATATGTTTTATCTAACAAATGCTTCTATAGTGCTTACTATGTGGCAGATACTTCTAAGTGCTGTACAAATATTAATGCACTTAATTCTACTAATAACCCTATGAAATAAACACTGTTATTACCCCTGTTTTACCTTGAGGCACAGAGAGACTAGGGAGCCTGCTCAGGGTTGCATGACTTGTGTTCGGACCCAGTTCCATTTCTCTCATGCTGAGTAAAGATGCTAGTCCTTCATTAGTCTGCTTCCACTGTAGCCAGGCTTTCTCTTCACCTTTCCAGGAGGTGGGAGCCATCTGTCCTGTTTCTCTTCACCCATTGTCACCTGATGCTTCTGCGTCCACTCCTTTATAGAAACTACACTTAGCGTTACTAATGTCCTGCTCGTGGAGTCTGATGGACTCGACTTAATTTTCTTTCTCTTTAGCATTTGAACTTGGGTCACCTCCTCCTTAAAACTTTTTTTGTGTGTGTGTGTTTGGCATTCTTCAGGATTCTTTCCTGTCCTTTTCTCTTGTCACTCTAAACATTCTTTGGGTGATCTCATCTACTCCAAGACATTGCCTTCCTGCTGTTTGTCAGTAATTTGAACAGGCACGTCTTCGGCTCAGCTTTCTCTCTTGAGCTTGTTTATACTGTGTTGCTTATGGGATAGCTCCATGTGGGTCTTCTCTGTACCTCTCCCCCATCCCATATAAACTCTACTTCTGTCCCCTGTGTTTCACTGAGTGGTGCTATCATCTGCTCAGTTTCATGAGCCAGAGTCCTGTCATCCTAGACTCTACTTCCTCCAACATCCAGTCAGAAACCAGGTCAGATGGTTGGGCAGTTCTGTTCTTTCCATTTTCTCCTTTGCTGTACCATCGTGTCTTACCCTAATTCCGGTAAGAGCCTTCAGACTGGTCGTGGCCCTAACTTTGTACCACTTCCACCTTTCCCAATCTTTGATTCACATTCTAGTAAGAGGCGTTCCTTCTAAAATGTGTATATTTCTAAACAGCATAGCTCAAAAACTTTTGAGTGACTCCTCAATGAATTCAGAATGAATTATAAGGCTCTTCATGGGCTGGCCTCAAATTACACTATATTGAGGTATTTGTAGAGCGGTGAGTGTTTTCTGCTTCCCTAAGTCTCCAAAATGGGTTTTTCAGTCCTTTGTGCTTTCTTCTTGCCCAGATCCTCTGCCTCCAATTTCCTACTAGTCTTTCAGGTCTCAGCTTAGACAGAGTCCTCCAAACCAGTGCTGTCTGTGAATTCTATCATGATGAAAACGTGACTGAGTTTTGTGTTGGCTGTGTCCATTTTGGTAGCCACTAGTCACATATGGCTGTTGAGCACATGAATGTGGCTAGTGTGACAGAAGAACTGAGTTTAAAATTTTATGAAATTTTAATTAAATTTAATCGGGCCTTTGGGACTAGCGGCTACTGTGTTGGACAGCGTAGGGACTGCTGGGAGGGGAAGCTGTGTGCTTCTCGATATTCTGTTATCTCCACCTAAGCATTTCCCCAAACACAACCAAATAGCTGATAGTATTGGGGGGATCAGAAAAGACGCACAAAAACCAAACTCAGGAACTCGAAGCCCATTTACATAAAGATGTAAGAATATTGTAAAGTAGAAAAATAATTTTACAAAAAATGATTTTGATTTATTGAGAAACAGTTATTTTTAGCATATTCACATGATTCTTTTGTACTGGGTTTACATCTTGAAGTGCTTAAAATATAAGTTATGAATTGAAGAGGCTAGATGAACTTAATAATCAAAATTTACTTCAATTTATTTGTGGATGCCAGATAACATTATGGTTTTTCATAATACTTGTTATTGGATTGTTAGCAAATATCAGTGAAACTTAAAATTGAGAAAGTAGAAGTCTTTATGGAGAAAAGGCATTCAACTATAATAAGCAATAAGTAGCATTTATGGATTTCTTTCTGGGGTGCACCAGACTATAGGTAGAGTATGAAGTGAGAAGAAGAGATTGCTGGGTTCTTTGAGCCTTCTGGTGGGAAGCACCCCAGGCCCCGTTGCTCTGGGAGGTTTTCTCTGAAGGCCGAACCAGATAGTTAAACAATCAAGTTATTGTAAAATGAGAAAATTGTCACCAGTATATGGTTCTCCTTTTAAAAGGAAATGTCAGTGGAAAGATGGAAGAGGCTTTAATTTCCTGCCCTAACCTAAGCCCCTGTCCTCCCCTGTTTGGATAAAAATCTTACGGAGGCAGTGTGACTTACCGACTCTCCCATGTTTTTGTGGCTGGAGGAGGGGGCATTAGTAAAATGCTGAGATGTTATATAATGGCTAATACTGTAACTAGTTTTGAGGTGCTGTGTCTGACATTACAAAGTGATATAAAATGTGGGGTCTTCCTCGGTGCAGGCACATCGAGCCTCTTTGTGGGATATAATAGGGCAACATCTAAATGGTTCATGACAAAAGAAATAATGAAAAAATGTCTATACTTGCAAGTTCACCTTTCAACAGGACATTATTTATTCAAAGAAAAACATGAAAAAATAAAAATAATTCTTTCAAAAGTAAAGAAATGAAATTTCAATTCATTCTACAAAAAAGTTATACATGATTCTGATAGTTGAAAAGCTACTAACTGCCAAGTTTGTATGCAACCAATGAAAATTGTTTGGATACTGATGATCTAAACAATTTTAAGTGCCAAATGGTATTGAAAAACGTTTACCTTTACCATGGCAAGAAAAAACTTTATTTCACCATTTCAGGATGGCAGAGTTTCAGTGCTAAAGAACCTTGGCAGATGAATGCGCAGACAAGTGATGAAACAAGAGTACAGAGGGCTTGTGGTCTATTTTTTTAAGTAGAAACTTGAGATACATGGTCTGTCAGGACAGGTTTTGCTCTTTCTAGGTGTAAGATGCAGTGTTGGCAGTAATGTATTCTATTTAATGGGGCACTTTGATTTACTTACTTCAGAACCTTTAAGGCTGTTTTAGAAACTGAGTTGTGTTTGTCATAGCCATTGATCTTTAAAGGCACTAAACTCTCAGTAGCATCTGTAGGAAAAATTGAATATTTTCAAATCATCTCTGAGAAATTGGCATGAAATAGAGAATTTGGTATGTTTAAAGATGTAATAGATATGGGGGTGGAAACTCGAGAGATGTGGGTAGGTGTAATATGACGTAAGTACTATCACTGATGAAACTTAATTATTTAGATTTCCTTATCTGGATCATAATTTTATTAGCAACTAATGTATAGTAGTTAAACTCACTGGGTGGATGCAGCAGTCCGAGGTCTTAGTAAACTCTGGATTTTAAAGCTGAGTAGGTGCCTGGCTCTTTTTTTGCATTCTTTGATTAAATTAGATACAAAATTGAATTATAAGCCCTCATCATTAGCCTTAAATTATCTTGGTCATCCTCATTATGAAAAACAAACGTCACAGTGGTAATAGCTCATTTTTTCACCTTTCCTTTTCCTCTTACAGTCTATTACTTGCTAACTTGAGGTGAACTTAATCTGTGATCGAAATAGACGCAAGGTAGAAATTTATAACTACCTAAGTAAGATCCTTTTTCAGACTGCAGTATGAAGTTTACTCACAAGTTAGAATGATGCTAACATTAGGAATCTGATACACTCATGTAAAAAGTCATCAGAATTAGAATCAGCTAGTTGAGTGACATTTAGGGGAAATCGTGAAGTGGAACGTTGCAGTCAGCTTTCAGTGACGTAGAACAGTGTTACAGTGCAGTAAAATAATAAAAGAAGCGCTTACAGAATGCATTGTAGTGATTTTGAAACAGATTTTGGTTATGAATTAATTTACTTAGAATAGTATAAAAGATTTTTCATGAAGTTGGTTTTCCCTACAGTGCACAGCTCATTGGGGGCGGGGAGCTCAGAAGATGTCTGAGTAATGAAGAGAGGGTTGAGCTTTGCTGTGGGTTCAGGAAAATATAAAGTTACACATGGAGAGTTTATGGATAATACTTTTGTTTTTTTATCATATTCTAATATAATGAAGACATTCGATTTGGTTAAAAGATAAAGCAGGCTTACTTAGCTATATGAAATTGATAGTTTCGATTATTAATAGTTATTTTATTATTAGTTTTTGATAATAGTTTTGATTATGGTAGCACCGTAGAACTTAAAGTTATAAGTGTAGGTATAGAAAAAAATGTTTCCTACTTTGTTATGTCAGAATGATTATGAAATAATACATGTGAAACTATTTGCCATGAATTCTAGCCTTAATTTCATTTCCTTTGTCAAATACAATTTATTTGTAATAGAAATTTAATACTGTAGTCACTGAATAAGTTACATTTATTTTCTTCCACTTTTTTTTCTGTAGACTTACCTTTTTGAGACTGAGCAGTTTTCCAAAATACTTTCTCTAATGCTCTTTCAAAGACCCCCTCAAACCCTCCTTTACAGTTCTGTTTCACTTTTATCTTGCTTGCTTCCTGATGGAAATTTGAATTTTGATAATTCCTGTGTGTTTCCCTTTTTCCTGAAACAGGGCACCTTAGAAAACTGTCAGAGGTGGCACTTTGCCTGTCTCTGGCTCAGGTTTATTCATGATGGGTAAGGCTCCCTTCTCATCACATGTGCTCTGCTCTAGCAGACAAAATAGATTGTTTTCAGCTGTGGTGTTGCCAGACCTTTTTTCTTTCCTTTAAGGAAAAGAGTGTTGGTAGTGTGTGTCAGAGAAGACTTTAACTATATAGCCTTTCTCTCCCTGCATTTCAAACCAGACAGAATTGGGTACCGTTTTAAATTCTCCTTGGAATACGAAACAAGGTCCTCCTTTCGGCTTTCCAGAACCTTTTAAAATGCAAACGAATGTCAGAAATTGCCAGATCAGTTAGTTGATCAGTGACGACTGTACTAATTGTATGAAAAGCATGGTTCCTGTTGGCCGTACAGTGCTCTCCAGCCCCTCAGCAGATTGCTCTTGCCCTGCCCGGGTGTCCTCCTGGGGTTTGGGGACAGCGTTACAGGTATTTGTGATCGCCAGCCGTCCCTGGACAGAGGGTGACCCTGGCAGCTCCTTCCTTCTCTCCTCTTTCCTACTCTCACTTTTTGTAGGTTTGACATCACCCAGGTGTGTGTGTGTGTATATGTGGGGGCGGGGGAGGGGGAGGTTGGGTCAGTAGCTTGAAATAAATAGGTCTAGATCATGAGAAAATATGTTTTCAAATGGTGATTTTTAAAATTAGGCTAATTAACACATGGTGTCATTTGCCTTTATAGACTAGTCAAGTTTTGTTGGTTTAAACTGTCCTTGGATATTTTACGATATTAGGTAAGATATACTAGTGATCACCAAATTTTGTAAAGTTTACATTACTTTTCTGTTAGTCTGCACTGTAGACATCTTTGTTTTTTCCTATCTCAAGTAAATTGCACTAAAAAATTTTTATTTACTTATTTCTGGACTTGTTTCATTTGCTTTCCCCTTATCAATAATAAAATTAATTAGGATTGCAGTAAAATCATGTAGGATAGATCCATACATCTTATATAAATAAATATTTTATTTACATATATATTTATGCTATGTACAGACATTTATTTAAATCTTTATCCTCACCTCTCTTCTGCCACATACTGTTGAGTACTTTAAGTGTTATCATAGTGCGCGCTGGCCTGTTGCTGGGCCGCCACGAGGTAGCGAAGGGAACGAAGCTCGCCCTGGATGTGCTTCCCTGGTGTCTGATGGGTCAAGAAGGTCAGCTGTCTGCTGGCCATCTTCTCAGTGGGTTTAGTCTATGAAAGAGTTAATTTCGGGGAGTGATCTTTTAGTGTTGAATTTCAAGGTATAAAGTTTGTTCTTTAAAGGGCATTGATTTCCAGGATTCTTGTATTTAGTGGCACAACTTAACGTATAGGACAATACGTGCTTTTTGACCAATTTCGAAAAAAAGTTAGTGGTAACCTTACACTTAGTCTAAACTGTTGGCTGAGTGCTATTTCATTAGCTGCCTTGAAAGAAAACATATTATCCCCAACACTCTTAAGTAGAAAAAAATCACCTTTATCTGAAGCGTATTCAGAATATTCAGACTCCCCAAAGTTATGTAGAAATAACTGAAAGATTTCTGCAAGAAACCTGTGAAATACTGTGTTATGTAACATAGCATTAGATATTAATGTCAACTGCATTTTTTTTGTCTTGCAGAAATGATTGGCAAGCAGTAAGAGGTATCTTTAAAATTAAACCAGTTTTAGATATCCACTCCTTGTAAACCATTACAGATTAAAACTTGTCGCTAAGGGTTAGTCATAGTTCTTTGTATGAGGTCCGTGTTGTTTGTCAGTCACAGATGCCAAGACTACCTTTCCTTAAAGGGAAGGTGGCATATTTTTGTGTTTCTTAATTCGTAACTTTTTGGGATAATTTATTTCTTGTTAATTATTTATTCTCACTAATTGAGCAGTCGGAGCTGGGGCACAAGACGGACCCAGAGTCTGAGAGCAGAACTCCCAGACTTTCACATGTGCAGGAATCACCAGGGACCCTTGTTAATAAGACGCAGATTCTGGGACAGGAGATCTGGGGTGGGCCCAAGATTCCGCATCTCTCACCAGCTCCTGGGGGTGCCAGTGGTCTCAGGTCCCCTTCGAGTGGCAAGGCTCTGGTGTGCAGGGAGAGAAGCCTGTAAACGCAACAACCATGTGCTTGCTGTTGTAGTTCTTGCCCCTGGTGCAGTGGGTGGAAGTCCTAGGGAGGGGTTCAGAATCAACCAGCAGAGGGGAGGGCCGAGGGTCAGGAAGCTTCCCTGGATGAGCGGTAACAAAGGAATCGAGATAAAAGAGGCCAGACTGCACAGTGAGGGGGCAAGGAGGCAGATGTGGAGGCGAGGAAGGTGTGAGGAAGTGAATGGATCACTGTTGGTCACTTCCAGTGGTTTGGCAGACCTAGCCTCGGTGTTTGTGAGTGTTTGGGGGAGGAGGACAGAGGGAAGGGAGTTGGGGGATCTGATTACAAAGTGCCTTCCACCATGCTAGAGCATTTGGACTTGATCCCGAAAGCTATGGCAACTCCTTTAAGGATTTTAATCTGAGAGAGACATGGTGGATTTTGTGTTTTAGGAGATCTTTCAGTCAGCTATGTGAATGTACTGAGACCAGACTTGGGCAGACCAGTCAGCCTTTAATGTTTTGTCCTCACTAAACCATGAAGGCCTGACTTCATCAGAGATGGTAGGAATCAGGAGGAGGTGGAACTGTGAGATATTTGGGAGACAGAATTAGCAGGTTAGTGGATGGGATGAATATGCGGGATATCTGAGGGGTATTTATCAGAAGAGCAAGGTGCACAGTGCACGTCTGTTTTGTTCAACTCTGTATATTCAGTGGCTGCTAAATGCTTCATACAAAGCATTCAATAAATGTTTTTAAATGACTGAATGATGGGAAGGATTGAGGGTTATTTTTCATCCTTTAGCTGGGTTGAAGGGGTGGATGGAAATACTATTAGCTGCCATAGGGAATGCCGACGGAAAGTATAGAATTAATCCCAAGCATGGTTTTCTCTATTGATATATCTATATATCTATATATCTATATATCTATATCTATATCTACATATCTTCAATTACTATCAGCAAAATTGGAGGTCATCTAATGGTACAAATGGAAGCTAACTATAAATGTGATTCTTATTCCTTTTTTTGTTTGTTTGTTTTTTTCCTGTGGTGCTTGGACTAATGCAGAGCTTCTAAAGGACTTCACATCTTTTTTGTTCTTTCTACATCTTTTTCTTCCAATAAAATAGTAAATGAAAATGCACAAAGCCACTAAGAAAAATAGTGGCCTTGCTATAGCTATGTAAATTTTTAGTTGAAAAAACTAAGCTTGCAAATACGTTATTAAAAGGGCATTGGTATATGCCAATTATAACCAAAAAGGATTTTGAATTTCATTATTCTTAAGTACCTGAATTTTGTATAGTTCAGAATCATTCCTAACATATAAAAATTATTTATTAAGAAATGGAGCTTTTAAGATCTTGCTCCCTGGCATGTGTCGATATATGGAAAGATTACTATGAATTTCATCACAGGGGTAGGTATAGAACTTTGAAAGAATACCAGTCTCTGAGCAGGAGAAAATATTTTTCATCAAAGAGAATTGCTACTATACAGTATGGTCTTTGTCTCAAAATATTAACTCTGAGAACAAATATATGGCAGAGTATCCACAGAATTTTCTGCAGTGATGGAAATGTCCCATATAGGCACAGTTGCCCCCAGTCACATGTGGCTGTTGAGCACGTGGAATGTGGCTCATGCAATTGAGCAACTGAATTTTAAATTTTATTTAGTTTTAATTAATTTAAATAGCAACATGTGCCTAGTGGCTCCTGTGTAGACAGCACAGGACATAGCAAATTGGCACCGCCAAAGCATACCGATGAGGAAGAAAGTGTGGTCTTGTTTGGGGGCACAGGGCATCATGTGGTCCAGGAGGCAGATCTGGAGCTGACTTGTGGTGAGCTGATGTTGGTAACTTGGAGGCGTTTCTTCATTATTTATCTGGGTCATTGTCCCTTGGATCAATGCCTTCTCTCATGGCAACCATTAGCCTGGCTGGATTTTCCTTTTCTTTCCCAAGCGGCTGTTGGGGGTCATTGGTGGGGATCACTGTCCACAGGCCTCGTGATCTGGCTGAAAGATCTTTCACTTTGAGTAGAAGCTCAGCAGCCCTGAGCCCTTTATCTTCTGTGTGTTCATTTATTGGCTCACGAATCCTTCCCCATCCTGATATGATTTGTACCCTTGATGATCGAGAGATGTCCCCATGGCTTGTGCTGAAGATGGTGATGTGTATTTTTCCAGCTGCTAGACACTCCCTTGGAAATGCTGATACATGCTCCACCCAATCCTAAACATAGTTGTCACAGGTGTGCCCTGTACCCCAGGTTCTTTTAAGGTGGAGGAGAGCAATTTAAAGAGAACACTTTCAAATCAAGCTATAGAACACAAATAGTCTTCAGCATGTGAAAGGCAGTTGTCCTTTTAACTTTACACTTGCTCACATGTCGGATGTTTATGAAAAAAGTCTTTGAATGGCATTCTGCTTACACAGTTGCATAAAAAGTGGTTGAGCTATGTAGGAAATGCTTCGCATGTGACAGGGTTTTTGTATTCACCTACTTCCTTGCTAGCTTTCCAGGTAGCTGTGACACCAAATTGAAACGTGGCTATACCAGTGCCATCCCGCTCTGAGAAGGGCATAGAAGTTAAGCATTGTCTGTGTAAGTTTTGGGAGGTCAGAAATTCACTTCAAAATATTGATGTATATATTTTTACACAATTTATTTCTTTCATGTTGGTTTGATGTGCACCCTTTGCTTTCATCTCCCATTTTCTATGTGCTATTTACTTGTTTTTTTGGATCTGCCAATTTTTTATTCTGCTTATGTTTAGTGAAATAAACCAGTAGCTTCAATGTGGTGCTAATATGTGCTTCCTCAAAGTTATAGATAGTATAAATAAAAATTTTTTGAAAGCAAACTCTCTTCTGTTTGCTGGTCTCAGTAATTGTTTTAGGTTGGGCCTTTAATTTTTTGCCTTTTCTAATAAGCTGCCATCTCATCTATCCAGTTCTCATTCATCTTTGGGAATTGTTCACCATTAAAATATTTTGTAGAAGATGTTTACTCCTCTCAGCCTGTAAAAGGGTTTTTTTCATCTGTTAAATGAAGGGGAGTTTGGGTTAGAAGGTCTCCAAAGTGCCTGCCAGCTCTAACATGTTCATAGTTGGTGTCACAGTGAGTCTCCGCAGTGTTGGCGATTCTGTTAGCTGAGCCGGCTTGTTGTGCCCACGCTGTCCCCCCAGACACATGCACCTTATACACTTCGTTCTTATCTCAGAAAATACCTGCCAGTAGGGCACTGAGCGGAAACTTAAATTACAGTGTCTTCATTATATGTGTCTGTACTGTTGACTGTATAACATTGCACGTAGTTAAAACACTTGACGTCACAAATTACTAAGATATATATTGTAAAATGGTATCTTAATTTTTATAACATAACCTCCAAACTTTAATTCTTATTTTAGAGGTTCATCACTTGTAGATGACTGTAAGCTCCATCAAGACAAGAGGATGTTTTGTTGTTTTTTATTCAGTGATGTAGTTCCAGCAACTAGACCGGTGCAAGGATCATAGTAGGTCCTCAGTAAATATGTTTTGAATAAAAAATGTGATTTGTGATTTTAACTTGATTTTTATTTAAAGCCAAATCAAACATAAATACAACTTGAATATTTATTTATTACCCAAGTGATGGGAATTATTTGATAGCTCTGAACACTTGCATTTGTTTTTTCTTTTTAATCATCTATAACCGTGCAGTTCAGTATCATAGCCACTGCTTCCACGTGTACGTTTTTGACTAGAAATGTGGTCAGTATGAATTGAGATATGTTGTAGGTATGAAATGCATACTGGGTTTCAGAGACTCAATATCAAAAAATGTTAACCATGTCCTTTATTTTTAAATATCGATTACATGTTGTAGTGATAATATTTTTCCTATATTGTGTTAAATAAAAATTATTTAAATGAATTTTGCTCTTTTTTGGGTTACTTTTTAAATATGACTACTAGAAAATTTAAAATTACATATATGGCTCTGATTTGACAGCTCATTGAACAGTGCTAATCTAGACAGAAATGCAGATATTAAAGGTACAGAAGGGAGCAACCTTCAAAAAGGAGTTTTAATGAATATCTTTGATAGAAACAAAATTATATGTTGCAGCTGTGACTTGGGAATGTGGGTATTCAAATGGTCTTGATCAAATTAAAAAAAGACCAAAATAAATTAATTAGATTAGCTCAAATGAGAAATATGAAATCCAGCTACCAGATGGATTCCTAGCATAGTCGCCAGCCGAGTTGCGAGGTCAGAAAAGGGGCAGGAAGGCGGCGGTGGCTGTCTGAGCAAGTGCGGGCGGTCACTAATGACAGGCTCAAGCCATAGTTGGAACGTCTCTTCCCGGAGCTCACCTGACTGTGGTCACAGTTGTGGTGGGCGACGTGTTTTCTTGATGCCAGGTAACGCTGCTCTTTTTCATGCCACTGGGAGATGGACTCTCAGTGGCAGGGAGTAGGGAACGGGAAGCCCAAGTGTCAGGTAGGAATACTCTCGGGGAGTGTGCTGTTTTGTCCCTTCCCATGCCTCCAGGCAGCTTTTCCCCCTTCTGCTCAGCCTTCAGCTGATGGAAGGTAAGTGCCACCTCTGTCCCTGCTTCTCGAGGCTGGCGGTGCCTCTGTCACCAGGCTTTGTGGACTGTCTCTGTCTCTGGGCTCCTTTCCTCTGGAGCTGGCTGGAAACCCCGTCCAGTCAGTAGCATTTTCTCCTGTGACACGTGGGTACACCCTGGAGGATGAAGCTATCATCCTGTAAACCAAGGCCATCCAGAACATATAAGTAGACATTACCTTCCTTAAGCTAATTCGAAAGGTTATTTTGGTAAGTGGTTAGTCTGCATGGCTGGTTTAAGCTATTATCAAGTCCATTCCAGTGTTTATTTCCTTGAAAGCTAGAATGAGCCTTGAATTAATGAAGACTGACTGCTTAGGCTCTTTAGGAGTAAATTCAATTTATAAATATTTGTTTTATTTGGCACTGGAGATTTCTACTTTTTTCTTTGGATTTAAAAGTAGTTATGTAGTAAAGCACTGTATCTGTAAATAAAATGGCATTCGTGCTCATCTTATTCTCACCCTTCTGACCTCTGTTTTTGGAGAAAGTAGATCAGAAAATTCATGGCAGTTAGTGGTGGAGTGAGGAGACCTTTGACTTTAGCTGACAGCTGTCACCTGCAAACTACAGACCTAGAGACCCCCTCAGGTGTTATGTCTGTAGTTCTGACAGCAAACAGGAATGTTGTTTACATTTTCTGTAAGCAGAATTCTCTCCTTGTTCAGAATATGTTAGAATAGGGCAGGCAGAAACTGAGTTTTTATCTGTCTCATTGGTAAGTTCTCAGCGGTGCTGGGTGGCCCATCGTTCACCCCCAAGCTCATGGAGAAGCGTGTCAAAATTTATGACTGAGCCTGTTTGTAACATCACTTTGGAAATTCTTCTACAAGACATTGTTTTTTCAGGTTGAGCAGTATCACACAATGCTTAATGTGCTTATGAAAGAGGGAAAAATGAGTTAAATTCCAAAGATGTTTAAGATTTTAGACATTTTTCCTATGTGAATTAGTTCTTTATTAGGTTGTTGATTTAATTAGCATTCAATGAAAATACTTTCCTGTTTTGCTTGTTGAAACATTCTTTAAGTCAGTTATTTTAATAGGACACAAAATCTGTTAGGAACTATTTGAATAAAATACAGAACATTAGTGTATAATGTGTGCCGTGAATACAGGGTGCCGAAGGATGTACCTGCCCACATTTCCCCTACCTGCTCATGTCCTGTCTTACTCCAAAAGAGGTTAAGACTAGGTTGAGGCCTGCATGGATATTTTGAACGTTATTCCGTTAAAATAATTTTCAATTTCGACCAGTTTTGGAGAAATTTTTCCGTTTCTATGATGAGAATAGTCATCGTCCAGAAACGACCCATCTAGTTAAAGCCTGTCTGAGTGGTCACATGGGCTCCTGTGACCACTGGGCCATCAGCAGAGCCCAGTGCCCACGGGTGAATAAAGAACCTGAGGCTGGACTTCCCTTTGGGGCACTGCAGACCGGGACCGCGGTGGGCCCAGAGCCACAAGCAGACTCGGGCCTCATGGAGAACGAAAGCTTTTTTCCTTGTTCTTTCTGAATCTTGTATATTCCTACCATTAAATATAATAAAATCATGAATTTATTGTACTCTTTGCAAACTTGCTTTCTAACATCATTATGGACTTTTTTTTTTTCATTCGACACCCCTGTTGCTGTTACATAGTTGAATATGGACTGCAAAGATCTAATTTGTACGAAATGACTGATTTTGGTATTTGTATAATCCTTTAGTCGATTTAACTAAGTTGAGCTTTTCACAGCCCCTGGTGCTGCGGCTGCTCATCTGATTACGCTGCTCAGGGGAATAGGTTGAGGGCGGGCCGTTGGTAACCAGAGCATTTCCAGGGCTTTGGTTCAGCAGATGGGCTGCTTGGCTATGTTCATGCATCTGCTCGCCTGCTGTGGCAGCTGCTGCTGCTCCATGTTGTGTTCTTTTGTTCTGTTCCATCCAAGAATGGAACGCTAGGAAGTGTAGTGAATGGATTAATTTAAGGTTAAGGTTAGTGTTTTGCTTGCTTTCTAAGTAACCGATCATAATAATGCTTCTGGGAGAAGCTAATGAGTTTCTCTTAAAGTGAACTAGATTTATAAAATACAGCTCAGCGAGGGGGCTAGATTAGTATTGTTGATGGAAACCAAATTCAAATGCGTAAAATACTGGCAGTTTTTGTCATTTGTTCCTAATTCTTTGTTTTCTCCCTTCTTCCTCCCCACCCCCCCACTCCCTTCTAGGACCTAGATCCAGACTTTGCCTGACACTGCAGGGTCCAAGAGAATTAGAGAAATGTGGAATGACATGAAGACGATTAGTTAAGGATTACAGGCTTTGAGGACGAGCACCTCAGTGAAGTGAAGCACAGACAAGCTCCTGAGCTGTAGTTTGGAGGAGCCGTGTGTTGGAAGAAGATGGCAGATCCAGGAATGATGAGTCTTTTTGGCGAGGATGGGAATATTTTCAGTGAAGGCCTCGAAGGCCTTGGAGAATGTGGCTACCCTGAAAATCCAGTGAACCCCATGGGTCAGCAAATGCCGATAGACCAAGGCTTTGCCTCTCTGCAGCCATCCCTTCACCATCCCTCCACTAATCAGAATCAAACGAAGTTGACCCATTTCGATCACTATAATCAGTATGAACAACAAAAGATGCATCTGATGGATCAGCCGAACAGGATGATGAGCAGCGCCCCTGGGAACGGACTGGCGTCTCCTCACTCGCAGTACCACACCCCTCCCGTTCCCCAGGTCCCGCATGGCGGCAGCGGCGGTGGCCAGATGGGAGTGTACCCTGGCATTCAGAACGAGAGGCACGGGCAGTCTTTTGTGGACAGTGGCTCCATGTGGGGCCCCCGGGCTGTCCAGGTGCCGGACCAGATCCGAGCCCCCTACCAGCAGCAGCAGCAGCCGCCAGCTCCGTCGGGACCCCCGGCCCAGGGCCACCCTCAGCACATGCAGCAGATGGGCAGCTACATGGCACGTGGGGATTTTTCCATGCAGCAGCACGGTCAGCCACAGCAGAGGATGAGCCAGTTTTCCCAAGGTCAAGAGGGCCTCAATCAGGGAAATCCCTTCATTGCCACCTCAGGACCCGGCCACTTGTCCCACGTGCCCCCGCAGAGCCCCGGCATGGCACCTTCCCTGCGTCACTCGGTGCAGCAGTTCCACCACCACCCCCCTACTGCTCTCCACGGAGAATCCGTTGCCCACAGTCCCAGATTCTCCCCTAATCCTCCTCAGCAAGGGGCTGTTAGGCCACAAACCCTTAACTTTAGTTCTCGGAGCCAGACAGTCCCCTCACCTACTATAAACAACTCAGGGCAGTATTCTCGATATCCTTACAGTAACCTAAATCAGGGATTAGTTAACAATACAGGGATGAATCAAAATTTAGGCCTTACAAATAATACTCCAATGAATCAGTCCGTACCCAGATACCCCAATGCTGTAGGATTCCCATCGAACAGTGGTCAAGGACTAATGCACCAGCAGCCCATCCACCCCAGTGGCTCAGTTAACCAAATGAACACACAAACTATGCATCCTTCACAGCCTCAGGGAACTTACGCCTCTCCACCTCCCATGTCACCCATGAAAGCAATGAGTAACCCAGCGGGTACTCCTCCTCCGCAAGTCAGGCCCGGAAGTGCTGGGATACCAATGGAAGTTGTCAGTTACCCAAATATGCCCCACCCTCAGCCATCTCACCAGCCCCCTGGCGCCATGGGAATTGGACAGAGGAATATGGGCCCCAGAAACATGCAGCAGTCTCGTCCGTTTATGGGCATGTCCTCAGCATCGAGGGAGTTGGCCGGGCACATGAGACCAAATGGTTGTCCTGGTGTTGGCCTTGCAGATCCACAAGCAATCCAGGACCGGCTGCTACCTGGCCAGCAGCATCCTGGCCAGCAGCCGTCTTTTCAGCAGCTGCCAACCTGCCCTCCGATGCAGCCCCACCCGGGCTTGCACCACCAGTCTTCACCCCCACACCCGCATCACCAGCCTTGGGCACAGCTCCACCCATCACCCCAGAACACCCCGCAGAAAGTGCCTGTGCCTCAGGTAAGGGAGCTCCGATCCTGCCTTGTCGTGTAAAGTGGAACTCAGTGACCTTATCTAATAGACTTTTCCTTTAAACTTCATGAGAAGCATTTTCATTATGAGATTCTTAATTTTTATCTTGTTAAACTGTCCCAGAATCCAATTTTTTACTATTACTCCCTTTATATACTCTCTTAGTGGCTTATGCATTTATTCACTCGTTCAGAAAGTCTTGAACCTTCCTGTTCTAGGAATCCTGCCAGGCGCTGAGGGTGTGTAGCCGTGGTCCCCGCCTGCTCCGGGCTCTCCTGTCACTGCCGGCGGGGAGATGGGCGTCGGGCTCCGAACAGTGCTTTCCCTTTTCTTTCTTCTATTTCTATTTCTCTCTTCCTCTCTGTTTTAAAAATACCCCAAAACTGCAGTTTTATGTGTTTGTGGTAGTCCCTCCTACCTCTTGTAGAAAATGATCATTCTTTTCCCCTTGGGAAGCTGCAAAATGTGTGTGTGCGTGCATGCGTGTGTGTGTGTGTGTGTTTGTAATATTTATTTTACCAACTGCTGACTGTTAGTGTGAGCTTAAATTGCAAACTGTAGAAAATCACAGTAAACAATAGTCCGCAGAAAGTGCTTGATTTCTAAGGGACTTGAGTTCGCAGCACTGAAATGAGAGTCTTCCTCTTCGCAAGCTGGGATTTTTATTATCCTACAGAATTTATAAGCAAACAGATGCGAGTTTCAAGCATTAGTTTTCACAAAGACGTGTTTCCCTTATAAATGTTGGTGTTTTTGCCCTAGGTCTAGGAAAAATAAATTAATCTCTATCAGTACAGATTATTCTGAGTGCTATTTGAAAATATGTATTGATCTTCCACTGAAACTGCGACTCTGAGTTTGGGTGGCACAGCAGGTGATTTTAGAGCTATAAGGCACAGTGTTCTTAATGAACTTATGATCAGTTTGCAGAAACACAGCCAACAGGTGAAAATATAAAGCTTGGTAAAAGACGAAGCATGCTTATGTGACAAGTGTCCAGAGAGAGGAAGCACTTGTGAATGAAGGTACTTGGAATTTGTCTGGGACTTAGCCATAGAAAGTGCACCAAAGATATCAAGTTGGGGATGGTTGGTTAAAAGGGGCATGGAAGTCAGGCTTACTGCAGGGCAGGGCCAGGTGGTAGAGGTCTTGTGTTCTGTTTTCAGGAATTTGGACCAGTTTTAAGGAATGGGGAGCCAGTAAAATTGATTAGACAACAGTCCACAGGATGGCTCCTTCAAAAAGTCTGGTCCAGACCTGTAAGGACAGTTTGGACCAGGGATTGGGGTGTCGAAACAGAAGGGATTGAAGCACTGAGAAAGTAAAAGATTTTGGTCAGGAAACAAAGCTATTTGGGGCATCCCGACCGGAGAGGCATTTGATCAGAAACTCAGAAGCTTCAGCTTTAGGGGGACTGGAGAAGTGGAAGTCAGGAAGGTCTGGGGACCTCAGGACACAGGACATGTAGGAGTTGTGGGGAAGCTGCCTTCAGAGGTCGGGCATACTCGGAGACTCTCAGGAGGAGCCCTGAGGTTAGTGGGAGTCACCTGGGCCTCACCACCCAATCCTCTCCTCCGGGACCCTAACCCACCATCCAGGGGAGAGGGCTTCCGGCCAGCATCCTAAACAGCGGGAAGGGGTGGGTGAGAAAGGCTCCCGACAGGATGCTGGGAGCCGAGACCTCGGCAAACAAGGGCAAGGAGTAAATGGCGAAGATCACACCTAGCTAATTTGTTTTCCTTTATCTCAACTTCAAGGTGAAATGCCCCTCAGAATTGACTCAGAAGTGCTGTCTGCCCCTGAGGCTCCTGACCTGGGCGGCTTCTAGGGCAGAAATGAATGTGACTTCCTTTTCAGGAATTATGCTTTTCTTGTTCCCTGGAAAGTTACTCACTGAGTAGCGCATCTGTTCAGAGAGGTGCTTCTCAGACTTTCCTCGTACCAGCATCTTCTCTCTCTTCACTGAGGGCAAGCACAGTTTGAGGGAGGTGCCCTGTGATCATAATCTGATTCCTGGGTGGGAACTGTTGGTCTTCTTCAGCTTTCCCTACCCTTTTTTTTTTTTTTTTAAGCCGAGGCAACCCTTGGTGGACCTCACAGATTGCAAGGACCTTGTCAGCTTACAAGCCCTTATTTTTTAATTTTTATTTATTTTATTTTGTTTTTTTACACATATAGCACCTGGTCTTCCTAGGCGGTCTCCCATCCAAGTACTAACAGCTTTCCCTACTTTTAAGAGTATAAATGTTTAATGGATATTTCAGAGGATGAATAAGAGTGTGACATTTCAGTCACGGAACGCTGGAGGGGCCCATATGTGCTGTGCCATAGCTAAGCACCAGGGGGACACCAAGTGTGTTTGCCTTTTTTTCTAGCTCTGACTTCTCAAGGGCACCATTATGGACAAACTTGGAACTGGATAAGGGATGTAAACAAGTACATTTGAGGTATTTTCATCATATAAGTTCAGTTGCATTTCTTTATTTCACTTATGGTTTAATTTTGCATCCTCTTCAGATTTTGAAGCACTCAGTTCTGAAAATAATACTGGGGAGGTATGAAGAAAGTCTTGGGAAGAGCACAGACTTTGAGGTCAGAAATGTATTTGAATCTCAGCTCTACTACTTATCAGCATGGTGGCCTTAGGCAACATACTTAGCCTCTCTGAATGTCAGATTCTTCATCAATAGGAGAAAACCAGAACCCATCCCAATGGCGTTGAGGTCAAGTAGGCTAATAAATTCCATGCCTGGTGCAATGTCCAAGCCATGGTGTATCCACACATGTTAATTCTCTAGGCTTAATTTCTGATCTCCTGCAACGCAGGCCTTGCCTTTATGTCATTTCACATGTAAATACAATGTAAAATTACTTGGATTTTTAAGGAACAGGTTAAATATTATGAAATATAGCCTTAGTTATAAAATGCTAAATTTGATTTGTGCAAATATCACCCCCCTTTTAGCCTGTGGTGCCAGGTGATGAGGTTAATGACATGGATTATTCAAAATGTGATCACAGAATCCAAAACCTCTAGGTCTCCCTGTGAACAACTCACATTTTACTCTAGCAAATAAGTCTATCCACTCATGTTTCGCTTCAGGGCTACTAAAATTATTTTGCATTTCATATAACAGAATAGTGGTTCAAAACTGTGCTGCGTAGAGGGAAACCACCTAATCGGGTTGAAATATTGATGCAAGTGTTGCATTCAGATAGGCTTGTTTACTTTTCCTTGAGTTTTTTTTCACTTTTTAAAAATAGAAGTTTTTAAAATGTTTCATGGGTTCTGGACAGGTGTTTTTTTTACCTTTTGTAACACATTTAAGTATGTTTAAAGATAAATTTAACTTTATATTGAAGAGTCAAAAAAGGATAACGTTAGAACAAAGCTCGGAGTTCATCAGATCATGATTATGTTTGTTGCAGTGTGTGGACATACCGTGTAATGGAAACTCTAGCTGTCCGATTATTGATAAAATTTAAAGGAAAAGAAAAAACCCTAGCTTACATTTCTTTTCAATAGCTGATAAAGACAGTGGTTCCCGAACCATTTCATCTCAGACCCCTTTACACTCTTAAAAATTATCAGAGACTCCAAAGATCTTTTTTTAAATATGGGTCACATGTGTTGATATTTACTGTCTCAGAAATTTGAGGACAATTTGAAATATTTATTCATTGATCATTTAAGTCAATTCATGTTAACATACATTTTTAAATGAAATATAACTATTCTCCAAAACAAAAAAAAATTAATGGCATTATTTTACTTTTTCTCAAATGTTGGATCCTAACATCTGCTTCCACATATAGCCTGCTTCCAATTCTTGAGCCTTTGGAAAAGTCCACTTACATTTGGAGAGGACGGGTGTGAAAGACGAATAACAACTCATGGTTATGATGAAAATAGTTCTGACCTCATGGACTCCAGAGCCTCTAGCCCCACTCAGGCCCCCAAGTAGAAGGGAAGAGGGCAGGCTTTGGAGTCTGCAGCTTTTGAAGAGTAGCACCACCAACTGATTACTGACCCCGTGACCTTGGGCAGGTTACTTAACTTTAGGGCCTCGATTGCATTATTTCTAAAATGATGGTTGATGTGCCCTTTTGGTTAGAGGCAAGCGAGATTAGCAGTAATGTCTTTCAGTACTTACCATGGTGTCAGACATGTAGTAGGGACCCAAAATGATACAGTATCATCAGTTCAGAACTGCTTGTTAGAAAGTTTAAAAAATAATCTCAAGCACTTACGTCACTATTAACTATTGTCAGAAATGTTTGACTCCATTTCCTTGGGGTCCTCAGTTCTCATAAATGGAGGCTCCCTATGTACTGCTCATTGGGAGAAATAGAGATCTTGTTGGGCCCGAGGAGGTGTTACAGGCAAACATCTGCCAGAAAAAGCACACTGCACTGTTTGCCTTGGGAATATCTCCTATTCCAGTCTTTGGTGGGTGGGCTTGGGGTCTGGGAGGGTGTCCTGGAGGAAGTGATGTCTTGGCTGATGTGAACGATAGGTCGGAGTTGGGAGGAGGATGGGTAAAGGGGGAGGGAAAAGGGTCTAAGGCTTGGGAGATGTCCCTCAAAGTTATTGGAATGGAGGGGCTGGGGTGTGGGATACAGAAAGTTGGCGTGGTTCCCCCGCAGGACCTCGTCGGTCACGGTAAGAAGCTCAGACCGGGCCCCCTGTCTACGGGGCACACTGGCGTGTTTTCGGTAGGAACGTGCTCTGCAGCCCCTCAGGAACGCAAGAGAGCAGAGAACAGAGCATTTATTAGTATACGGTGGACAAAGGTGACAACCTAGAAGGGGAAAGCACAGATGTCATTTTGTTCTTTTGAAGAGCTTATCTAAGAAAGACCAGTTAAGTGAATTGTCCTTCAGGTTACCGGCAAATTTCTGAGTTTCTGAATAACTTAAGCAGCACAAGTCTGCACAGGTATCTCAGTTCATGGATTATGCTCTTAGAATTTTTAGGATCTGCAACATTGTGTTCTCAGAATAAGTATATTTTGGATACAGTTGTGTTCCTTTTATTAATTTGGATCAGGAATATAGTAGTCACGGTGCAGGAAAACAGAAGCTGAAAAAATTTTAGAGGACAACTGAGATTGAGGTGATGAGTAATAATTTCTCTGTGCCCCATTTTTCCCCTAGGAGATTAAAAAAAAAAAAAAGACCTAAGAGAGTCAGTCGTGTAACTTTTCCAGTTCTCTGACTTTCCATGACGTCTTATGAGTGTTTTTAAAAAATCGCCTTTCCGGGAAAACCTTTTTCCTGGTAAATCTCAAGTAGAGTCAATATTCTACTGAAATTCTCTCATTTCACCCAGTAAATACAGAATTCCAGACATGAGCAGAATAATTGGCAACTACTTAATAAATTTTATGGAAAAGGTGTTCATTCCTTTAAGTCTCAGTTATATAAATTATAAGTAGAGAAAAAGATCTTTTTAGTGGAGAATAGAGAGATCTCTGTGAATACTACTCTTGACATATACTTTCGTGTCCCTAAAGATGTCTGCTGGGAATGGGGAAAGCAAAATCTCTCTAAAGAAAACCAAGCTGTGACCTAGGTGGCATTCAGGGGCTGTTCTCAGTGTACCCACGTTCAGAGAACTGGCACCCGTAGCGAGGCCTCAGGGGAGCAGGCTGCCCCTCCAGAGCTCATGGAGGGAAGTGGGTGGGATCACGGTTTCTTCCATATTTTGATGACTTGCTGGTTTATTTGTTCATGACACCTTTGGTTAAAGCCATCCATCCATCCTTGATTGCTCTCGACTTTACTAGTCGATAGGGTGCTCTCAGCACCCCATTATTTTTCACGAAGTCTGTTAAGGTATTTTTCCTGGCTGCCTCCATTTGTATACAGAGCAGCTTAATGAGCACTTGCCTACATTTGCCTTCAATGTAGCTAGTTTATCCCCGAGGTCAGAGTTTCAGTGGGTTAAAATGGAAAATACCAAGTGTAGAGTTAAAGCAAAAGAAAACTACTCCATCTGCCCTTTTACCCCATGGTTTGAAAGCATGAAATGAGCTGCATACTAAATGGTAGCCTTGCTTCTTAGTGGCTTTTATTTTGTAAAAGAGTATTGTTTTACGTGACTAAAAGTATTGTTTGACTAAAAGAGTATTGTTTTACGTGACTCTCAAAAATATTGCGGGTACCAAGGAGTTAGTTTTTTAAGTTTACTTCCGAAGCCTGGATATTTTCCATCTCCTAAGTGTCTCAAATAGCCAGTGGATTTTCTTAACTTTTGAGAAGCCACTTTTCAGTACTGCATTTTGATCTCGTATCTTGGTTGCCTTCGTTTAAACTACATTAAAGAGGTATTTACTGAGTGGCTGTTACATGCCAAGCGCTAGGCTGAAGAAAGAGACTGGCGATGTGGCAGGCAGCGTGGAGGGCGAGGTCTCGCCGAGGTGGCTGAGGACTTCGCTGCTTCAGTATAATCTTCAGGCTTCATTTCTTCATGTGCCTACTGTGTCGTAGACCGCTGTCGTCCAGTTCAGATGTAACGGGAGTCGTAAATGCAAGCCACATGTGTTATTTTAAATGTTCTAGTTAGCCACATTAAAAAAAAAAAACGGTGAAACTAATTTAATAGTGTATTTAATCCAATATAGCAAGCCATTATTCTAACACATAATCAGTAAAGAAATTACTAACGAGATGTTCCGCACAGGTATTTGTAGTCAGGTGTGCGTTTGAAACGCGGAGCCCGTCACTGTGGTTGAGTGGCATGTCAGGTGTCCGGCTGGGCTGCGGTATCGAACAGCACAATGCTAGACTCTTTCCATAGCAGTTGCTTCAAATTCTTTTTGAAAACAGGTCTAAATAGAAATAAATTTATGCACATAAATGAATTTAAAATTGTTTTGTCTGATTATGACAGTCGATCTCTAAGACAGGTGGTAATACCTTCATCATAAGATTGGGAGGAGTAGCATTTTTTAAGGTATCTACAATACAAATAGTGTTGGAGGGTGTGTGTGTGTGTGTGTGTGTGTGTGTGTGTGTGTGTGTGTGTGTTGTATCAGTATCAGTTCATGAAAAGATAGATAAGTGAAGTGAAATTCCATTTGTTAGGATTTCAAAGAATGCTGTCTGAATGTTTTCTGTCTTGTAGGAAAAATAGTGAGGTTTTTTGAAAGGTGCATGACAATCATTTTCAAGATTTTAGTTCCAAGTGGTTTTTGGATACTTTTAGTAGTAATGTGGTTGTTATCTCTCCCTTTTCCCCCTCTCTACATGCCCCCCAACAAACTCTGAATCTCTCTTTGCCTCTCTGTCACTAGCGTTTGTTTCTTTATGAAATTGGTTCTCCAAGGACAAGGGAAAAAGCCTTCAGTTTTTACTGTTACACATGTGACCCCTCCTTTTTTTCCTTTCTGCTTTTTTGTCTCTGCTGCTGCTGCTTCATTTTATCTTTCAGAAAGGCGGTCTCTGGCCTGCAGAGCAGTCGTTGGCTGGGGAAGGAGAACTGGGAAATGGGTCAGGGAGAAAGCACTGCTAGACCTAACTAGGAGAATTTACCTTAATCTTGACATCTAAATATTATTCTGCATTCTCCGTAGTTACAGTGTCAATCTATAGATAATCTCTCAGTAACCATGGAGAGATGGCTCTCATTCTTCCTTTGTTACTGAATATAGTTTTTTTAATCAGTGAAGGAAGTCAGCAAACTTGCGCTTTTGCCTTGCAAAACTTTAGTTGATGATGGTATGTTACCATGAGTAAGGTTTTGTATTTTTAATATAGGAGAACCTTCTAGGGCCTTGGGCTTGGGGTGCTGGTGGTAGAAGATTTAAAGGAAGTTGACAAAATGCCAAGGAATTAACACAATTTGAAATAGTCAAAAATCAACATAGGTACAGAGGCATCCAGGAGCTTGCCTTTTCCCCCCAGTTTACAGTAGTTGATGAGAGTGATGACCAGGTAAAGTTGGAAGGTGTTTTCTTATGTCTTATTTTAATGATTGAATCAGAATTGTCACCCAGGCAATTATTTGAAGGAAACATACTTTTTTTTTTTTTTTTGAATTTTTATAAGAGTTTATTTGAGCCTAACTGATGACATATGCCTTAGGAGCAAGATCTCAAATGCTCCCCAACTTGCCATTTTTCTGATGGTCATTAGTGAGGAGCATAATACTTCTGACCTGCTTCACAGTTTGTTCGCCTGCTCTCGTTTGCCTTCTGTGTTTAGTGTAATTCTAAATAATTTTGTACCACAGAGTTCAGGAGATTCCTTATACTTTAACACTAACCGTGCAAGAGTAGAAGCGCTTGTTTTAAGCTGTGTGCAAGAGGCGTTGATCTCGAGAGCATTTTTGGTTTGTTTGTTTGCTTTGGCCATGGGCTCAAAGAGTGAGAGAATATTGAAGAAATGCAAGTAGTGATGTTGGAAATGTTTTGTTTCTCCAGAGGCATTCTACCGTGTGCCCTTCCTGCCGTTCCCTGGGCTGGCCGGAGCGGATCTGCAGCCTTGGCTTAAGAATCCTACCCTCTCCCATTTGGTGGGCAGTGAGGTCTCTGCCCTTTACTTGGGGATTAGGAGTGTCGCAGGTGGACTTCCCTGCTAGTGAAAGGCAAAGGCTTTAGATCGTCCTCTTTTCTAAAACTTCTTTTTTGAAATTATATTTCTGAATATGCTTTTTGTTGAAGGGGCTGTGTATAGACTTAAAGTTCTAATTAATCTAGGAATATTTGAAATTAAAGTTCGGTTTTTAGATCATGCTTCTTGATGAACTCTTATAGCCTGAACATTTTCTTTAACTTAAAGAAGAATCATAAAATTGTGGGATTATTCAGAGTTATGATGTGTTTGTTTTTGCTGTTAATGTTAGAAACACCTCAAAACGTCAGTGTGACAAGGTGGCTAAACTTTAATCATCTTGGGGCTGACAGAAATGGACAGTGGGGACTAACAGGAAATTTACTTAATCCTGACATTTTAATGTTACTCTTCATTCTCTGTAGTTACGGCTGTAAATCTACTGATGATCTGTAAGTAACCGGGGGTAGAAGTGGACCTGGGGTCGTAAGCAAGGAGGAGGTGCCGACGTTGCTCTAAACTGGCCCATCACTGAGCTGTCCCCAGTTCCAGGTGCTCTGGTCGTGCAGACGTTTTCACAAAGGAGGGCTGTTGAAACGCACGGAGGCAGAGCTTGGATTAAAGGAGAGAAATGAGAGTTCTTTAGGGAAAAAGTTTCATGATTTAGTAAAAAGTTAAGTAGTACTTCATTTTTGTCAGCTATTCACTGCATGTTTTCTCTTTTCTCTTTAACTATATTTACCCAAAGGATGGGGACAAACTGAGCACACTTGTCCTCCACCCCGGGGCACTTGCAGGAGCAGCTCTTGTGCTTAGTGTCTTACAGAACTTCTGATTCAACCAGGGATCCCTCTCACTTTGAAACAGTTGTGGAAGATTTAGTGTAAGGAAGGAAATATTTCAATGTGATTAATCTCACAACTTTAGTTTTTGCAAGAAAGTTAAAAACCAATAAGCTAGGGTATCACTGGTAAAGAAAAAAAAAGACAGTAAGAGACTAGTCATTCACAGAGCAAAAATAAACCAAATTATAAGATTGATTTAAATTATTTCCTGCATTGAAGACTTGAATGAAAATCCTTTCAACCTCATGCCATGTTAGCTGCTAGAATCAGAATTCATATTAAATACAAATTTAATTCCAAGAATAAATAAATAGGAAGAGGTGTCAGCTTACTTGTTTCATTTAGTGTTCCCCTTGCCAATTTTTAAGTGCCTCCCACCTCTGCTATCCTGTCAGGTGGGCTACACGGTGGGTGGTTGGCCAGGGCCCTACCTGTCAGAGCTGGCAGGCAAGTTTCCAAGGGGACAGGGCAGAGTGATGATGATGAGGCCATGGGCTTCACAGGCACGAGAATGGCATTCGAATCCCTTTCAAATTTCTGTTAAGTCAAAACATTGGATACTTAACTTTCCTGAGCATAATAATTTCTGAGTATAATAATTGAGCCAGTTGCTCCAAGATTATTATGAGAATTAAATGAAATAATGGCTGTAAAGATTTTAGCACAGTCCGTGGTGTGCAGTAAGTCTCCAGTGAGCGTTAAATATTTTATTATAACTTCCGTTAATGTTGAAATGAGTTCTTGGGATTCCCTCCCTTTCTACTCTTTCACTTAAAGTAGAAAATTTCCTTCTCTCATAAAACAGAATATTATAGAGCAATGCCTTCAAAATCAATTTATCAGATTCTCTATAAGGCAAACAAAAATTTATAATATTCTTATGGGGAGGGAGCTCAAAAGTTGCTGTCATGCTACTGTATTTTTAATAGACTCTCTAGGAGATGGGATACAATGTATAAAATATCAACTTCTTTCTTAGTGTCTAATTTCTTCCCAGTTTCAATCAAGGTGAACATCATTTAGTTTTTAGAAACATCCAGTGGCAGAGGTTAAGTGTTTTGTGTTGCAAGGAATGTTTGCTAGTATTCCTTCAGCACTGAAGAGGTTAACCCACTGACTGTGTATGCCTATATATAGTAAGTTTTTACTTTGTTAAATATAAATTTGAAGTTACAGCTGTTAACCACAAATTCAGTGATTGACTTCACCCTGTTGTTTTTACCAGCATCTTCCTGTATTTTTGTGGTGTGTTCCCACACGTCTTCAGACAATATTATAGTTTTGTTTAGTAAGCGTATTCCTGTTGAGTAGCACTAGCAGTAGTTTTGAATTTGGTTGGTCTGTGAGGGCCACACCACTTATGATCTTTTAAGTGTTTCTTTATCCTAATCTATTTTTTTCTTTAAAAAGTAACTTCATATACTTTTAAGTGAGACAGTCACAAAAGAAGATAAAAAGGATTGTTGCAGTTTGATTTAGTAGCAAAAATTTAAAAATAATGCCAAGGAAAGTAGTTTACATTTTTGAGTATGTGAGGTTTACAATTTTGGAAACAGTTTTTATGCAACTCGTAACACTGTTGCTACTTTTTAAAGTGCACTATTTAGAGCTCTCGAATTTTAGAGCGGGAAGAGACTTGTGTTAGAATGGGTCTGGAGCACAATTTTGTTCAAGAAACATCACAGTTATATCTTTGCTCCAGTATCAGGGAAAAGACCCCTTTGCTATCATCCTCAAACTTTATACACTACGGTTTTCTCCTTTTTATGAAAATATTTATTAAAGAAAAATGAGATTGAAAAAGTAAACAGAAAACCTATTAGCTATTATCTAGTGTCCATCAGGTATAAAATGCTTACTGAGTAACAGATAGAGTGTTTGTTTATATACTTTATTGAACTGTAATCTATGTGCAGTCTGTGTATAAAATGAAATGCTCCCTTCGTATTATGGATGTACTAGAGAGTGGTTGCGATCAAAGACTGTAATATTCTTTCATTTAATTAAGGTTTAGGGATTCAAAAAAACCTTATAAATATACTTACCTGTGTACTCAAGTTTGCCAGAACGTATGTAGTGTTTTCCAAGTTATTTTTTAAAGAGAGCTTGCAGTGTTCTTTGATATTACACTAACGTGTTTGTGGAAAATATATAACCTAGTGTTGTCTGTGAACTTCTCTGTAATGATGACACTGTTCTATATTCACTGTCCAGTATGGCAGCTATTAGCCACTTGTGGCTATTGAGCACCTGAAATGAGGCTAGTGAGACTGAGTAACTGAAGTTTTAATTTATTTTAATTAATCTAAATTAAATAGCCACATGTGGCTTGTGACATATATTGGACAGCTCAGGTATAACCAAACTAGGCAAATTATTTAAATCACCAGAAAATAGGACATAGAACACAATTAGAATAGAAAAGAAAGTTTTTTGTCATTGTTGCCTGTGTGGCCAGTATTAGCTTTGTGTTTCTACTTTTATTCTCTCTCACCTCTTACCAGATGGCCTTAAAACCACCGATACCCTGTATCTTTGGGCCCTGCTAGATAGTGTTTGAATATAGTGATCCATACATGGTAACACTGACACAATTCACTTTGTTATTTTTGGAATAAATCTTTGCTGTATAGTAGCCAATTTGTTGCTAAACACAGCAAACTATTTTAAGTAATATGAATAGTGTCTTGTTTTAAAGTATAAGTGATATTTTGAAAGTCATTGTTTAATTTATTTTTCCTCAAAAAAGTCCCAGTCACAAATGCTTCATATAAAGCATTTGTTATTGTTTTGCGTCATAAATTAAAGGCCATCACAGATGATAATTTTTTTTCTTGAAAAAGATTTCTCACAATTTGATATTCAGTCCTCATTCCTGAAAGAAAAAAATTCAAAATATTTTCTCAAGTGCAATGGCTGACAGCTATATCTCTTGTTTGTTGATCTCTCAAGTTCCACTTTCCGTATTTCCAGGTCAGTGTGTATATCTGTGTGGGTCTTTTTTGATCATCAGAAGACGCTAGTGTCTTTATTTGGCACCGAAGACAAGCAGAGAAATGTTAGTTGTCCTAAGATGTTACTTTAGGGTGAATTAGTCCTATATTAAGGTTAATATTTTGCTCCCGAATTTTATAATATATGATTAACATAAGAAGATAAATGAACTTAATAGAAATTTAGGTTATAGTCTTTAATTGTTATTTTTTCCAAGAAGGATTTGAGACATCCTGACAAAAGGACGTGCATGTGCGAATGTGAAATAGAACCCGGAAATCAGGTCCTGGAATGGAAGGGCAAGGGATTATGCTAATTAGGACCTTGGTCGCTTGGACTGAGCACAGAATTACATTCTGAGCTTCCTGGAGAGTGTGCAAAGGGAAGCACGTTAAGATGTATAATTATCAGAAAGAAGGAAATCCATACATACATATGTGTATATGTAATATATATACATATATGTGTATACATATGTATGTACTTGACAAATAATTTAACAAATTATTTGGCTTGTGATTGCCATATGTAGCTAATTAAGTTAAATTGGTTAAAAGTTAACATATCTTTCTGATTATATATATCTATGAAATACACACACTCATACCTATAGTATTTTCTCCTTCAGAGATACTTTTTTTCTTGGCATCAAATTTTAAAAGAAATTTTGTGTGGCATATTTTATATGTCGGAGGTATTGACTCAACATCAGAAATACTTTTCTTAACAAGAATAGACTTACAACAGGTGTAAAAAGAGGTGTCCCCCCCACATGATAGTTCCTTCTGTGCCCCTTAGTGATACCGTTTGAGTGTATGACACTCAGGACCTAAGACGCCTGAGGCAGATGGGTTGCATATCTTAGGCAATCTCCCTTTGATTTTGGGGTTATTAGGTGATGGATAGGACCCCGATAGAAGATAATTTGACAAATTATGTAGTTCATCAAGAGTTTAAATTATTGTGACTATATTAAATGTCACTGAATTGTTCACTTTAAAGTGGCTAATTTTCTTATGTGACTCTCATCTCAATAAGATAAGGAAGTCTAAAGTACTAATTCTGTCTTACTGGTGAAGAGCAGAGCCCTGTTCTCTGAAAACTAGGTAAGAGGGTTGTAGGGTGAATGTTCTATTTTAATAGTTCCTAATGTTCGTTTTCACCTGGATGGTGATCTCTCACCTCCTGCTGGCACTTGGGCCCATCCACATGATTATAAGTAAATCTAGAATTTCTCCTAGGGGAAAAAACAATCAGCTCTTTATTAGATAGTTGATCAAGATTCCAGGATAGCTCTGTCCAGTGGAATTTTCTGGGATGATGGAAATATTCTCTGCACTGTCCATTACGGTAGCCTGGAGCCGCTCGTGGTTATGAAGCATATCTTTTTGAAATGATTTTATTTTTCACTTCGAATAAATGTATTAAAATGACCGTCATCTCACTAAACAGGCATTGTCCCTTGGTCCCACCCTTTTTGATATTTTTTTACTGAAACTCTTTGCTGCTGAAAGACTCCTCCATTTCACTGGTGTCTCAGCACAATGCTCTACAATAAGATCCGGAACTAGCGGGAGGCATTTTGGTAAGAAGAAGTAATTGTGGGAAAGGAGAAGCTGCGGAAGGCTGATTAATCTTAGTAGAGAGTGCCCGTGGCCATCAGGAAACCGGGAAATGACCCCAACTACCCCGCCCCTTGGGAGCTCGAGAGTCTCCATGGCTTTGTTCATCTTGGGCCAAAGACCGCTAGAATACAGTCAATGACTCTCGCATTGGTTCTCAGTATCTTCCGCACTCCAGAATCACCTGGATGTTTCCTGAACAGGCGCCAAAGCTGCTGCCTTGGGCCTCGTGGTCCATGCTGTGGAGAAGCTCACCGGGGACTCTGATGTGCCTCAGAGGCCAAGAAAGGCCGCTTCAGAGTACAGTGCAGAGAGTTTTGCCCTGAAAAAACTCCAGAGCCTGTTTCACCATCCATTGTTCTTTTGTTTAGAAAGTTTTTAGTAATTTTTTTAAAGGCTGTTGAGTAGTGTAGCCTGCTAGCATATCTACTAACATGAATTAGTAGGAACTACACCCAGGTGACTGAACAGGTTGATTTACTGTATAGATTTATTTAGTACTGACTCATTAACCTTTAGAGATTAGATACCAAAGGACAGTGTTGGTTCTGATAGAATGTGTTTGGAATGATTCTCTTCTGACATTTAGATACAGGATTATTCTAGCTAATAAAATAAGAAAGAACATAAGAAAGAACACTTATCTTCCTGTTATGAGGCAGGGGGACATGCATCTAGATAATTCTGTAAATGATACAAATCATTACAGGTAACTGCTCATCTGTTTACAACTATGTTTTATTTAAAGTAATGCTCTTAAATATTGACAACCCCAAAGAGATTTTGTTTATGACATTTTTTCCTATAGATATCAACTATATCAGAAATTAAAATTGGGAAGCTTTAAAATGATTCATTCATTTAAAAATAACAGTAATAAATACGTTCTGTTAACATAGATAATCTATCTTGAAAATAACCAATAACTATTTTCCAACAAGAAATATAGAGAGAAGACTGGGATTGCTTTATATTTTGGCTGATGTGTAGTGGAAGACAGCCAGAGCAGATATCTGCTGCATGCAGTCTTTTTTAATGCATTGTTGAAGTATATGAAGATAATCTGTTCTCACACATAAACATAGTTGAAAAAAAGAGGAGTATATTCATACTTTTTAAAATTATGGATATTCTTTAATACTACACCAAAACTCAACAAGTGGTAGTTTCTTACAGGTTAGTTGGAAAGTGGAATCTGAAGCTGTATCAATTAAATTTTTATACACTGTTAAATTCTTGTACTTTGAATAACTCTCTTTTAACTATGCATGATTTTGTAACATCATACATAGATCATTTAGAAAATATTGGTTCAGTGGATTACACCAGTCTTCCAAATATTGGCATGTTTTAGTATACAGTATTAAAAATCACATTTGTTAATATCTCTATCATCTTATCAGAAGTCTTTGGAGATTGGGAAGTTGCTGGGTTCGTTGTTGTGATTGGTTTTCAAAATTCTGAATTTACCTTGAAAGCTCATATTTTAGCACTGGGAATAAACGCTGTCAGTTACTTTCCTTGAAGTGACAAGTTCACTTTGTTCATGTCAAGAAAATTACTGGCAGGTCACCCGAATCTGAATAACCATAATTTGTCTTTCATTCATTCTTTCAAGTAAAAAACGGTGTTCTGTGAAGTGGCCAGTTTGACTCATAACTCAACACAGTGGCACACGGGCCTCACCTGGCGAAAGTCTTGGTGCTCCAGTGTGTGGTGTTACACACTGGGCGAGCACTCCCGTTCCTCCTACAGAGGGTTAAAAAGACGTGTGCCCAGGGATCAAGAACAATCAAAATAGTTTTACTGTTTCGTCAAGGACAGTCTTAAATGAACTGATTTTTTCCCCTTAGTGTGAGTTTGTGGCTGTAATTTAATGACTACTATTAACAGCTTGCTGTCACTGCCTTGATTGTGTTGGCCTCATCAACACCATGGAAAAGGCCAAGAATGTCTTGTTATATATTATGAAAAAGTTTTGATTTTGTGGATATCTTGAAAGGGTCTTGAAGACTCACAGGAGTCCGCGGTCCACACTAAGTGTAGGTGGGTTGAAGGAAAATTTCAAATAACTTTCTTTATAAAATTTCCCAAGCCATGTCTTGAGCTAGAGTGAATCTAGTGCACGGATGGACTGATTTTTGCCATTGGGGGGCCTGAGGTTTCTGAAGCTGTTTGTCTCTCCCCCACCCCTGCTTTTTTTTTTTACAGCCTTTAGTGAGAGGGTGTTTACAGTACACACTCATTTTAAATTGGAGCCTGGTGCTGGGTAATTGGAAGCATTTCTTTTGCTGTGCCAAGATGAGCCTTCCTCAGTCATGCCGGCACCCCTGCCTCGCCTTCTTACTTAGTGTCTGTGGTGTGGAGGTGAAGATTCCTCCAGTGAAAATTAGGTGTTACAGGAGCTTGTTTTAGAGAGCATGTGAAGAAATAGGGGTGTTGAGAAAGGAGGGTGGCTGGGTCTCAGTGGGGTCTTCGGTTTCTTTGTTTGTCCGTCCATCCATCCATCCATCCATCCATCCGGAGTTAAGTACCCGCCTCTTCTGTGATAACTGCTGAGAATGTAAAGATGACTGATTCCTTTTCCTGGCCTCCGAAGAGCTCAGTTCTGTCTAACACCAAGTGTCTGGATCCATGTAGTAAATGTTGGGAAAAATGTGTGCACCAGGTTGAGTTATGGTGTGAGGATAAACCACTCAGTTTGGGGTAGACAAGGCTTCTCAGAGGCTTCCAGCTCTGGAAATCGGGAATAAATCTACACCCGGCATTGATAGGTCCTTTGGGATTGACTCAGTCATAGCTGATGTACGAAGACAGTGGGGCCTCTTTTGGATGTCAAGGTCCATGGGAGCCCAGTTTTGTGATCAGACCTGTTTGATGATAATACAGGAGGAACAGAAGGCATTGATTTTCTTGAGGTTTATCTAGAACTTCCATCGGGCTTCCTGATATCTCTGCCTTATAGCAGAGCTCTTCTCGGTTGAGATTTTCCTTGATCCCACGTATCCTCCAGATCCCATTGGTTAAATGGCTAATTTAACGTCCTTTGGGCTCCTAGCAGATTGTACCCCTCCTGTTAATATATTCTTTTTCTCAGATTTGATAAAATCGATTATTGTGTAGCTTTTCATTTATTTTCATGAGTGCACTTGGCTGTTGGTGTTTCCAAAACTCAGGTACCTTTTCATTCTTCTTTAGGATATGTTGCTTTGGTAGGTATGACTCTCATCTATTTATTTTTACTAATTTAACACCACTCAACAAATATTTACTAAGGAGCATAGCAGTGACCATGGAGCTAACATTTTAGTGAGAAGCAATCAACCAGCTAACCAAAATTGTGTGTGTGTGTGTGTGTTTAATATTAAGTAATATGAAACTGAATAAAGGGATAGTGAAGTGCAGAGAAACGTTTTGAGTAGGTTGGTAAAAGAATGCCTCCTTGGGAGGTGGAACTGAGCAGAAAAGCTTAGTGAAGAAAGGGGAGAGGGTCATGCAGATATCTGGGGGAAGAGTGTGTATCACAGGGAGCGCAGAGGTGAGAGTGCGTTTGCCGTGTTTGTGGGGCAGCAGGATGGCCAGTGCGGGGTGGCCTAGTGGGGGACAGGAGAGCTCTGGTTAGCAATGTGACTGGGGCAGGCAGTAGGCGTCATGTGCCGTTGTACAGCATTTGAATTTTACTGTGAGTGAGAGGGAAAGCTATTACAGGGTTCTGAGCATGAGAGCGACGTGGTCTGTTGTGTATTTTAGCAGGCTCCCTGATCTGTTCTCTACCAGGAATAGGAAGGAGGGCGAATGTAGCACAGGGAGACAAATTCGGTAGCAGAGGGGGACAGTTGATCAGGCAAGATATAACGGTGGCTTTTACTAGGGTGGTGACAGCATTTGCTGACAGACCGGAAATAGGGTTTGTGAGAAGGAGGGACATCGAGGTTCTGGCTCGGGCAGTCGGAGGCTCTGCAGCACTGGGGGAGCAGGTTGGGCGGAACACTCACGGTTGCTGTAGACATGTAAGTTTAGAGATGCCAACTAGACTCAAGCGGAGATTTCAGATAGGCCGTGGGATACAGGACTGGAGGGGAGGAGTTGGGCCGGAGATACGAGTTTAAGAGTTGTTATTGTGTAGATGGTATCCTCTGCTGTAGGCTTCGATAAGGTCATTTAGAGTGGATGGTGGGAGAGAAGTGTGAGGCCAGGGCCCTTGTGCAGCCCATCGTGTGATGCTGTAGACCTAGCGGATCCAGGAGGGCACGTGGGAGAAGTGGGGAAGGCAGAGAACCACCACTGGGGTGTGTGTCCTGGAACCCAGTGAGGAGGGCGTAACTGACTGTCGGATGCCACCGTGAGGACCAGTGAGCTGAGGACTGAATCTTATCATATTCTTAATGCCTTCCTACTTTATAACATTATAACAGATTAACTCTTTATTAGTTGTTGAATTTTAGCAGAATTCTGAATTCAAGGTAGCAGTTCTCTGAGATAGTTATAATGGCCTCTACCATGTACCAGGCTGTATTGGCTCCTGAGATACAAAGATGAATAAGAAAAACCCTAGTAAACTTCTTAGACTTCTGGTAATCTTAGGAGAGAATGTATGTGAAATTTTAGTGCAATGCTTGGCATAATAAATATGTGAAGACTGAATGAATACTCTGGGGAAGATAGTGATAAAACAGTTGACGTTAGTTGGTGGCGAGACCAGTATGAGAACGTGACTCATTGACTTTCAGTCTCTACTCTCGTTCTTCCAGCTGACACCATCTTTACACATGTAAAAAAGAAGCTGTCTTAAAGCTTATGAAGGTATTTACGGGAGGATATCCACTTGAAAAAGAAAATTACTGTATTTTCAAGATATACCATACTTTAGTATAAATCTTTCAGTCAAGATAAAAAAATCAGATTCCCATGAGGGTCATAGATAGGGGATCACATTGGTTTTTGTGTATGGCTTTCCCACTTTCCTACCATCTGCTACCACTAAAGGCAAAGAAGAATGAACCAGTGTGTGTGTGTGTGTGTGTGCGCGCGCGCATGTTCTCGCGTGTGTGCGGACTGGGTTATGGTGCTGGTTGAATTGGCAAGAAAAGCATTTCTTTTGAATCTCACATTTTATCTTTGCAATGATTGTAAATTTTGTAGTCCACTTAAATATGTCGTGTTTGCTTAGCAGTTTGATTGTTTAACTTGCCCTGCCCCAAACTCTTAAGCCAAAATTTTGGTAATTAAAAGAAAATGTGCTTTTTCGGTTTCTTGAATCGCTGTTGGTCAGCTTGCTGTGTATTCCTAGGGGAGCGCTTAATGCTGGTAGTTTCACAACTTCACAATATTTCCACTTCGCAACCTTGAATCAGATGTTCTTAAAGTCCAGACGTGCGTCTCATCTGGGTAGAGTACAGTCTTCAGAAGCCCTTGCCGGTGCCGGTGGACCGCCTCGTGTGGGGCTGGGGCGCCCGGGCTTCCCTGGGCTGAGAGACGCCAAGTTTCGGGCCACGCTTATCCGGGCACAGGCTGCGCATGGCGTGCTCCCTCCTCTTACCTTCCAGGTGCTGTGGCAGGGGGCCCAGTCTCCCCGTTTCCCATCAGTCCTTCACTAGACTCTTGGCTCTTAGCCTGTCTCCTGGGTTCATGAGTTCACCGTGCAGGTTTCCCCAAAAAGTTCCTTCTTAAACAGACAGCAAATGCCGTCGCCCCTGCTGGCCAGACCCTTTCTTTCCTCCCCCAGGCGCAGTGAGCGGACTGTTTCTCCTGGGCCTCTCCACCCGGGGAGGCCTGGAAATAAATCACTTCCTCTGCCATGCCTTTGCCGACCCCACTGGCTGAGGGGTCTAAGCTGCTCCTCTGTGTCCCCACTAGTCTGCGCCCTCTCTAGGTTGTGATTGCTCGCCTTGGAAGGGAGCATGGCGTGGCACTGAAGAGTGTGGCCTTGGAGTCCTGGTCCTGTCACTTATGAGCTGTGTGACCTTGGGCAAATTGCATAGCTTCTCTGGGCTTTGGTTTTCTCACCTCCAAAATGGGGCTTGTACCAGTACCTATCTAATAACGTTAGTAGGAAGATGAGATTATACATGTAGCGTGCTTAGGATCGTGTGTGGTACATAGTATATTGTCTGTAAATTACTACTGTATTAATGCCACATTATTACTACTACTGTGACTATACGTTTGCTAAAATGTTGTTACTCCACACTGTATTCTAAATTGAGTGAGGTCAGGGTTTTTGTCTGTCGTCATCTCCTCTGTCATATATATCCTGAGTGCATGCATGGCACACGCGTTTTATAGCTGATTGTCCAATGTGCAGCATGCAATGACATTTATGTGAGGGAAGAGGTGTCTCGGGGGGTTGTACCTGCCTGATGGGTAGAAGCCATCCAGCACTGAGTGTCATGGGGCAGAAGCCTGGAGGACTCTGGGGAGGGTCTGCAGGGATGAGGCCAATAAAGAAACTGAAGGTGGTCCTGGCCAGCGCTGTCCGGTGGGAACAGGATATGAGCCACATGTGTCGTGTAAAATTGTCATCATGTTAAAAAGGCAAAAAGAAACAGTGAAATTGATTTTAATATTTTATATAGTGTAATATATTCAAAACATTGTTTCAGCATGTAATATTTGAATAACTTTTTAATAAACAACATTTAATATAAAAATATTAATGAGATAATTTGCGTTCTTTTTTGTTGTTGTTGCTCTCAGTCTTTGAGATCTGGTGTGATTTCACACTTACTATTGCTTCTCAGTTCACACTGGCCACATTTCAGGTGCTCAGTAGCCACATGCGTAGCTGCCATGGTGGACAGAGAGGGCCTCTTGGAAAGATGGCGAGGAGGTCGCAGGTCCTGAGTTGAGCCAGTGGCAGTGTTGATGGAGAGTCCAGGAGGTGGAGTTGGGTCAGCACATTTCTCGCTTAGTTACTAGGTGAGTGTTGGCCTCACAGTTAGGTAGACGAATTCAGGAAAAGAACATTAGAGTTTTGTTTTGTTTTCAGAAATAGAGGGGAGGAGGTAAGATGACAACTTAAGTTTCAGAGTCTGAGGTTTGAACTTTGGAATTCGTGGATACAGAGCTTAGTCTTAGGCTCTGTGATTTTGGGGCCTGGGAGGTGGAACTGAAGTCCTTTAAACCCAGCACAGACCCCCCAGGCTCTCCATTTCTCTCCCAGCCCACCGCCCACTCGGGCCTCTCTCTGTCTGCTGCCCGTCGCGTCTCCAGGGCTCCGTCCTCAGGCTTCGGCGGAGGGGAGGTAGTCCTCCCCCACTCCCACCAGCAGGTGGGCTGTGGTCAGAGCACAAAGGGGAAGCACACGGGTCTCAGCATCTGCAGACTTGCCCTAGCCTTCCCTCTGAAGTGGCTGAATTATTTCACAGTTCACTGCATTTGAATTTTAAAGGCTTATTTTTAAATTTCCGTACAGTAAAATTATTAGCTATTTTTGATTAAAAAAAATATGATCAGTGTAGTTCAGCAGTTACTGAGAAATGTCTGTACCTTTTTATTTTTGGAGGTCAGATTCTGAGAACTTTTTCTAGGCCTCTTTCCAGGGAGTGCTTTTGTTGGGCGGTGTCTCTCTGGGAATGAGGTGAGTGACCGTGATTAGTTCACAGTGGAGAGGCAGCATTTGTTGCCTGTTGAGTCTTATTTAGGCTATTTAAAGATGAAGTGAGAACCTTATCCACTCATCCACTCACTCACTCACTCACTCATTCATCAGGCAGCATTGTTGAGGATTTACAACCTACCAGTCACTATGTAAGGTTGTAGAGGTGAAAAAATAATCTAGTTTCCCCTTAAAAAAAAAAAATCCTAGTCATACAGTGATGTCATTGCAGTGAAGAGAGAGAAATGCAGACTTGCATTGGAGCGGATACACAACTTAATTGTTTGCAGGGCCACGGGAAAAGGTGGTGTTTGAATCAGGAAGAGGAATGATGAAGAAGAAGTATGCAGGCACAACACAGAACACGGTCCTTGCAAAGGACAGCAAATATTTCAGCAGTGCCATGGACCAGTCAGTAAGATGTCCTTCATTCACGTCCGCATCTGTTAGTTCCACAGGGGTTTCAGGCACTCCTCTGGGTGCCTTGGAGGTACAGCGGCTGCAGGGTGTAAATGAACAAGGCAGTGGGAACGCCCAGAGAGTGCGTGTGTGTCCAGGGCAAAGCATGGAGATGTGACATCCGTGTTAACATTTGAAGGAGGTTATGGGGGATTTCGATAATAAATATGAAGCCTCTATGGTATATATCACACACACTTGCACACATATACACACATTCTTGTATGTTTATGTGTATATGTATTTACACATACACATGCATGCATATACCTGCATATATAAAAACTAGCATAGCACGCCGCCGTCCTTCAGGAGCTCATAGTTCAGAGGGCTAGAAAGATCTAATAATAAGTCGTCAGGCAATGTGATAAGTGTTACTTGGCCTTGTGAGAGTATTTGACTATGTGGAGAGATCAGGGAAGACCTTGGGAAGAGGGTTGTTTTCTATTGAGATTTGAAGATTGAGTATGATTTAAGTGCACGGAGAGTGGGACTGGGCGCTCTAGGCAGGAGGAGTGACATGTTCATGGGCACTAACTTGGGAAAGAACAGAGCGTGTTTATGTGCCTGCAGGGGCCAGTGTGTGTGGTGGAGGCGGGGAAGGCCCTGACCAGGCACCCTGAGAGCCGCAGTTTTAAGGTCGTTGATGGAGAATGATTGACAAATTATACAAAGAAAAGCAGCATGGCTGATTTGGGATGGTCTCTTTGCTGAGAAACATCATAGTCCTCCCTTTTCTAACCTCAGTGGATGTCTGAAATTGTACATAGTACTAAACCCTACATATACTATGTTTTTTTCTATACATACAAATCTATGACAAAATTTAATTCTAAATTAGGCATAGTAAGAGATCTGCGATGACTAATAATAAAATAGAACAGTTATAGCAATCTACTATAATGAAACTTATGTAAATATAAACTATGGGTCACTTGAAAACAAGCACTGTGAGGCCAGTCAGTCTGATCACTGAGATGCTGCTGAGCGGCTACCGGGCCAGGAGCACACACAACGTGGGGGCGCTGACGAAGGGCCGATTCACGTCCCAGGCACGATGGTGCGAGATTCATCATGTTACTCAGAATGGCACGCGATTGAAAACGTATGAGTTGTTTATTTCTGGACTTTTCCACTTAATATTTTCAGACTGCACTTGACCATGGGTAATGGAAATCATAGAAAATGAAAGAGCGAGTGAGGAGGAAACTACGTTACATCGAAGGTCAGTCCAGAGCGGGCAAGACTAGCAAAGAAGCCTTTCCTTGCCGGCTTGCGGGGGAGAAGTGGATGGAGGAGAGGCAGGTCTCAATCAGCAGTTGGCTGTGGCCAGTGAGGGTGAAGAAGAAACAGGGTTGGGTGACTGGGAATCACAGTGACATTTCCCGAGATAGGAAGGCAGGGAAGGTTGTTGGTGGAGGGAACTGATTTTGGTTTTTGGCCGGCCAGTGTGAAGCTGGCAGGAGAAACAGCGCGTCTCAGGTGCAAACAGGCATCTGGTTTGCGGAGCTCTGTTGTGCGGAGCAATCCTGAGGAACACCGAAACCTGGGGAGGACGTAGAGGGAGAGTCGGGTAAGGCTGACGTGGGCGGGTGGTCAGCACCAGGTGTGAGAGAATGATGTCTTGGAAGCAAAGAGCTTTCCCCCTCCAACTCTGATTTTTCAAAATTTATGAATCTACAGAAAAGTTGAAAGAATAATGCAATAAACACCTATTTATCTTTTATATAAAATTACCTATTGTTAACATTTTGTCATATTTGCTTTAATCTATTGCTGACTAAGCCCTCTTGAAAGCAGCGAGGGAAGGAGCCCTGGAGATATTTGGGTAAGATCCCTGGGGCAGAGGCAGCCTGTGCAAAGGCCCTGAGGTAGAGGGGCCCTTCGCCTTTGTTTTTGGATCATAACCATGGAATCAATGTGGCTAGAGTGGTAGAGAGCAAGGGGGAAATTTTAGGAGATGAGATTAGAGAGGTAGCAGGAGTCCATTACCATTTTAAAGCTTGTAGGCCACGGTGAGGACTTTAGATATTGTGAATGAAATGAGAAGACATTGGAGGTTTTGAATAGACGTGATGTGTTGGACTGAGTGTGGTATTTGAGACTAAGTGAAGAGTCAGTGATGACTCCACATACTTGGCTTCTGCTGATGGTGGAGTAATAGTTTTTGGAGATGGAATTCGGTGGAGATATCAAGAACTGTTTGTTTTAGAATGCATTAAATTTGAGATGCTTATTGGGACATCTAAGTGACATTAAGATAGAGTATAGAGTTCAAGGGAGTGGTCTGGGCTCAAGAAAGAACTATAGGTAGTACTTAGAGCAATGGCACCTGATGAGAGAGGAAGCGTAGATAGAGCTGAGATCCAAATAGGAAAGCGTAGAGGATCTCAGAAGTTACAGGCCAGGAAGTCGATGAGAAACCAGTTAAGAAAGAGCCTGCAAGGTCAAGGAGAGAGGGCTGTCCCAGAGGTCACGTGAAGAAGCTAGGAGTGAGCAGCTGTGTCTGATCCTGCTGACAGGTCAGGGGCAGTGAGAATGAGCGAGGAGGCCATTGGAGGTCACCTCGACAAGAGCCGTTTTTGTAGAATCTTAGTGTGGTTTGAACAAATTCAAGAGTGAATGGAAGGAGAACAGCAAATATTGTCACTCTTTCGAGGATTCAGCTCTAAAGGGCAGCAAAGAAAGATGACGGGAGCTGGAAGAAGATGGAAGGTCAAGAAAGGTAAATCTTCTTGCATGTCATTTCCTGTTTGCTAGCTGTCTATGGGAATGATGGTAATGACAGATATAAAAACTTGTGAGATTGTTCCCAAGACAATTTCTATTTACATTTCTGAATTTTCTATAATTGAAGCTAAAGAAAGTATCTTTAGGTGCTTAAATTAGAGAAATGGTTAATGTTAGACTAGATTTAGATATTGAATTCTGCAACTACAGAGCTTATTATTCTAATACTTTTGAATAACAGTGTTAACCTGCCACAAAAAAGTTTACTCTTTTGTTTGCTGATCTTCATACATAACTGTTGTTAAAACATGCTATCTTATTATGAATAATTACATTCTTATTTACTTCTCTAAATTGTATTTTAAAAGAGAATATCAAAATATAAGTATTTATATTCTAGGCACGAATGGTATTTTGTGAAAAGTTATCTGAAGTTAAGCATTTTTAAAATGGATGAATTTTTGAAATATAAATAAGTTAAAGCAGAAACAGATTTCTCAAGTAAAAACTATTACATAATGGCGTTTTTGTAGCATTTTCAAATCATTCAAATATTTTCAAATAGACACAAGTATCTAAGAACTATAAAGCGCTGAATGGTTGTTGACGTTAAGGAGAAGGGTAAAGCACACAGCCGTTTAAACTAAAACAGCTTAGTTCAGAGGGTACGGCTGTTTTATAACCATATTTAAAAAGCTGTTCCTCTTTCACTCCCCAAGACGGAGTTCAGGGAATATAATGGATCCCATTATAGGTAAAAGGTCTGTGACTCAGCCATCGAGCTACTCAAACTCTTGGCTGTTTTAATTGCCACCATTAAAGCTTTAGTACTTTTATCTCATAAAAATAGATATCATTGATGTAAAATGTGTGCCTGTTGAAGATACATTTGTACCTCTGCCCTGATGGTTAGCTAATCATCCATTTGTGTTTGAAGTTAGTTGGGTTTTATGCAGACGGGAACTTGACATAGATCACAATTTTTTTTTTTGTTCAGATTTAGTCATGCAATTAAGAAAAAGTTCTACATAGTAATGAGAATAATACCTAGCTAGAATATCTTCCAAAGAGAAACGTATTTTGTTTTGGTTTGCATTCTAACTACATTTAATTGATGGAAGGATGGTGGACTTCTACCAAGCTCATTCTTCAGCCCAAGAGAATAATAATGTTTGTCTGATCCTAATGCTGGGACCTCAACAATTCAAAGGAAACATAGGAATCATTCTTTTGTCCCTCTGTGACGCATTTATGTAAACTTCGGTTTGGTAAGCGGCTGCATTTTTCTGCCTGTCTCGGCTAAGAGGAAAATACCAAGGTGCGAAGGAAACTTCGAGAACATAGTAGTAGCTAAATGTTACAATGTGAAAAGGTACTTTGTTCTGGACTTTCCCTTCAGTTGTTTATTATTCATATGCTGCTCTCAAACAAGGTAAAATGTCTCCAAAAGAGATAGAAAGTGAGTACATCTCAAAAAAAGTTTAACTTCCTAACTAACTTCTTGTATTATAAATAGAATAGCAAGTAATTGATGGGGGCAGTTCATTAACTTATCATCCGTTCTGCACTTGTAATTGTGGGATTGAATTCAGATAAGAAGACAAATCGGACTATAAAAGGGACTCAAATTTGAAACAGTCCTAAAACTAAAACCTCCACACACAAAGCATTCGTGAGCTAATATACATAAGCAGGCTTCTATTCTGCCCAGCTGTGTAGATTCAATTATAATAATTTTCTCAGTTGCATAACATTGCTGTTTGTTTATTACTGCGTTATTAGTCAGTGAATGAACCTCCCTCTTTTTGACCCCTCAGCAGTGTTTATAAAATACTTAATTGCTTTGGTATCTTCTGTTTCATGTGTAATTCCAGCTGGAAGGAGTCATGGGGACACAATCCCCTTTAAGTGTTAAACTGACTGTTTCTGATGTGCAATAAACTTCCTTTTAAAAGAAGTATCAGGAGCCTTTAATATTGTTTATAGCGCAGTTTCTTATATTTTTTACTTGAAAACCAAGTGATTTTCTTTTAAAAATCCTCTCCCTGTGACGTATTTCAGCGGTAGTTAACGGTCTAACGGTGTCAAGCTCCGGCTTGCCTGTAACAGCCACACCCCGTATTTCATCAGGGCCCAGGTCCGAGTGGGTCCCATCTCTGTCCCGTCGCTCCCCTGCACCCGGCAGCCCTCTTTGCCATCACGGCTTCCTCCTCCCTGGAGAAACTTGAGCAGGAGCGTGTGAGCCGTGGCGCCGTGGCGGGCGTGATGGTGGGGACGTGGGCCCTGCGGAGAGGTTGCTGCGCTGAGTCCTGACTCCTCTCATAACCAGCTTTTTGTGACTTTGGGCAAATTTCTTAACCTGTTGTGTGCCTTAGTTTTCCTATTTATGAAACGAGGATAATTTCACAAGGTTGTCATGGACCTGGAACAGTGCTTGTGACACAAGCTCTCAGATCTTCCATCCGCAGCAGCATCATAACGAAGCTATAAGGAGAGACTGTTGTGCGTTCTGTCTTTATGTGGAAGGGTGCACGTCTCGCTTGGAAAAGGGATCCTCAGCGGAAAAAAAAAACACTGGAAAAATTTCAGAGGAGAGTTGCAGAAGATGCCAAGGTGTGCATTAGTTGTTTGTTGTTGTGTAACACATTTCCACACATTTCGTGGCTTAACAACCCTTTCTTATCTCCCAGTTTCTGTGAGTTGGGGTTTGAGCCCAGCGGAGCTGGGTCCTCTGCTCAGGGTCTCACATGCTGCAGCTGGGTGTCAGGACGTCGTTGTCATCTGGAGTTCTGACTGGGGAAGAATTGAGTCCAAGTCCACTGGCGTTGTCCGCAGTCCACTTCCCGTGCCTATGTGACTAGGGCTTCAGTTCTTGACGGCTGTCACCCAGGGCCGCCCTCTGCTCCCAGAGGCCCTCATAGCCCTTCACCATGGTGGGTGTCACCACTGTAGTCATTTGCTTCTTCAAAGGCAGCAACGGAGGCTCCAACCCTCAGGGAGAGCCCACCCCTCTTTACAAATCTCCCCTGATTAGGCCAGGCCCACCCCTTTGAGTAACTTAAAACCTGCTGATTTGGGACCTTAATTACAAATTCTTTTACCTTTTACCTTTGCCTTGTTCTCTTACTAGAAGTCACAGGCAGGAGGTGGAGGGCATGGGGCTGTCTCAGAATTTTGCCTCCTGCAGGATGCGGTTGAGTTCTCATGTATTTGCTAGACTCACAGTCTCTGAATCCTGGAGAACTTGCTAGAGTGTGTAAATTACCTTTAACATTAAGCTCTTTATAAACTGACTTTTCCCTCCTCAAGTCTTGTTCTATTTCTATTTCTACACAAACCCTTGGGGTGGTTCAATGTTAGATAAAAACACACCTTCCTTTCAGTCTGTTGATATTTGACTTTAGAAGTTCATAGGAATAGCGTAGTAAGTTGCTTTTAACATTGCCCGTTATAGAGTAGTAGAAACCTAAATGCAAACCTGGTGTAAATTGCTTTTCCAGAGTCAAACCCTATACATTTCACCTTCCCAGTTTAGGGATCAAAAAGGCTATTGGGTATACCAGTGATAGCAAAATAAGTGAATTGAACTTAACTGTTATGCTTAGTGTGTAAGTTTGGTCTTTGTCTTTAGTGTCTCTGAATAGGATCTACTTGTGCAAAACATTTTGGCTGGGCCCAGAAGCACTGTCGTCTTATATTTTGCTGAGTTTGAGCCCTGGTAAGCTGAGTAGTTTCAGGTCTGGATCTCTGCTGCCAAGTTCAAGCCCCCACACACGCCTTTGAGAACAATAGGGACCTAAGAGCTAACTTGAAATGAGCAAGACAGATGTCTGTGAATCAGGAATTGGGTCGTAGATTCTCATTCATTGATATTTATTGAGTCAAGCCTGCTGAGGGAACACCATATGCAAGGTGGTGAAGAAAAAGAAGAAAGAGGAAAGGAAGAGACAATAAAATAGACTTTGTTAAGGACCCTGAGCATATTCATTATATTTTCTATTCATACTTCCAGAACATTTGGTAAAAGATAACTCTTGAGAATATACTGCCTTAAGGAACTAAGAAATTTAGAACAAGAGAGTAAAAGTATGACTGTATCTCAGATTCTGCTATTGGGTTCATGTTTTGGTTTGCTTATTTTAAGTCAGAGTTACCATGATCTCCACATGGCAGCCCCTGCTTGTCCTTGAGGTTTACCGTTGGAGGAGAATGGGTGTCGTCTTTACAGATGGGCAGGCCTGCTGCGTGCTGGGGACTCCCCCTCTGCTTGTGGCCTGGCACAGAGGTCTTCACCATCACCGTGATAGGCTTTGAATTGTATTAAATTTGTGGTGCTTTCTGTTTCTCCCCTGCTCAAAGTAGTGATAGGTGCTCTTGGCCCTCCTACATTCCCCACTCCCCTTTATTTAAAGTACTTTGGGAGATTCTTAAGATCAGGAACACAGTCTGATTACCTGTATACACTTTTTGGAAAACTAACACATGTAAAAATATAATTCAAGTCCTATGTAAGTAATTGAGCTAATTTTCCTAAACATTTATGAAGCGATGGAGGTGCATCAAAAGTATGTTCAATTTAACATCAGGTTAGTCCTGTGTCCTAGGCGCTGGTGTGTTTGTGAGTGTTTGTATGAGCACATTGTTCCAGCTACCTGGTCCTTAAATGTTAGTGCACAACTTCAGCTGGTACTTCTCCTAAGAAGTAGAATGATCTGTTACCAAACTGGAGAAAAGAACCAACTATGTCAGATTCATTGAAATATATCAGATTGAATTTAAAAATTGCATAAAATTTTTTTTGTTTGTTTTGTTTTGATTTTTAAAGGTGGTTTTGGGAAAGTTTTCAAGGGAGAGCAGGCAAGGGGATTATCTCTTTCCAGCTCTGGAAGACTCAGTTCAGTCCTTGGGACAAAGTATGTTGACTGTATTGAACTCAACTTCTATCAAACGGTGATTTTGAGATTCAAACTGCTTAAGTTTGTTAGCTGCATAGCACAATATGGATGTCAGTTCTGACCCACATTTTTATCTTTAGGAGAAAAGTCAGTAATTCTTCAGTTTTTGTTTGGAACTAAACTAGAGTTCTTTCTCCACCCTTTGAAGGTGAAAATTCCAAATTTAAATAAAAAGCCATTTTAAGTTGTAGATGCAGGTGAAGGTCGTAGAACTGGACCTTTATGGTTTCGAAGCTGTTCCCTGGGCCTGTGGTGTGGCCACAGCTGGGCTTGGAGACCCCCTCGCTGACCCCCTGGAGCCATGTGTGGACCACAGCTCTGGGCACCCGGTCACACTTACACTGGCTTGGCGCCACACCTAGCTTAGAATTTCAGGTTTGCCTTTTTTCTACTTGTATAATTTTGGGTGATTTCATCTTAAAACTTTAGTTTCTTTGTTTATAAAAGGGCAGTAGTATCACCACCTCACTAACCTCATGGAGTTATTATAGGGACTTAAGGAGAAGAGGTCGGTAAGATGCTTAACAGAGCACGTGGCACATGTAATTGCACAATACATGGTTTAAAACGTCATTCAGCACAGTGTC
>CM053511.1:43408659-43508723 GCA_028627145.1 Eidolon dupreanum
AGCTGCGAGGCTGGTCAGTGTGAAGTGTGGGATTCTCAATGCCCTTTATGACCGTCTTTGTGTAGATACCTTGTGAAGGTCAGACATCTACTGCAAGGCATGTGAAGTTGACTATTTGGGTTCTCTTTTCCTCAGTGAAATTTGGAAATGTAAAACTTCAATAACTTAGGAAGAATGCCACCTGCATTTCATATTTGTACAAGAAATTTTACCAATTTGAAATCATTAAGTTGGGATTTGTGCTTTTAATTTGACATTTTAATGTCATTTAAATCAGAAATGACCCACCCGTACTGTGTAAGATTGCTATGTTTACACTTTTGATTTCAAACTTTTAGTACCTGAATCTCGCAGTGCTCAGTACACTTTTTCTTTTTAAAAGTGGCTTAACTATATATCATTAGTTTGAGTTCCCATAGGGAAAAGAATTCCACTTAAAATTATTCTTTATGGGTTTGCTTTTGCTGATATTTTGTCACTCACCATTTTTTACACAGGCTTCTAAGAAAATGGACACTGTCTTCAGCAAATTGAGAATTTTTTTTTCTTCTTGAACTAAATGTTTTACTATATCACTAAGTTGCCCCTTTTTGCTCTGTTTATTTAAAAGCTTTCTTGTTAAAGAAATATATATTTCTTGGATGAGAGACAGTGATAGATTTTACAACTATAGTCGGTAAAATGTTTGCTCCCTTGAGTGTAGAATCATCTTCAGAAACACCAGCCACTGACTTTCAGTTCCTTTCTTTACTACAAAGAATGGTAGACTAATTTCAATTCCTATTTGTGTCTCTTAGCATTCTCCATCGGAGCCCTTTCTAGAGAAACCAGTGCCGGATATGACTCAGGTTAGTGGACCGAACGCTCAGCTCGTGAAGAGTGATGACTACCTGCCGTCGATAGAGCAGCAGCCACAGCAAAAGAAGAAGAAAAAGAAAAACAACCACATTGTTGCAGAGGACCCCAGTAAAAGTTTTGGTAAAGATGACTTCCCCAGTGGGGTTGACAACCCAGAACTAAATAGGAACTCATTAGACGGGTCTCAAGAAGAAAAAAAGAAAAAGAAAAGGCCGAAGGCAAAAAAAGATCCGAAGGAACCGAAAGAACCCAAGGAGAAAAAAGAGCCCAAGGAACCCAAGACCCCGAGAGCCCCTAAGATCCCCAAAGAGCCAAAGGAAAAGAAAGCAAAAACCGCCACGCCCAAACCCAAGTCCAGCAAAAAGTCAAGGTAGGCCGCGCGGAAACCCGCCCCCAGACGCCACTGGGCAGTGAGCCGCTGGGCAGTGAGCCGCGCACGGGTCCAGCCTGTGAAACGGGGCGGGAAGCGGGAGGGGACACCGACGGCTGTCATCATCGTTGGGCTCCTCTCTCTAATAACCAGACTATAAAAGTTCAGGTGTTTTTGCATTCTGAAATTTAAGACTTGATTATTATGAACAGTTGATCTGGATGGTAAATTTTAGACTCTACTGCCTAAAAATTATTTATTATTTTAAAACCATTGTCTTGTATTTATGTGAAAATTTGTCATTTAACAGTCAGGACCAAGTTGCCTGCATAATTATTTGTAAGCATAGACTAGCAACCTCATTTTCAGTGACAGTGCAAATGAGAAAGCAGGATTATAGAAGCAGGACAGGTGACTCTTTTTCACTAAGCTTTTCAGCCCTGATTCCCAGAAGTTGAAACAGGAGAATTAATTCTGTCCACTTGGTGGAGTAAGGCTTCCAGGGGCAGCGTCGAAATCCTGGTGGGCTACACAGGAGGAACCAAAAGGCAGTTACCTGTCAGGTGTGCATTCAAGAATAGCGTGAAGTTTGGGTTCTAGGAAATAGCCGCCTCCACTCCATACTTCCCGTCTCTGCTCCCCCCACCAACTCTCTGACCCCCCAGAAGGCATATTTACTCAGTAAGAAAAGCTGAGAGAAGACATTGAAGACTAATTTTTTTCATTTGTACTGAACATTTCTTACAACTGTTCTGAACCAATTCCAAACATCTGAATCTATTTTTCAGAATATGGCTCATGTTAAAAAATATAGTTTCCAGATGGAAGTATGGTCGGACTCGGTTAATCTGAACCTGTTTGCAAACTCCATTAGAAAACGCGCTCCACTCCCTGCCCCCATAGGCGTATGTGCACACGCGGGCGCATGCACGTCACACACTCAGTCCGGCGACTGACTGCTCAACCTGAACTTGTCGAGCTCGCTGGCCTGTAAGGCGTTCCTGTGTGTGCACGCACAGATGCATAAGGAGAGGAGGTTATTTCTGTGACTTTAGAGAGATGCTGCTGCAAAGCGAAAGAACAAACTTGGATTTTCACCTTCCTGCTGAAAATATCTAAACGTCCCCAAATATATTATTCTATAGTGTTTTTAAAGCTTGACTTATAGTCATTTAAAAATCTTTGCCATCAATACTTTTTACGATGTCAGAATAACTGAATTCCATTCAGTAACTCAATCTTATAGGTAACTTAATATTTGCATTTACTTTTGAACATTTTCGATGCCTCACTGTGTGGTTTCAATTGAAAACCATTATTAATTTCTTCTTATGAGCACTTTTCTAAATTCACAATGCAGTATAAATTCTGTTTTCACTTATTTAAGAAATATTTCATTAAATACTTGCTACTTATAGGTACTATGTTAAGTGTTAGTGATCTGAGCAAGGAGGACATGGTTAGAATTTCAGTCTGACTTGTAAGAGGTTTTTAAAATATATAATTGCCTAAATCTAATTATTGTGCTTTTGGTAGGAGGAAACGTGACTATTTTGGAGAAAGTCATTGAAGCAAAATCTAAAAGGAATGTATTCTTTTTTTTTTTAACTGTAAAATGTAAGTGTCTGCATTCTAAAGAAGCCTTTGAGAGTTCAGAAAATGCAGTATCAAGGCTAGTTTTAGCCTTAAGATGTTTGTCTTCAGTTTCTATCTCTATTTTTTGAATCTTATCACCTAGTAGTAAGAATTGATTTAAAAGAAGAAAAGAAAAGAAAAAACCACTATATCGTGGATCTTGTCACAAATTTCCAAGTATATTATTTCAAGCTCTGAGTCTACATTGAACTGGCCTTATTTTTAAAAACATATTTTAGCATACCCTTACCTCCTATAGAATACATTGGACGCAGATATTAAAATACTGTAGTTAACAATGAAATTTGTTAAAATGTCTCTAACAACTGTAAAGGACTGTTGGGAACTTGGGGCATCGAATCCAGTGGGTTCTGGGCACCCTCTGTCTCCTTGTTGGGTACAGACCCGCCTCCATCTGCCGGTGGAACCTTCTGCACAGGTCCCACCTGCATGGTCTCAGCTGCCCATCTCGAAGCTTGAGTTGTCTGTGCGGAGTATGTCTTTGGCGTTGTGGAATCTAAGTAATGGCTTTGCACTAGAGACACATGCTTTTGGTAGGAGGAAGAGCGTGTAATTATTTTTCCCAAGAAGAAAGTCGAGCACCTTTTTCCGCCTTGGTTGTTTTTGACTAATATTCTCAGTCGATGCCTCCTATAGGTGAAGGAGATTTTTCTCCAGGTGGGTGGGAATACTTGAATGGAACACTTTTGTTGAATATGGAGATATGCAAGTGACAAGGGAGCTGATGTCACATGACCCAGAGACTCAGGAGGCCACGCTGAGGGGGCCGCAAGAATGTGTGCCACACCTCTATTGGCCCTGATGATTTGACCACTTGTATGGCCACTTGCTGATTTATGAAGTGTGGTCAGGACAGCCCTGAGAGGCTTTCCTGTCGTTGGTGGGGGTGGCAGTCCAAGAATTTGGTAACCGAATAGAGATTTTCAGTAGATGAACCCATAGCTTTGTTGAGCCACAGGATTTTTGTCAGTCAGATAGTGTCAAATTGTGGTCTCATTGTTCTGCTAAGTCTAGAAAGGAAATAACATCCTGAAGCAAGGATAAGGAGAATGCATACACTACATGTAAATTCTGAATAGCATAGCAGAATAATTATGTAAATTGAATATGCAGTGATGAAGGTAATAGGGGGTTTGGGTTATGTTAGTACTGGGGTTGAATTGCCATTGCAGTCTGCTTTTAAGCACTGGAATACAGTAGCAGCAATTTTGTTTTGCAAAATGTTATGTGACACCAGTTATTTCCATCCTTGAAGAAGTTAACTTGATGAATTTGTTTATACAGAAAATAATTTTCCTACAGAGGGCTCAAATAGAGGGAATAAACAGAAGTGTAATGAAAAATGTAGTGTAGAACCACTCACATCTTTCCTGTTCAGCTCTGTATGCCGCATCATCGGCGAGGTTCTGCAAACAGATGTGCTGTCCTTTGAGCAGGTGGTGACGAAAGTGACCCACTGGTGGTCTGGCTCGTCTTCATTGTGTCTGTGACAGGGAGAGAGCTTGTTCAGCGTCATTCACACACTCTCGGTAATAAAGGCCGTGAGAAAAGGTGACCGTCGTCGGCGGGGTTGACTTTCCTCGTGTGCCTTTATGGTGTCCTTCTCACTACCTGTCATCCCACCTTATTCAATAAAGTGGCTGAGGTTTGGATTTTTGGCCTTTCCCAGTGAACTGGCCCTTTTGGCAGCCAAAATATAATTACATTTGTCTTGCCTATGCAGAAGGACCTAAAAGAATTTGCCAAAAGCTGTTACATAGAATGGTAGTGAAACAGAAAAAGATGTTCAGCATTTCGGAAAAAGATGTATAAAATTTTAATGAGGAGACAAACGGCCACATTCTTTTTTCTGTTAGAAACATATCTTTTTTTCCTTTTTCCTTTTCATATTAAACATATTTTTTTCTGCCCATTTTTTCTTGTGCACTCCCCAGGTGTCCTTGTAGTTTTCAAATATTGGCAGTTTATATTGAAAATAAAAGCTGAGGCATCTGTGGGCTGGAGAGGATGCCATTTTGCATGTGGAAGGATTCGTGGAGCTGAAGTCTGAGGATTTACATTCTTTTCAATGCGTTTTCTGTTGTGTATGCATGGCCCTTGTGAAATGAGAGAGAATTTGGAGAAGTCCTGTCTTTGAATGATTCTTGAAGGATTTAGTGGTCCATTTAGCTATATAAAGAGTGTACAGAAAGAAGGGAACTCAGCCAGGGATTGGGACTTGACCACGGAAGCTTCAGTTAAGTGAAGCCATGGAGAGAGAGTTGCTTCCGATGCTGTTTCTAGGAATACATCTTGTTCCTTGTTGTTTTCCACCCTCAGTATTAAAGTTAGTTGAAAACTAAAATGTTCTCTCTCAATTAAGAGTGAAGATATTTTATTTTAAACTAAAAAACAAACATACTGCTCTTATTTTTTAAAAAACAAAGTATCAAAAACATGTAAATATACTTTTTGCAAACCATATTATCTCAATCATTAATATTTATGTGTTAACTTTCTTCTGAGCAACCTAGCTTTTTAGATATTTTCTCAGTGATGATCTAAGAGAGTAGTAGTATTTTACCCAAGAAATGTTTTTATTCAGCCAGCAAGCCTAATGATGGCATATTTTGGGAAACTAATACATATTTTATCGTTTACTCGTACACATGTGAAATTTCTCTGTAGATATTACTCACAAAAGCAAACCATAAACTAGTTTTGCCAATAAGTACAGAAAACCCAGGTAGCCTGATGTCTCCCATCAGGTACGTAGGTAATAAATAAAATTAAACCACAGCTTTTCTTCTTTCTAGTTTCTTGTTCATTCTTTTACTCACATGCTATGACTTAGTGTTGACCCAAGCCTACATAATTGGAAAGACTGAATTAAATTTTTTGGCCACTGTGCCTGCAGAAGACAGTATAGATTTCTTTAATGTGTGGTCACAAGATGGACTTCTGAGCCTTTTCAGTGTTGGAGAGGAATGAGGAAGAAGAAGCGCTTGTGAGTGTGTGCGTCTGTCCCTTGGCGTGCCCTGCCCAGTCTCCGGTTCATTAAATCCATGCTTCAGCTCAGAGATGGGACCAGGTGCCCCCATTTCTGCTGGTCTCAAAGGTTATCTGCTCTTTGACAAAGGGGCTGTCGGGTCAGGCCACATTGTGGCCCATCCTTGATCTGACGTGTCTTAAATCAGCCGAATGAGCAGGGACAGAGAGTTGTCAGCCACTTTTTAGTACAGAACCTGATATCTTTGACTTGATGTGGTTTGGTCTGTACTCATTGGGGGAAGAGAATGCCTGACAACACTGACCCTTAAAAGCAAATTCTGCTAACCCGTGCTGTGTGCTGGGCTCAGGGAAGGACAGCACTGGGACTGCTGGGAAATTTGTTTCCACCATCCAGCAAGGTGCTGTAGACTTCAAGGCAGTGGCCTGCTGCCTCTTTGGTTTATGTGTCAGAGGGTGATGTAGGTCCCAGTTTCAACTCTTAGTGTACCCATCCAATGAAAGTTGAGAGGTCAGGCAGCCATGACAGTAGGATGCTAAGCGGTATTTTTCTGGAGACACAGTCCTTTGAAGTCTCTCTTAAGTAGAATTTTAGGGTGGAGCATATGTTGCCACAGTAGACGTGGCATGATGTTAGAATGAAAGATAAAGAGCAGAAGGAATCATAGGCTGATTTTATACTTATTATTAAAAATGTCTATATATGAAAATGCTTTTGAAAAATATGAAGGTCTGTACAAATGTAAGATTTGTCACATGCTCTATAAAGATCTTTTTGCTAGTTGTCTTCTGCCCAAAGGCCCCTTTGAGTCACTGGATGCTTGTGGAAACCACCATAAGAGCATCAGTCATCTGAAATGCCAGCCCTCGCTTCAGCCACCTTTACATGTGTGGTTTAAGCTTCAAAATGCTAAATAGGGAAATGGAGAGTTGTGTTTTTTTTTTTCCAATGTTGGAAAGATAACACCCTTGCGCTTTTATTAGAATACTGATTTTATATGTAGCCCCGATTCCTGTGGGAATGGTATAATTTCATGGCAGTCCAGCTTCTGCTGTTAGGGTATGTGGTGATATTTTCTCCTTCTTGGTTTCACCTTTTATTTTGCTTAATTCTCCGAGACCTGTCCATAGCACCTGATGAAAATGTGAGTGGACAACACGTCTCATTTGTTATAGTAACTACCTGGCTGATCAGAAAAGACAATTATGAATGTAGAGAGTGGGGTTCTGACTGCCACACTTAACCATCACTTGTCTCCCTTCCTGGGTCACAGAAATGCTGTGCATAAATAAGAGCGACATCTTAGAATTTGGCATAAGCAGCCGAATAGTTTCCCTATTGTTGGCACTTGGAAGAATATGCTATAGTAAAGGGGCATCGGAAGGCATACCTTTTATATCAGGTTTGTAACGTCTAACTTATTCAGTTCTCACGTCGTGTAAAAGTGCCAGGCAGTGCCATGCAGCCAACGTGCCTAATGCACATGTGAAGCTTCTGTGATCAGATAACATATTAGCTACCTAGACTTCTTTTCCATGTTTTTTTCTGGCAGATCTAAATTTAATCCATAACACTCAATAACCTTCAGATTTTCAGTAATGATTCTTGATTGCATAATGAGTTTTTTTTTTCTTTAGAGTATGTTCAATATTAAAAATCGATTTGGCTCTTTCAGGAGAGCTTTCAACTGTACGTTCTCTTTCATTTTTAAACATCTTCCTTTTAAAAAATGGTCAACACTATAACGATCCTCAGGACGGGATCCTCATGCTATTTGAAGGCACCCCAGGGATGATCCCAAGTAACAGGAGACATTCCCCAGGAGTGGTTCAGGGCTTGAAGGACACCCCAAAAGTCAGGGCCAGCACTGGACTTCTAAAGAGCTCTCCTGAGGAGTTCACACGCTTCAGGCCAGTACCAGGACTCATACGTGGGCTCTGCAGCCAGGCAGGTCGGACTCCGGTCCTAGGACCTGCTTCTGGCCTGAATGTGTGAGGTTACAACCTGTTTGACCGTCAGTTTTCCTCATCCTTGGGAAGTTTGATCGTAAAACGTAATGGCGTGGGGCATGTTGACTTTGAAGTACACATTTTAAATGAAAGCGAATTAGGTTTCTCTATCTTTCTACTTTTCTATTCCTTTCCTGAAAATTTAGCTTAGTTACTGTACTTAGGCATCACCTGATGCTGTAAGAGATACTTAAGGTAACCATTTAGATGATTTGTTTTAGGGGTGTTCAGTCCAGTGACTTTCAGCGAACTTAAACAACAACTTATTAATAATTTGTCACTGAAATCATCTTTGTTCAGAGACAAAATAGGATCCCCTCAACTTCTCTCTCTTCTCAACTTGAAGTGTAGAGTGAAGAATTTGTGGGTGGAGTTTAGGAGTTGTGGGTGGCAAGTCACCTGCTTGCAGTGAAGTGTGTGGGTGCCAGACTGGGTTACTCAGAGCACCCAAGGGCTGCCTGGGCCCAGGACAGGAAGGCATAAAGGGGTCGGGCCACGGCTCTCGCTTCTGCACCTCCATCCCACCCAGATGCCGTCTGCCCTAGGCTGTCTTGTGGATAGTCTCAGACCATTTGGGCCATGTGCCGAAGGTTCCTGGGGCCTTTGTGTGAAGCTGTTGACCCGGGGACCCATTGTCTGTCATGTAGTTTGTTTTGTCTCTTTCCTCATTAGTTTAATTTATCATCTGAATTTTATTACATTCTAGTTTAGCTGTTAAATAAATTTTAGTCTTAGGACTTTATTTACAATTTTTATTTTATTTTGTTGGGTTAATTTTACTTTTGGTGTGTCATGTTTTATGTTGCCTTAATGTGAGTCTTTTAAACTTTTAGTGCTTTCACTTGTCTCTTTTTCAGTTTGCCTCTTTATCTTTTAATTTTTTTCATTGTTTAAAAATTTAGAGCAAAATCCTGTACTCTTTGAGAGGCCTGATGCTTTCCTCTCTAGCAACATCGAGCCCTTGACCTTAAAACCTTAATATTTATTTTGTTATGGCAGTCTAGATCTTTTAGATTTGCAATATGCACAAACATCCTATGCCATGAACATCTCTGTCACAGCTCACCCATTAGATTTGTTTGTTTGTTTTTTTAATTAAAAAGTCCTTCGAGCATACAAAATACAAGGATATGTTTCAATACCTTTTACTCATTTTCTGAAAGTTTCTGGTGTGACATTTTGGCTTGAGACCCTGAAACCAACATGATGAATGTCGATGACCCAAGCCGCAAGGTTGATCTTCCCCGGTGTGATGAGAACCTCGTAACTTGTCTCATCTAAAGGGCCTGTTAGATCGAGAGCTCCCTCCCATTGTCCAGACATCTTCATTCACTGACCGTATTCTTCTTACCTCATTTGGTTCCACAATAGGGTTCCTTTTCAAACTTACTCTCTTTTGAGGACTTGGATTCCTAGGCCGATGCTGATCAGTACATTCTGTTTTGTATTAAATCAGGGCAGCTAGCTGGCCTTCTAGTAAGTTCTGCCTGTTGCATAAAGCCTTGCTTTAAAAGCCTGTACTGTTTCTCACCAAATATAATTAGTTATCTGTGTGTTGCGTTTGAGCTGGGGTGAGTTCGGCCAACCGCATTTCAGGTGACGTCTGTGACTCAGCCCGTTGTGGTGGGCTCCTGCCGTCATAAACTGATGAAATCTTTCCTGAGGCCAGATTCCTTAGAGTGTCCCTCCATCTGACGAATGTTCTCTGAATAGAGTTTGCGTCCCCCTCATGCTGTTTCCTGTCGAGTTCTCGTCATGACACTGTGTGCTTTGATCATATTGCAGGCAGTCACAGAACTTTAGAGCTTGGTGTGGCAGAGGTGACCTAAGTGTGACTTAGCTTGGACCCTGAGCACATACAACTGCCAACCAGCGTGACCCCACTCATGATGGAGTGGGAGAAAAAGGCTGAAGAAGGGACAGTGGTCCTTCAAACTGCCAGTAACATCTCCAGAAAAATGTGCTCCTTCCAAGATCACACTGGCTTGTCTAGCTTCAGGAGTGGGCGGCTCTGTATCTCTGTCTCAGTCGCACCAGTAATGATGGGCGATAAGGATCAGGAAGTGAAAGAACTTTGTGAGTAGAGGGGAAGTATATAGATATAGTGGTTTTGAAAAATTGCTAAAGTTCGCTCTACTTTATAGTACTTTAGCTCCATTTTACTGAGCTTCATAGGTGTTTAATCACAAAGATCGAATTTATGTGGGGTTTTCTTAAATAAATTAATGAGAAGAGTGCTTATAGAGTAGTGTCTGGCACATAGTAAGGGCTGCATATGTTTTGTTGTTATCTCTATGACTTGTACTGTTAAGTTAAATCAGTCAGTTAACATTTATAGTAACCTACCTGGTCAGGCACTAGAAATACAAATAGATAAAACAGTCTCTCCTCTTTTCGAGCTTACGGGATAGTTGGAGAAAGACACACACACAAATACACACACACACACACACAGTGCTTTGGTTTTGATGCTCTGCAGTAATGTTACCACCAAATTTTGTGTATTTTAAATATCTCCTGTGTGGGGTACGTCAGATGTCATGGAGGTGGAGTGAGATCTTTCTGATCCAGCTGGTGGCGGCCAGAAAATGCTTCTCTGAATCAGTGACATCCAAGTGAGGTCTCGTAGGCGAGTGGACCGGGGGACACGGAGATGGAGGAGATGGGTGGGCACTTTAAGGAGCGGTTCTGCCTGCCTGCAGCATAAAGTGCACAGGATTTGGGGTGTGGGAAAGTAGAAAAATAAAGGTAATGTTGCCACTTGCAAAAATTGCAAAGGGCCTTGTGTGCCAATGCTGAGAATCTCGTACTTTAATACATACGGGATTGGACTTTAAGCAGAAGAATGATCCAGTCAGATTTGTGTTTTAGCCGGTCATTCTGGTGGCACGTGGAGGATGGTTCTGTGGGCGATGTTTTGGTGGCAGTACCAGGCCTCTGAAGTAGGAGCAGGTTCAGCAGGGGGGTGAGGGCAGGCGTGATTTCTCCAGAGCCGAGGCTGTTCAGGTCCAGACTTGGGGAGTGTTCCCCGCACATGCCTGGTCTGTCTTGGGGTCCTCACTGGTAGGTCGCTGCGAGGAGCGTCAGCATTCTGTGTCTGAGCCTGGCAGCTCAGTGGCCTCATCCTCAATATTGTAGTGTCAGTTTAAGGGATGTTTCTTCTTAATGACATTCTCTTCTCCCCAACTGGAAACGCTGCCCTCTTTGTGCATACCAGCTTTCCAAATTACAGTTTGGAAGAGGAATGTCTGCATGGCTGTGTTTTGGCTTCGACATTATTAAAGACTAGCTGTGAACTATACAGATTTAAATAATGACTGTAAATGTTGGGGTATGTGTCCTTTCTCCAGCAGTCTGATAGTGGGTAACCGTGCTCGGGGGTTATGAGGGTGACGAGGCAGTGGGGAGGCAGCTGTGATAGTCGAGGTGGGAAATGATGTTTCTGGGCCAAAAAGTGGTCGTGGGCACGAAGAGGAGCTGCCTTGGGGTGGTTGCCTGCTTGTTTGTTCTTCTAGCTGGCCTTGAGGAATGGTGAGTTTCCTTCTATTCATGTGGCTTAGATGACATGATCACGATGAAGTAGGGTCGCGTCCATGAGTCTCTGCAGTTGATTCGGCCCAAGTGGGTTCCGAGCCACAGCCAGAGGATATGTTCCCAGACTTCCCAGAATGCACTTCCGCTCTCATCTTCCAGATGTGTGTGGCTGTCGGCCGCTTGTGTCAAGGTCTTCATCCATTATCTATCTCATTTAAACCTCTTAACGAATCTTGGAGGAAGATATAATTACTAACCTTATTTTATAGATGAGGACACAGAGGCTCAGGGAAATTAAGTGACTTATCCAGGGTCACAGACAGACAGGTTGCAAATGAGAGAGTTGGAACATGAGCTAAGGTCTGTCTGACGCAAGTCAGTGCTCTCCACCACTCTCCATTACCCTCGTTTGTTACAAGAAAAATTCTAAGTTTGGCTTTTTGGGGGCAGTTTTTATATCACACTTGGTTGAAAATCCAAATTAGCTTATTGCAAAATAGCAAAGGCCATTTAATTTAAATAACTTGAACTTTTCCTTGAATGTAAGGTCTTTGGGTGACATTGAAGATTTTATAGCTTTTTTAACTTCTTAGCCTGGTTTTGATTTGTATATTGGTGTCATGAGAAGACATTCGCATGGAAATGCTTAGCTGTCTCTGGGCAGCATTAATAGTGCAAAGTCTAATGACGTTAGAAATCTTTGAGTAATCAGATCTGGAATGAGTGCTTCCCTTGGCTACAGGCTTTTTGTCTAAGCGTTTGGAGAAGTCCTGCCTGACTTTGAGCAGTCTTGGAGGTTCCACATAGTTCAGTTTTGGTAAGGGCAGATGGAAAATCATTAGCACTTCTTTCCTTCAGCAAATTGATATTTCATGAAACCTGGGCTCTGATGGGCTTTAAGACAGTAAGCCTTTTACTCCTATAGGCTAGTTCACACAGGGTGCAGTAACCCCACTAAATTAAATTGTGTACTTCACTCTGGCGCAGAGAGGTCACCGTGAAAAGCACTAGCTGCCAACTTACTTTACCTGGCAGTGGTCCAACTCTGTGACAGGCCTACCTCTGATTTAAACAAATTTGAGAAATATGTAAAGTTTTGGAAGCAGTTTTGCACTGATTTGATAAAAGAAACCACAAAACACTGCAGCGCAGGTGTTGAGAATGTTTGAAAGCTGATTGAGGGAAGCAGATGGCTTTAGTCAGTGGCATCCAGCCAAAAGAGCAGGTGCTGGTCATGTGACCGCTGGTTACCAGGGTAATCTGATTGCTCTTGGCGTGCAGATGAAAGGGAAGGGGCCCAGCGTTCAGCTGTAGTATTGTATAATTTGTGGCAGTTAGAGCGGAAATAAATGCTGGAAATGGAGCCTCATAGTGGGGGAGACTTCTGTCCATGTGTAGCGTAAACACTAGGACAGTTGGATGAGGAACTGTTGTATGGATTTTTTTTAATTTAAAAAATATTATTCTTTCCGTGGATCTTTTGTGGACTTAAAGTTTTTAGGACACTTCTCTCTCTCTTTTTTTAAATAACAAGAACTCTTTAAACCTAATTGCCATTTGCTATAATCTTGACTTGTAAGTTATTTCCTTATGTGGCTATTTACTATGCTAAAATGTTAACAAAAACAAGCTCTGAGTATTTAAAAATAACTAGTTTAAGATTCTCAAAGATTTTATTCATTACAAAAAATATATTTTAGGTGTGTAGTAGATACTTTATTATATAACAAATACTTCTGAAACATTTTACATGACACATGCTTTACTTAAAAGCGTATAGATGTCTTGGCCTCTTCCGTTTTTAGTAGCTGAGGTTGGAAAAATGCTGTTTAATGCATGCTGTCAGTATACTTTTCTAGAAATAGACAAACTTTGATAAATAAACTTTTATAAGTTTTGAAATCATCTCTTTAGTTTTCAAATTTTATTAGAATTTTAGGCTCTCTAGAGGGAGAAAATATAATCACTATTGAGGTTGTATTATTTTAAATGTTGGATAATAACATAATTGATATTAGAAAACCTTTGAGCCAGTTCGAAATTTGGAATGGAAGGTAACACTAAGTGTACATTCTAAAAGAATGTAAAATAAATGTTCTAAAGGTGATGATAAACTTAAAAACATTTTTTTTTCATAGAGTTCATTCATGTCTTTTGACTTATGTAATACACAAGTCCTGTTAACTTTTGACAGAAACATACTATGGAACATGTACTTTAATTACTGGGCTTGCTTTGCTAGATTTTTTGTTTCGGAGACCTATTTTTTTTTTTTTTTTTTTTTTGTGAGGAGGAAGCTATCATGACTACCTCCCCAAATTCCTAGCATCAGAATAAAGCTTATTTTTAATTAAAAACACAGCATTAATTAAAATTCTGTAGAAAGGAAATTGCTATATAATTTGTTATATTTCAAAAAGTTGTAAAATGGATAAAAACAGAGCAGGATAATATAAAAGAGAATACCTAATTGTACTGGTGAAAAAAAGACTTAATAGAATTATTTATAACTATCTACATGAGACACACAGAAATGATCATTCTAGTTTTCCTTGAGTTTTTAAAAAACATATTGTGTACCTTAATAACTTGATAACAAAACTACTTCTTAATGTGACTTTTTGTTATGGCTTGGTATATTGCTAGGAATTTTCGAATTGTCTAGATGAACAATTGTACTCTGTGTGGTATTAGGAGTTTTTGCATGTAATATCTTTTTAATTAGGTCAGATATTTGCTAAAGGTCATCAATTTGTGTTTTGCCATAGAGACTTAATCAAGAGTACCATTTAACTATAAATGGCCAACATGCATTGATTTATCAATTGTCATTGATACTTTAGGGATATTAATGTGGGAAATATAAGGCGTAGGGCATGTGGAAAACCTCATTAAAAAGTGAACACTAAGTGATCCACTTTGAATTCTAGTAATAAGAAACCTGATTCAGAAGCAAGTGCTTTGAAGAAAAAGGTCAACAAGGGAAAAACAGAAGGTTCTGAAAATTCAGACTTAGACAAAACGCCCCCACCATCTCCTCCTCCCGAAGAAGATGAGGACCCAGGTGTGCAGGTAATACCATTATTCTGATCCCGAGCCTCGGTTTCTTAGCGTGGGTAACTTTAGCTGCATATCAAGTACACTAGACCTCCCTTGTCTTTGTTGTAGAGCTGCTTTAAAGATGGCTTTATTGTTGTCTGGAACATTATATCCATAGTGATGAGAACTAGTGGGGCGGGGGGAGGGCAATGTGAAATTAAACTCCTGACTTCTCGCTTTTGCCATCTTTGACTCTGGGATAAGTAAAACTGAGAATCTTTATTTACTATGTAAATGTATCTTTTGATGTTAGTATTAATATATTGTTGATATGTTGGTTCAGTTAAATCTGCATTCACATATCTAATTTTTTCTGAAGTTCATTGCTTGTCAGTTCTTTTATTTTGCAGAACAAAAAAAGTCAAGATGTAATCTGTAGCTTAAGATTTCTGATATCCGATGGTCATAGTTGAGATATAGTCATGTAATACTAAAGTTTCTACAAATGAGTTAGTGACTTTCAGAATGGCATTCCTGCAAAATTTTTCAGTTCTTCAGTTCACATTCTCCTGACTTTTGCAGAATTTCACAGGGATCAGTTGAAAAACTAGCCCCTGAAACAAACATTAGGAATTTAGGTTCTTGTGTGTAAAGCACACTGCCTCCACTGATTGAACTGTAAGGTAAGGGACCCTTACACGTGACCATTAAAACTTATTTCCTTGTTATGTCCCCTGGAAGCATGCCAGCGTGGTCCACGGGGACGGCTGGGAATGTAACCTCTGTGCATGACATGTGAGTTATCAAGGAGCAGTTACTGAGGAGTCTTGCTGGAATAGGAAGCCAGCCCCAGAAGCTTGCCTGACTTTTTCTAATGGATCAGTGCTCTGAGCACTTCCTACCTACATCTCTCCTAATTCACTTAAAAGTTAGAAACAAAATATTTGCAGTATACAGCTCTATTTTAAAGAATTTCAAATAGTTGTTATGCTTGTTTGTTTTTGTTTTTAGTAGAACACCTCAATATCTATAGTTTCATAGAGTGGCCTAATCCAAGAGGACCTGACAGGGAGGGGGGAGGGGAGGGAAGAGGGAAGGTATGAATGAGTGTGTTTTGGGTTGGTTTAGTTCTATAACTAACAAAGTGATACCTCTGGCAGTTTGGGTTAATTTTGTAATTTACTTCGATTTTACTCGGCAGTGTAAAAGATATTGGGAAGGTAAGTAGATATCTTATTTTAATTGCTTAGAGAGTTTTAAACTAAAGTATTTTAATTATTTTGTATTTCATTTTTATGCTCAATGGTGTTTTTTTTCTCTAATTGTGTTTGCTTAGACTAGGACTTTTATGACAATAGTATTTGGACAATATTAAGAGGATTTATTTACACAAGTCAAGAAAGTTCTGTTCTTTCACAAATATCACTGATTTTTGGAAGTATATTTGTTTTAATACAGACTCAAATGGACTTTATGAAATACTAGTTTTGGGGTTTTTTTTCTTCTGCATTTCAGTTACAGAAGAATTTGAATCAATATAAATGAACATTGGTGCATCCTTTGTAATTGGCTGACGCTTAACTGTTATGGGTTCAATAGCTAATGCAAGCAGCTGCACAAGTCCATCTGATGTGGAAGGCAGGCCTTGCTTGGTGTCTGTGACACAGGAAGTAATGCTGACTGCTGTTTTGGTGTTTCTTCCTTTAGCACGTGCATAAAGGGGCATAGAGCTAAAGTTCTTGATTTGATTGTTGTGATGGATTTGTTTAAACTTTAGTAAATGCCATATACTTTTAATGAACTCAAAATTGTTTCACGAAGTACTACAAACAGTGAGTTTGTGGAAACACATTTCGATCCTCTCTTTGATATACCTGCTTTAACTATAAGTAACCTTTCAAGCAATTCAAGTTTAACAAGCTGACCTATGATTTTAGTGTCAGTTCAAAAGCTTTGAATTATAGTTTAAACATAATTTTTATATTTCATTTTGATTCACAAAAATCTTTCAAATAATAATGGTTTAACAGACCATAACAGAAGCATATCATATAATAATTTTATATTGGGAAATTGTAAAAGGAACCATGATACTCAAAGTAAATGAACTTAAGATCAGTCATTATTTAGAAAGTAGACAAACCATGTAACACAGATATCAGAAAATTGAGGTCTAATTGTATTTTGGGTTTTTTTTTTAAAACTCTTATTAAGTGACCTTGAATCCATTACTAACCCTATCACTATTGCATAAATACACAAAGTTGGTATAAAGAGAAATTTCCATTATAAAAGTTATATCCACTAATATATAAATGTCTGTTAAAGAAAAACCCCCTGTTTTGTTGGAGCATTTCTTTAATGTCAAAGTGGGATTTAGTGTAAAGTGGATTTATCTTAGACTTACCCACAGATGTTTAGTTACTTATGCTGGAAGAATATTATGACAGTGTGACCCCAACAATGGAAACCTGATAAAACATCACAGATGTATCATTAGTAACACATTACTCATTATGGTGAGATAAAGATCAGATAAAGATGAAAATATAGATCAATCCATTTCAATTTAGTTAAACTGATATGTCACATGAAATACAGATATTATGCAAATTTCAGAAAATTAAAATATTTTTTCTGATAATAGCCTTTTACAAAGAAATCAACAGTTGGGAAGTGAGGGATGGTGACGTGGGCACAGAGCAGGAGAGAGTCTAGATCAGCTTTGGGAAGAGGAAGGAAGCTGTCCAAGGTAGCTGGGCCTTGTAGCTTGTAGCCTTTCTAGTTTCTCTTTGGAAAGGTGGAGCTAATTAATGATGGCTTTAAGCCTACTATTTGCCTTTGGCATTAATAGGTACCATGCCCTGTTCTAAATACTTGAAATGAGTTATGTGGTCTTTACCGTCTTCTCGTCACTGTCATTAACCCCACTCTGCAGACTAGGAAAGCGAGGTCCACACCGTGACTTGTCTAACAGCACGACGAGTCCGAGCTCATCTGAACATGGGCACTCAGCTCCAGAGCCCACAAGGTCGAACTGCCCTCGGGACGGGTCGAAGGTGACGGAGCTCCCACTGGGTCCTGCCACCCCTTGACCTGGAATTGGTTGTTCTGGGTGGTGCTGAAGAGGGAGGATCAGAGGAGGACCCTCTGGATCCAGTCACTACTCCCTCTGGCCCAAACCCTTAGGAGGTCTGTTAAAAAGCTGTCGCCCTGTCCACCCTGTGTCCCAAGGGTGCTTGGCATCTCTGCAGCCATGACTGTGTTCAGGCTAAGTGCTCACAGTCTCCACAGTCCATTTGATTGTCATATTATACTGAGCGTGTACTGGGAGCTGCCTCAGATCCCTTTTTGAGAGCAGAGATGGCAAAACCTTAATTTAAACCAGTCAGTCCTGCTCTTCGAGACAAGGCTCTGGCGTTAGTCGCTCCTGACATGAGCCACGTGGTGCTGTGCCTGTCCCTCTTTAGGTTTACACGATGGGTGATTGGCTTTTCTCTGCCTAACTGCTCCAACTTTAAAATTTGCCAGGCTCTTTAAAAAAGTTTTATTTCATGATTCTTAGCAAAAAGTACATCTAAGTGTTAAACTTTTTTCATTCTCTTTATTTCTTCTGTGTGCTCTACGAACCCATTTATAGGTTGTAATCTTGCATTTGTCACTGATTTAAAACGTGTCATTTTAAGAGTTTTTTTAGATTTTATCACAAACACATATTAATGAAAAGGTTATTTCCTCTCCGTTTTTAGTTAACTGACAAAACTAATTCTTTATCAAAAGGCCAAACAACATATAATTGTTTTGAACAAAAGGTACAAAACCCCTCCTTGTGCTCCATTCACTCTACTTCTTAGAATTAATAACTATTAATAATTTGTTGTGTCCTTTCAAACTTTTTCTGTAATTGAAAATGTACACATTATACATTCATTTTTTAGCAAAATATTCATTGAGCATAAAGTAAACAAGACATACAGTCTTGAGCTTACATATTGTCTGTCCACACATACAAATAGGTACACAGGTTTTTTGTTATCTTAAATAGAATTACAAGCTACTTATTATTATGTGTCTTGCTTTTTTTATTTTATTTCACAATTTATCTTGTAGATAATCTGAACATATGTCATGTAGCTTACTAGAAGTGCAATCACTGAGTCAAAGGGTCTCCATGTTTTAAATTTTGATAGATAACGACCGCACTGTCTTGCAGATGTGTACTGGGTTCTACTTTGACCACTGGGGTTGGTGAGGACCCATTTTTCCAATAACCCTAGTAATACTAGCTATTATCAATCTTTTGCATTTTAATTAGTATGGTAAAAATTTTTTTAAAGTAAAATTACCTTTTGTAGTCATTCATTATGAATTCTGATTGCCAGTTCTTCATCTCTTTGGAAATTTTAAGACTGTTTCTTTTAGGACCAAGATTAAAATGCAAACCTTCTATTTAAATGCTCCTTTGAAATATTGTGGGTACCTTGGATAATATTATAATAGTTTTTATGTAGGACTTTATGATTATAAGATAATGTAGGTTATCTTCCAGTGATTTCCCTTTTTTTGGACTTTTGGTTATGGGTAAAATTTTAAATGTGCAAAGGTAGAGAGAGTAGTATAATGAACCCCTGTATATCCATCACCCAGCTTCAGTATCGCCTTCTCTTTGGAGCAACACACTGGCTGAGTGAGGAGTAGCGTTTGTTACTATTTCCACTTCCCAGTTGAAGCTCAGGTAGCTGGGAGTGTCCCAAGAGGCTGACCAGACACCCACCCACCCACCTCCATTCCCATTACATTCGTTGCCACTTCTGTCTCTTATGTGATTTACAGGATTAAAGTTATCAGCTTTTCTTTAAGATCAATTTTTAAAAAATATCCACCTCACCACCTTTCTGAGAAGTTATAAAACACATCAATGATTGCTTTTTAAACTCACTTTGTTGGGTTTGTGTTTTAGAAGAGACGGTCCAGCAGGCAGGTGAAGAGGAAGCGATACACTGAAGACTTGGAGTTCAAGATTTCTGATGAAGAGGCAGATGATGCAGATGCTGCTGGGAGAGACTCCCCCTCAAACACCTCGCAGTCAGAGCAGCAGGTTAGTGTCCGGTTTTCTGTGGTTCTCGTGTGCTTTTATAAAGAAGGACCAAGAATTTTATAGTTGTTCGGTTGAAGCATTCATTGAGTGGAGCTGGAGAGCATTCATTTATTGTTGGCTAACGTGCTACAGGAAACGTGTTGTTTAGCAATATCTCTTAAAAATCTCTGTTCACTGAAAAGTATTTTTATACAAGCCTGTAATATGTAATTTGACACAATTTTGGAGAATTAATGGTCTGTGTTGAGGAAGAGTCAGTGCTAGGGTGCAAGGAGGCTGAATTTACCTCTGAGAATCCAGTGCCATAGCTTCTGGGACTTTAATAAACCACTCAAGCTTGTCTCCTGCTGTTAGGCACCGTAAGAACCCCTTTATGGAATTACTGCCTTGTCGTACCCAGCAGGGCATACTTTATTCTCTGTGCAATGTAAATGATGGATAAAATAGTTTGTATAAAATATGAGTAGGATTGATTATTGTAAAGATCTTTTTAAAAACAATTCCCTTTTCTTACCATTACTATACTTCAGTTAACAAAGTGGTAACACATTGAAAAGTATATTTAATGCAGTTTTGTATTTTATTTGGTAAGCTGTGCTATGTTAGATTGTTATGTAATGTTTTATGTGACCTCCATAGATAAAAGCTGCCTACAATAACAGAATGATGAGTATATTTGCCCTAGGGGTATAGATGAGGAAAAGTTGTATTTTTGACTGCTCTCATGCAGAGATGATTTTCTCTTGGCAGCTGGAGTTTCTGAATATTCTCTGGCTTTAGGGGTCCACACTAGTCCACGTAATTAAACCACAAAATAGTGAAGTAATAAACAGATCTTTCTTTTGCCTTTGTGCAGAGTGAGATTTTTGTTCTTTTCAATAGTATTTCCCACTGACAACTTTGTATCCAGTGTTTTAAAGGGTATGGCGGTAGATGCAAAAAGGGACAATTTTTTTTGCTTTTATAGCTTAGAATGAAATGTTTTCCACCTGGATGGATTCATTCTACTTTATTTTTTTTTAGGAATCTGTTGATGCAGAAGGTCCAGTGGTAGAAAAAATCATGAGTAGTCGTTCAGTGAAAAAACAGGTAAGGACCATTTAGAGTGATCAAAATCTGTGGTGTATATATGACTCTTATTTTTTGCTTTATAATTTTCTTTTAAAATTTGACTATTGGAAAACAAAATTTCTGGTAATATTTCTAATCCTGTCTGATGCTTTAGCCCAATATAAATCTTTTGGATTTTCAGCACCAAATGAAATTAAAATATATCAAACAATCAGTGCTTTATTATACCATAAAGCACCATTTAGAGTGAGCAAGAAACTCAAAAGTCTCAAAAAAATGTATAGGACTTTCAGGGTTATAGGTTGCCTTTTTCATAAATATTACTCATAAAAATCATAAGCATGAATTTACTTCTCATTTTCCTTAGGACTCTTCCCTGCCCTTCCCTACCTCCCCTCTGCCCCCTAGAAATGTGTCATTTTTGTGAATAGATGTTCTCTCCTACTTTTCATAACATTTTTCATACACAATGAAAATATTAATATCTTTTTTGTCAATGCAGAGGCGAAATACAGAACAATTTTCAGTGTAATTCTTGAAGATAATATTACTTATTCTAAAAAATTATTATAGAATTCATGTTGCTCTGCAAAAGTAAGCTCTAAGTACCTGTCATTAGTTTGGTAACTTTGTCATTGAGAGACATATACTCCATGACAGAGAATTCCAGTTACACTGTATTTTCTTTTACTCATGAAGAGTCTTGGTTTTATCCTAACCATTTCCGTTCTCACCCAATTTGAGAAAGTGCTTTATTTAGTTTGAAGAATTACAGAGACATCCAGGCACATTTACACGTTTCAGCATACAGTTTTCAGTGTCTCTGGAAGGTGGTCTCCTTCGGATAGACGTGTCAGTCTTTCAGCTTAAATCCTTGTCAGACACACAGTTCTTTCTTTTTATTTGCTTTCAAAGTGGATGGAAGTACAGCCTCATTATTTTGACATGTGAAATAAGTTTTTTTTTTTTAAAGTGAAATGTTTTTAAAATATGAGAGAGAGGAATGGGGGAATTATGGGATTTAAAGTGCAATCCCAGGCTTATCAAATAGGAAACCTTTACTGTTCAAATACTACTGTCTAGACGTCCTTGGAAATTATATTATACCAGCGGCAAACTTTTTGTTACCTTTATTGCAATACTGTTGCTTTTCTATTATTCAAATTCAAATTGAGTGTCAGGGTCTAGAGGGGGTGTGGAGTGGCTTTTGGTGACTCTTTGAACATGAAGACTTCCTCTCTGATGAATTAAATGATAAAATCTCAACCAGATTTCCCACCTGTTCATCAGAAATGAGTACTGTTTAACTCATTAGAAAGGTTGCATTTCTGTCTACTAATGACTCTAGAACTGTTAATTCGTGAATTGTAGATATATGGTAAAATTTAAATACTTGACATGCTTTAAAGAATAATCCCCTTCACTGAATTGGAGTGACTTGTTTGAGTAAATAGCGTGTGGTTTGGATGGGGTATATTAATTTTCATTCAGTCGAAAGTGCTTCAGCAGACATACTCAGCAGGTTTGGGGGTTGCAAATTATAATTAGCTCTATTATTCAGAGCTACTTAGACTATGTATTATGTGGGACATTGCTTTTTCCTTCTGTTTTGTCCACTTTAGGGCTCCCCCCCCTTTTTTTACTACCCTTTATAGATAAGTACCGACAGTTTAGAAAAAGGTATTACCATTTACAGATGACCAGAGTTATCATAAGAGATTAAAAATCACTATAATTGTACATGAGGGTGGAATATGTTAAGTTGGTGAATTTTAGGATAGAGAATATAATGGGAAATTTCTCTGGAAGGGAAGCTATGCCTTGAGGTATGATTTAAAGTAAGGAAGAGATGTAGAGCTCATTGACTTGCTTGTAGAGTAGCAGTATTTCATAAAGGACAATTAAAAAACACTAGAAGGTTGTACACATTAGCAGATCCTAACTTTTAAAATTGCTAATGTTCTTGAAGTAGTTACTTTATTTGTCAGTTTTAATAATGTTGGAGGAAAGTGTGGCAAGTAGAAACAAAAGGAAATTTGAGATTTCCTGTATATTCTGGCTATGCCTGCTGGTCTGTTTCCTGTTACCATGAATAATTGAAGAAGTATCTGTGAGAAGGTGCCTTTATCTCCCCCGGCAGCATTATAGAAACTGGCTGTGAGCTCTGAGAGCTGACCTGCACAGTGCTGACACATAGTGGGGACTCAGTTAATGATTTTCGAAGTTTGTAGACCTCATCACTGTAGCAGCCTAAGAAGGATGATCTGTTATGATGGAGTCGTGCAAACTCACGGAGCTCACCTGGCAGAGCCTCCCTAATTCAGACCTCGTGTTAAATAGGGATGGCTCAGGCATCTGTGTTGTTCTGAACACAAATAAATGTGAGTGAGACCAGCGGAAGAGATACACAGTTGATACTTGTATTTGCATTTCGAGGTAGATTTAAGAATGAACTTTTGGATGGTACAAAGATTCTTTTGTTTTCCACATTGAGCCATCATGCAGCCCTTTCTGCTTTGAGCCATCTCTCTGTCTTGGGGAACAATTCAAATTGTTTTAAAAGTGAATTCTGACTACACGATATGTGTATTTTAAAGAGATTGTTTTAAATTTCAAGGTGTTTGTTTTAATCTTCCTTAGCTGAGCTCAGTAACGAAAAAAATAGAGTGTAAGGAAGGTAAAACTCTTCATCTCATGTGTTATGATGTCCTTATTTTCTCCCTAAGTCAACTACAATTTGGAATCTCCAGTAGAGAATGTAGTAGGTTGGGCCAGAAGTAGGTGGGGTTCTTGCTTTTGTCTTATTGATACTTGATTGAAGTGCTTTCTCATTCTTTTGTATATTAACAGAATTTTCCCTTTTTTATACTATCGTTGAGATTTGTTCTTCAGTGTGATTGCCTAATTCAATAATAGGATGCTTAGGAAAGGTCATTCATATTTTCGTGCTATAGGATTATCATTTGCTGGATGGCTGTTTTTAGAATCCAGGTGACTGAAGGAGACTATTTATTGCCTGATCAGGGTTTCTGGTTCATGTGAACAGTGGAACAAGAATGGCTGAATATGTTTGGGATTTTAACTATCATATGAATAATAAGGATTTTGATAGATGAGTTTTGTAGTTTAATGAAAAGAGATACACATTTCTCAAATTATTCTGTTGAACACATAAAATTACTTTGGAGGGTTATCAAATTTAATGGTAACTGTCCAAGAAATAAATTTGAGTGGATTTTTTGTATATGTAGAAATAGTGTCTTGATTCACTTATTATTTATATATGCCCTTTATAAAATGGCTTCTGAAAATTGGAGTATTGGGGGTAAGGGTTGGGGGCTGTTAACAACTATCACCAGAGGCTACTCAAACTGACTACCATTTAGAATAATTAAAATAATGCTACTGAGAGCTTACAAGTTCTCACAGTTTTGTTAATTGTTTTGCTATTAATAATGCAGAAGAGGTCAGCAGTATCATATTTATGGGACATGAAGGTTACAGAACAGTTCTGTTTACAGTTCTAGGGGCAAGAAGGTGATCCAGTATGTGTGGTAAGTTAAACAAAGCATAGGCTTGCCGTTTGGGACATCCAAAAGAAATAGGCCCTGGGACAATTCTGCACCAGCTCCAGGTGCTACTAAATGAGGTCTTGGAACATGATTACTTCCTCCCAGGCAGCTCTAGACCCTCTTGTGAGGCATCTCCACAGCAGGGTCCCAGAGGAATAGCTGGTCCTGACAAGAAAATGGGTGCTAACGAGAGGCAGGAACAGTTGATGGCCATGAATGTCAGAGCTTTCGGGGAACCGAATTGAGACAGAATGAAAACCATCTCTATTGTTCAGGAGTTGATCCTGTGTTCTTTGGTGGCCACTTAGAAATTATGGGATGGTAAGGCCACTTAGAATGAGATGGAAAGTACAGTACAGTAGGAAAGATGGGGAAGAGGGGAATCAGGAAATAATAAAGCATAGAAATGATAAAGCCTGTCTTTTTACTACCTCAAAAACACATAATTTTGGAAAATTCTTTCAGAATTGAAAAAAATATGTAGTTAGCATCAAAAGAGTAAAAACGATAGACTAGACATTTGAATTCCATTCCAGATTCGAATTTCATGATATGCTATGAAAAGCATCAGAAGATCCAGGCTCACCCTGGCTTTCCATTTTCTTTGGTTGTCTACTATCTTATCTTTGCTTTTCTACCAGAATCTCTAGTTCTACACAAAGATAACATATCTTGGAATGACTGCGGAAATGTAGGGGTAGAATGAGCTAATATTGGGGCTAGAATAAAGTAAGAAAAGTAAGGTGGGTTCTGGATGGATTGTCACTTGAGTTGACTAGAATTTGTCTCTAAATTCTGAATTCCTGGTTTACGTTGCTGGCTCTTGAAGGCATCAGCAAACACCTTTCATTTTGGACAATTGAACGTCTGGAACATAGGTGGGGTTCTGAATACATTGGTTTAAAAAGCTACTTTATGGTTATGCCCATTTACATATCCGTTAGGGCAGAACCAGATACGTTAATGGGTATTGACCACAGTCCTGAATGCTGTTTCCTTGGTGATCTCTAGGCAGGTGTAAAAACTTTCAAATTTAGGTTTAACCGATCCATGTTAGAGTTTGGAAGAAAAGCTTAAGTTCACAGTGTTTGACGATAGTTTGAAGCTTAGGAATTGAGGGAAATCGTAGTCTCTCTGAACAGATCCTGTGCTGTTCTGTCATCTGGTAGAAGTCTGCTCCTCTGTTTGTTCTCTGCCATGTTCCTACTTGCCTTAATTTCTTTGTAGCATCTCTGAGACAGCTTAGCAATGAAATGTGACCCTCAAGGCAGGCTTGGGTACTCTTGTAAGCGTGTAAAAGGAATTCCTAAACTTCTGTAAGTGGTGTTTATATTTGCACCCCTGTTTTATCTGATCAAATGTTCCAGAAGAAAATTACATATTATGACTTGTTTAACAGCCTAAAACCAAAAGGAAAAAAAATACTGAAAGAGATGTTTAAAATGTCATGTGATTGGTATCTTCTGCATACACTACAGTCAGTAGGATTAAGGGAGATGTTATCGATAATCTTCCCACTGAACTCTTGATTTGGCTGATGCATATCACAATTTTAACCTTACCTAAATGTAGTGTTTGGAGCGTTAATTTTATTTGGCTGCTATGTATGTGAGACGTCTTGTCTGAGAGATTTTAATTGTACCATTGAGTAAAACTAAAACTGTGAATAGTGATGCACTGAAATTACAGCGTAAGAACAAGGTTTGGTTTTATATGGTTTCTTGTTTAGAGTTATTAACTATATGGAGGAATAAATGTCTTTTAAATATTTTAAAACATTACAAAACCCACAATGTAAAGTTGCCATGAGGCAGCCAAAAATAATACATATGGCATTCAGGAGAGCAGTTGCTAATTGGCTGCTGCCTGAGAAAATGGTACACTTGGCGTCTACTTAACACTGTGGGTTTGGCAGAAAGCCAAATTTGGGGTCAGGTTGTTGTGAATGAAGCTGCATGTGGTTAGGGAGGAGTTAAAATGATTCATGTCTTAAAAGTGTAGCACGTCAAATAACGTGCAAGGGCCTCAGTGTGTCAGTCTTCGCTGTCACTGGCCTCCGACCAGCTCGCACGTGCTCACCTTTACAAGAATGGCCTGCGCTGCTTGTGCCACTCCTGGTTCGTGTTCAGATGGGAGTGAATCCTTACTTTTGGGATAGTCTAGTGGATGGTTTTAAGTATGTGCCTGAAATTTTCTTTTGTTGCAGAAGGAATCTGGAGAGGAGGTAGAAGTTGAGGAATTCTATGTGAAATACAAAAACTTGTAAGTAAATTGTGATTTTTTTTTTAAATTGGGGAATATATTTTCAAAGTACTAAACAATGACTTAAAAAATACTGGGAAAATAAAAAAATAATTGGGAATGAAGAAACTTTGGTTTGGTTTATTTAGAGCTTTGAAAGCCATTGCTAATAACTTGTATATTTGATATTTTATGAATTTAATTTTTCTGGAGAATGTATCAAGGGTGTAAAAGTTGACTAACTTTTGTGTATAACCAAGAACTTGTTTTTGAAGGGAATAAAAACTCATATAGTAGTAGAAACGTGAGTGACGTAATATTTACTTGTCGTCTGAGAATGAATTTTGCGCTGCGAGGCTACACGCCTTCCCCACCTGGCGTGGGTTGTCAGGCACTTGAGACGAGACCTCCACTGTCAGGCAGGAGCTCTAGAAAACCATGATGTCAGTCACGTTTTGGAATGCAGTGAGCTATGATTTCGTTTATGTTTTTGTTTCTAATTTATATTTAGTGAATATAAATAACTTTTACAGAACCGAATTGAACACACAGTGAGCTGTCGTCCTGTACGTAGGCGTAGGCAGTGTGCTAGGACCAAATGCACACTTCGATGAGGCAGCATCGCTTCAGGGATCAGTAGTCATCCTGCTAAAGACGACTGAGGCCATTTGCTAACCTGAGTAACAATCGCAGCAGGAACAAAAATTTTCATTGATACTGTAAACATTAAATTTGCTTTAGACTTTTCAAGAGAAGGAACTCAAGTGTCATATTAATAAATTCTGTGGTTTAAAGAGAGGCTTTTGGGAGTTATTGTCAAAACAGTCTAAGAAAATTCACCCTACCCTAGAAAATAGAAGTACCGAGCTTCATGGTTTCTTTCATTCTCCCTTGTTGCAATTGGCACTGTGTTAATGAACTGAGGCGTTTCCGAAGTTCTGCTAGCAAAACCTTTTTCCAAGTAAGGAAGTGAAGCATCTCTTATCAGTGTTATTGTGAGAACACAAGGAAGTAGAGCCCGGCAATCAAAACTGCTCAGGAAACATTAGATGTCGTCATCGTTTTATACTCCGAGCATGAGTTTGCACACATGGAAATTATGCAAATGACGTGATTTCATATAAACGTGCAAGGAGAGTGGCAAGGATAGGTAAGGAGGAGATAACTAAGTAAGCCAGAGAGAGAATTCTCTGGTAGATTTATTAAATCCAGCTCAGAGCAAAGGAGTTCAGGTAGTGATTGCTGGAAAAGGGCACTACAAGACTGACATCCGTCCAAACCTGGGGCGGGCAGTAGGGCCTGGGGCGCCTGACCCACAGTGGATGTCGACTCTGTTTACGACCCCAGAAGAGTACAGGGTTCCTGCCTGGGGGCCGCTGCCAGGTCGGGCGGACCAGTCACTCTTCGTCAGTCATGAGACGAGGCCAAGGCAGTTCAAAAGAATAACCCTCCTGTTGTTTCCTGACATCATTGAGCTCTAAGGGAAATTAAAATTTCCATAATTTTGACATAATCTTAGATTTACATGAATATCGCAAAAATAGTACAAAGAATTTGTTTTTCTTTTTGTAATGAAAAAGTATCTTGTGAAGATACTTTGAGACTATTAAATATGATCATGGTTGCTAAGAGGTGATTTACTTACTCCATCACTCCTCCTGAATTTATGAGTTGGGTTTCAGCTGTCAGGAAGAGCTCTACCGTCTTACCCATTTGCTTATTTATAGCAGTGTGGACTTGCGACATCGTACTCGAGGGGTCATGGTTCTTCACGGTCCTGTCGTTATTGACTTTGTTCACATTAGCCCAGGCTTGGCCAGCGGGAGCCCCTTGAAGCTGGCTTCTCTCTTCTTTTGCCTTGTCCCGTCCTCCTTTGAGCACCTCTTACTTTCTGGTGCCAGCGGATGTTTCAGACTCTCATTATTTTCTTGTTTAAGTGCTGGAATCGGTTATTTCACCAAGGAACCTTGGTTGTTTTCACTAGAGAAGGACATTTAGAAACCAAGAGTTGGGTACCAGGTATGCTCGCTGCTGGGAGTCATTCTAGGCCCTTTCAGAGGGCAGGGATAGGAGGGGCGTGCATAAGCGTGTGTGGACACGTATGTGCATGCACACGTGTGCATATACATGATGTAAACATGTTATACACACATATGTTAATTACATAATCATACACTTCTACCTACCAACCTGACAACAATGGTGAGCAACAATGACTTTATTTATTTTGATACTTCCAATTTTATTTCAACACCGTGGGTTCATTCTGTCCTTTCCCCTTCCAATATTAATAACTCCCTACTTTGACCACCAGAAACCCAGCTCTTATTCTCCATAATATATTTGCTTATTTGTCAATCTTACTTTATACAGGAAGTGGTTACAGAATTACTAGGCCATATTTTTGTGAAAAAGAAGCCTATTAACGAGTTCCTTCAGTATTTGTTTAGAGTTTTATGTCTCTAGCCTAAGGGTACAGAGGCTAAATACTTTGTTCAGAATTTCCTTGGTCAGTTCTTTTCCTCCCCTGCCCCCTTTCAGTATAGTTATTTATTTGATACTCAGTTCGGTTCATTAGTTTCTGTTTGTATTTGTTTTCCATTTTAGCTCCCCATCCTATCCTTATTGATTTTTTATTATTATTTCAGTTCAGGAAATATTCACATGGTTCAAAAGTCAGAATTGTACGCAGAATAGTCAAAGAAGTCTTATCCTCCCTTTCTTTCTACCCTATTCCTATTTGCCTTCTTATTAATCCCAGATTTATCCTCCAAAATTTTGGCATGAACAGGCACATATATATTTTACATATATAAAATAAAATAACATATCTTATTTTCTTTTCTTTCATACACATAAAAGAATTACAAACATTTGCACTTGCTTCTTTCACAGCACTATGTTCTGGAAATTGCTCGACATCAGTTCACGGGGTCTTCCTCATTCCATGGACTCCATTGCTTGGCTATATTGTAGCTCATTTAGTCAGTCTCCATGTACGTGGCATATAAGAGGCTTCTGATATTTGACAGTTACAGATAATATTCTTGTGCCTATATGTCTTCAAATCGTTGGAGGCCTGGCTTCAGGGTGAATTCCTGGAAGCAGGATTGCTAGATCACAAGGCCAAATGTGTATGTGGTTCTGCTGGATATTGTCACATTCTCTTCTATAGGGTTGTATCAGTTTGCATTCCAACCAGTAGTACCTGAGAGCACCTGTCTTCCCACAACCTTTCAACATAGTGTGGTTTACTTTTCACTTTTTATGAGAAATTATATTTCAGTGTAGTCTTAATTAGAATTTCTTCTTATCGTGAATGAAGTAGAACATTTTTTTTCATAAGTTTAATGGCCATTTTTATATCTTGTATTGTCAAGTGTCTGTTCATGTCTTTTGCACATTTTTCTATTGTGCTTCCTTCAATTTTTAAATATTTTTATAGAATTGCATTTATTCTTCTTTCATTGGAGCTGGCATTCGAATCACAGTTAGAAAGACTTTCCCTACACCCAGGTTAAATAAAGAAGCATTTGCCATGTTTTCCTCTTGTGCTTGCATGGTTTCATTTCCTGTGTTTAGCTGATTGGTTCACTTGGTGTTATCTCATGTATAATGTAAAGCAAGGATCTAATTTTATTCTTTGCCAAACATTGTTCCAGCATGATTATTAAAAAGTTCATCTTTGCCCCCATGATTTGAGATGCAACTTTTATCATGTACTAAAGTTTCATATTTATTGGGATCTGTATCTCTATTCTAATCCTTTGTCTATTTATGAGCCAGTAGCACACTATTTTACTTATGGAGGCTTTACAGTATATATAGTACATACTATTTTAATATCTGGTATACCTAGTTTCCCTTGAGTATTTCTTTTTTAATGTTTTCTTGGATATTCTTGCATGTTTTTTTTTTACATGTAAGTTCAGTATTAACTTGTCTAGCTCCATAAAAATGCTTTTTTATTTTTGTTTACAGTGTGTTACATTTACAAATTTATGATTTGTGTTGTTGAGTCATGCTATCTAAAAACAAGGATGTCTTTCCAGTTGGTTCAGTTTTATTTTTGTGTCTTTTAATATTTTGTGAATATTTCCTATAATGTTTCATTCATTTCCTATTAAACTTATTGTTATTTTACCTTTGTTGATATTGAAAAAGAGAGTTTCTGTAACATTATATCTTCTCAATGGTTTCTGTTTGTGTTAATTTTGTATCCTGCTACATTACTGAATTATTTTTTGAATTAGTTTTCTAATTGACTCCTTAGATATGATCATTATTAACATCTCGATGCATTTTTATCTAGTCTATTTGCTATGTGTATATGTGTGGGCAGGATTTATATCAAATCATATCTGTGTGTTTTAAGTCCTTATGTCCCTCAGTCAATTGTAGAACTCAGTTGTACCTTTGAAAATACGTATTAGACATTATATAAATATAAATGACATGATATTTAACATCATAAGCATTTCTATATCATTAATTATTTTTGAAAGATTTTATAATGGCTGCATGATTTCTAAAAGCAATACCTTGATTTTGAAAGATATTCAAGCCCCTCATTTCTTTTTAATGTCATCACTAGAAAGAGAAATTAATGACAGTTGAGGCTATCAGGAGGCAGGGAGAGAATGTTGGTAGAAAATAATATTGAAATGCCAAACAAAATAATGTCAAAGGTACCATAAAACATTAACCATATAACCTCTGAGCCTTGGGGAAGAAAAAGGGAAAGTGAAGATTATTCAAGTAAGAGTTAGAGAAAACACAGCATATTTTCTCAGAGCAGGCAGTGGTGAGTCTGAAGCAGAGGGGACTTGCCCATTGTGAGGACAGGGTAGACATTAGGAAATTCACAAGGAGACAAGGGGCATCTTTTCAGAGCTGGAAGAACTAGGCTGGGAGAACAGGAACTGGCTAGGAGCGGTGGGCACGTGGGTGTTCAGAGAGCGGGAGAGGGACTTTTCTCCCTGAATGCTCCAGAAGAACTAAGTTAGGTTTACCTTTGCTGTTTGAAATGTGCATTCTTTTAACTTGATAAAAACCTGTTTTTTTTCCCTCAATTAATGCTAAAAGGCTCAAAACATTAATTCATAATTAAGGCCATCCTGTTGTATTAATTGTTTTGTATTGAAGTATAATCCATGCAGTTATGAAAACAGCTTGTTTTTAGGTCTTTTTTTTTTTTTTTTAAATAGGTAATAGATAAGAGCTGGAGGTTTAGGACAGAAGGCATATTTTAGGAACTATTGGCCTTTTTTTTTTTAATTCTCAGATACTAGTAATCATATTGAGTGTTGCTCAGTAGCCTCCATTAGTAATTTAACAGGTTATTTTGTTAATTATCTGTTTAGTTGATTTTTGGAATAATAAAAGACATATAATAAGGGATTAATTATTGTCTACATGTTTCAAAGTATATTATTTTATTCTTTCAGCTCTTATCTTCATTGTCAATGGGCATCTGTAGAAGATCTGGAGAAAGATAAGAGAATTCAGCAAAAGATTAAACGATTTAAGGCAAAGCAGGGCCAGAACAAATTCCTTTCAGAGGTATGAAATACCTGGTTAATTTTCTAAAGTATTTACTTTAAGAGAATGTTCTGAATTTTAGTTCAGTAAATTATTAAGAAAAACTAGTTTGCCTAATTAAGCATTGTTACTTGCATATTGGTAACTGGTTATTGCTAAAAAAAAAATTTGTAAACAGGATATTTCTCAATCTTCCTGTTGCTTAGTCTAGAAGATACTGGTCCTTATGATATTATGTGGAAATGTAGTGGTATGATTAAAATCTTGTAATGAATGTACAGTTAGCAGAGGGTGAAAAAAGTAAGTAGACAAAAGTTCTATTACGATTTAGCTGGTTAAAAACTCTACAGTAAGTGTTAGGTACAAGTTCTAGGAAATGAAAGTTTGTTGTCTTTGGGGAATGTATGTGGCAAATTTCTTTTGTTCAAGACAGTGCCTGATTACAGAGGTTCACGAAACTCATTTTCACAGATGATGTGCTGTGGTAGAAATGTTGGTGTCCTACCTTTGCCTGTTTATGTTGCTACCCGTTTATCTTAGCTTACTAATTGTGATGAAAAGGTAACTGTACCTAGGGCAGGGAAGAAAATCTGCATTTTGAAGATGTGCCAAGTTCCCCTCCAACATATTCAACTGTATTTAAAAAATGCTTTCACAAACTGCCTACTGGGGTCTCTGGACTTTCAATCGCAAATTTGGTTTCACTTACATCCTCAAATAGATAAAAGAGAAACCTTTACATTGAAAGATTAAACTTGCTGATTTATTAGTTTTCTTCTCCCTAAAGCAGTTAACATAATGTAAACTGTAAAGAAGTGTGACATTTGATGCAAAATACCTGTTTAACAACCTACTTCCCACCCCCAGCTCTTTGGAGATGGGGGGTGAGGGCAGAGTATTTTTTAAATCATAAAATCCTTATAATCTCAGGTGACAAGTCTGTGTCCCCCTGGAATCTGATTTCTGTGCTTCCAACAAGCAGATTGTAAATAGGAGATTGGGTGGTGGTGGTTTTACTGGACATATGTCTGCATCAGCACCTCTGTTATTCTGAGTATGAAGCTTCTTTGCAGTGCAGTAGCTGGCAGCGAGGGGAATGGAGATACTCGGATGTGACTCACTCCTTACATCTCGGAGAATATTTAGGTGATTCTTTGAAAGGGCAATTTCTAAGAAAATAATGAGAAGTTCTATTTTTAATGCCCTTAATGAAACTAAAGTTAAATGTTTGTGACATCGGGCAAGTTGAAATCTTTTGGCTTCCTTTTAGAAAGAGATACCATATGTTCTGCTGACCTTTTCTGTGGATTAGTGGCAGGGAAAAGAGGTGGGTGCTATGGAAACTTCCCCCACAGTCTCGAATCCTGGTTCTGTTTATTAAATTTATTTGGACTGTGTTTCCTGGAGTCAGATGCCCTTTAAGGACCTGTGCCTGGCCCTAGCCCTGTACCCTATCTCTGTGGGTCTTTGTGAGACACCTGTACTAAGATTGAAATACTTTACCTTGCTGGTAACTTGTCAACTAGAAATCTTAAGTTTTGACCTGAACGAAGGATATTCCCTTTCTCTCGTGTTCTCGTTCACTCACTCGCATGTGCGCGTGTGCTCGCTTGCTCTCTCTCCCCTCTCTCTCTCTCTCTCTCTCTCTCTCTCACACACACACACACACACACACACACACACACACATGCACGCACACACACGTGTGTTTACTGTATCCCATAGATGATCCTGACTTTGGGTTTTCCATACAAAGTTATGACTACTTTTGCATTCTCTGTGTCACCGTAGGCTTTCTTATAAGTTTGCTGCAACCAAAATCTCTATTCAAAGAGATTATTAAAATTGGAGATTGCATTACATGCAAGATGGCATGCACAGATTACTCGCTGAAGGATAGCAGAAGTGTTTAGGAGTAAAGTTAAGGATTTAAATTCAGCAGTGGAAGCTTTGGGTTAAGAACAAGTTGTCTTAAAGAGAGCATTTGTCATCAAAAGCTAGTTTCTGGAAAGTTTTAGAGTTTATGCTTTATATGAATAATACATGCATATTATATGACCAAATGTAGAAGCTTTTGACAAAGTCAGTACATTAATATATTAACATTTTAAATTAACTGAACATTTCAATGAATTTTTTGCCTTACTCATCATCTCTACGTAAAGGCCAGAGGCAGTTGAAACACATTTTTGTATTTTTGATTTTTGTTTCATAATCCACAGTTCAGAGCATCTGAACTGGGTGTTTTGATGGGCACAGTAGCTCAGAGAAGGTTTGTTATCCTTGAGCCAACTGTGATTGAACAGCTTATCTTTTCAACCTGCAGTTTAGGGGATATGAACAGTGTCTAAGTGACTTGTCACATGTCTTTGCAAAGCATTTTAGTGCAGTTATATTACTGATAAATTAATTTATAGGAATACATAATATTGTGACTTTGGTTTTCTAACTTACCTGACTGACATTTTTTTAAAATATGGCTTCGTCTGTAATTTCCCTTTGAGCCATATTCTGTTCTTTCATATGAGAAACTTTGCAAGCGAGCATTATTACTTTACTTTTGTAAAGATTGTTAATATATCGGCTAAATAACCCAATTATTTAAGTCTCATTTTGTTATCCTTAATGCTTTCAGTCAAATGATCTATGTTCAGTATAAATAATCATTAGAACACAGATTTAATAACACAACTATATTCAAATGAGGCACTAATGTCGATTGGCAATGACAAGTAAATGTCATAAACTGTTCACACTAAAATATGAAATTCATTGGTTTCAGTGTTTTTAGCTTTAGAGTAACATTCTGTGAATGATGCTGTAAGGCCTCCGACGACTCCAGGAGCGACGAGACTCCAGGAGCACTTCCTGTGCGCGGCCCGACTCCGCGTGCGGCAGGCTGTAGTTTCACGAATGCTAGCTGCATGCATGCCATCCGCCTTTTGGATTGCTCATTAGTGAATTGTAATTTCACACTTCATTTAAAATATTCTTAAACATTCTCTCATAGTAAAAAGGTTTCACACAGTAATTAAAAGACCCAGTTAACAAAGTCTGAGAAATCTGATTTCCTCATGGGGAATGATTTTGCTAAATTGTAGCATTTCAGTTATTATAATAGAATTTGCCAGATATAAATTTTGTATTGCCGTGACCCAAATATAACTGCCTGGTGAAAAGTGAAATAGTATTTACTCTCAGGAATTATATAAACATTTTAACTTTTTTTTTCCTTTGGTGCAGATTGAAGACGAGCTTTTTAATCCAGATTATGTGGAGGTCGACCGGATAATGGACTTTGCACGTAGCACAGATGACCGGGGAGAGGTAACAGAAGATCATTTGTATTCGGGGGCGGTGACTCAGACAAGCTTATGTGTGTCGACGGAGAATGATCATGGAATCCTAGATTTGGTCCTGGTCAGAGCCTTGGATCATGGCTCACATAGTCTAAATTCAACTGAAATTTATTGACTTACTTACTGTTAGTTTTATGACCTAATAGTGCTAAGTGTGTTTTCTGTTTAGTCTGAGAGCTTTTTAAAAGAAATCAATTTTCAATACAAAACAAATACACCGATATTTTGCACAATGCCAGAATACGATCAATAAAAAGAATTCTGTGCATTTTGCTATAAATATGTTATGTAGCACAACTTTCCCTTATGTGATTAAGAGTGCCTTGGTAGTAGAAAGGAGTTCTGTGTTATTTAACATTGGACGTCCTTGGAGAGGTTGATGAACTTCATTCATTTAATGTGGTGCACAGAAGATAATATAAAGACCGTATCTGTAACGTGATGTTTTACTTTTCTAGTTTTGCTTGCTTTTACTTAAAAAAACTGTTTCATGGCATAGGTACTCACATATACAACAAATGATTTTAACATCACAACCAGGTCAGTGTACATTGGTCCTGAAATGAAGGTCAGCAAACCCACGTATTTTCTAGAGGAAAAGACAAAGGAAATCCCACTGATCTGCATTACCCTAAATATTTTGCTCTCCATTCTTCTAGTGCTTTCCTGTCTCCTAGAGCTCAAACACAGTGTTTTAAAGTGATTGGATACAAGCAGTGGCTCTCTAAGAGCAAGGCAAAGGTCCTAATAAATTCCAGCCTGTTTCTCATTCTTTAAGAAACTAGCCAATTATGTAAATATGTAAATACACTAATAATTTCCCATAAAAGTCAGACACCTGGTGAGTGCATTGCACAGATAAGAATAAGGCTCAAATTCAGCTGTTATTTATTAGCTATTTCTTTATACTTTTTGACTTTTGAATGTGATTTAGATAAAAATTAATTTGTCTGATAATACTTAATAATACTATTTTCTTTAGACTTTGAGACTCTGTAACTAGGGCCTACTTGGTCTTACTTTTAAAACTTCTGCCAACTCAATCTTACTGTTGCCGGAGTAGTGTCTATTGATAAGTGAAGTAGAGCATGTTTTGAAAACATATATAGTTTATATATATATATAGTTTTTAGTCAAATGAATTCAATTCTGATTTATTTAAACCTGGCCCAGCCTGTGACTCACTATCTGGTGAAGTGGTGCTCACTGCCTTATGAAGACAGCACATGGGAGCTAAGGCAGGACATAGATCAAGCAAAGATCGAAGAGTTTGAGAAACTACTGTCCAGGGAACCGGAAACAGAGCGTGTGGTAAGAATTGGCTGATGCTAGAGGACTTAATTTGAAAATAGCACAGTGGTATGGTCTTTGAGAAACCACTAATGCGATTTATTATATTTGAAACAGGAGCGACCTCCTGCTGATGATTGGAAGAAATCAGAGAGTTCCAGGGAGTATAAAAACAATAACAAACTCAGGGAATACCAGTTGGAGGGAGTAAACTGGCTACTTTTCAATTGGTACAACATGTACGTAAAACATCTTTCCTTCATTTTAAAAACAAAGTCTATATTTCTTTTCCTTTGTAGTTATTGCAAATAGGACTCAGATATAATGTAAATAACATTTTAACTTTCTAATAAGAATTGTAAAAAATAGCAATCATTGGAAGTATGCTTATTACCTGTTTATTTAACAAATATTCAGAGATTCATAGAAGTATATATATAGTTATTATTTCTCAGAGGATTTTCTTTGAAAATGTATTTTTCTGAATCTAAGAGCACATCTAAGACAGGCATTTGTGAATATAATAATATATATTTTGTGAAAGCAGTGACTAATATCTGCACTCATTAAACTTTCCTTGTTTTACTTCTTTTCCAAAGGCGAAACTGCATTTTAGCAGATGAAATGGGTTTGGGAAAAACTATCCAGTCCATTACATTTCTCTATGAGATATATTTGAAAGGAATCCATGGCCCTTTTTTAGTCATTGCCCCATTGTCCACAATCCCCAACTGGGAAAGGGAATTCCGTACCTGGACAGAGTTGAACGTGGTTGTGTATCATGGGAGTCAAGCTAGTCGTCGGACCATTCAGTTGTATGAAATGTACTTCAAAGATCCCCAGGTAAAAAACATCATAGGTGGTCTTCCTTATGTTTATTACATGCATTTTAAGGTGTTGGGAAGTAAAATGGTCTCAGTGATTTGGGAGAAAGATCTAGATTTTATAAAATTGAGAACGTTGCTTTAGATTTCTTACCCAATTTGTGTTTTTTATTATATTTCTACATCTCATGATTACAGCTCTTTATTTTTATAGCTTTGGTCATTCCGATTATTAGATTAAAAAACGAAATGAAGTTTTTTACTTTGGATGACCACTGAAAACCATTTAACATGTTGCTATTCTGATTGGCTTTCTTTGTAATACTAAGAGAAAATGAAACAAAAAGTGTTATTATTCATTATGTGAATAGAAGGAATCTTGTTGTACTATTACTAGAAGTAAAAAATACTAGGTATGTAATATTGAATGACATATTGAATGACATACGTCCAAAGAGAAGAATTTGTACTTTGGCTCTTAGTAGTAATTACTTTGAACTTTTACTCATTCTAGTTACCTGTATGCAATTACTTTGTGATACTAAAATTATAAATGACACGATAGAGAAGAAAGAATAGTAGGTGCTAAAATAGTTTTAAGCTATAGGTAGTAAATGGAAGTCTTATAACTGAAAATAGGAAATTCTATCCTAAGTGAGGTTTTTTTCATTTTAGCACTTTAAAAATAAAAATAGGTTTCAAAAGTTTTAAAAAGTAATGTTTTAGAAGGTGAAAAAGTTTTTTAAAAGTTAGCTTGTTGTATAATCCTTTTGGCCTTTCACCTTTTTGCATCTGTAGACTGTGACTACAGTGGGCACACTTAGTGGCACTTAACTGCTTGTGATCTGTAGGGAAATTGGATCAGAACTTTTACTAACAATTTTCTAACTTTCTTAAAAAAAGAAAGGATTTAAAGCCTTGTTATACCTTAACAGCTTAAAACCTCCAGATAACCTTGAAAACAAAATCTAAGTGTTACTTAGATAAAGCTGTTCCCAAAGGGGTTGGTTCATGTCTTATTCATCCTCAAAGCTGTTAATGTAATTTGTAATGCTAAATAATAATGCAGAATTGTTCTTGTAGGGTCGAGTGATAAAGGGGTCCTATAAGTTTCATGCCATCATTACGACCTTTGAGATGATTTTGACTGATTGTCCTGAGCTGCGAAATATTCCATGGCGTTGTGTCGTCATTGATGAAGCCCACCGGCTGAAGAATAGGAACTGCAAGCTGTTGGAAGGACTCAAGATGATGGACTTGGTCAGTGATCAGTTGGTGATTCCATTGAACCTGAACAGAATTGTTACTGACTCAGTGCTTCCGCTGCTCTGAATTTGACTGGTATCTGTGACGGGTGTTTGCAAAGCCTGTCAAATACTGTGATACATCTTCCTGAGCTTTCAGTTACTCAAAAGTGGCTGCTGTCTTCCTGATTTTTACATCATTGGCTGGTATCTCTGCACAGTTGTATCACAGCAGAGTGTAGTCATGATATTTTCACTGAAATGATTTTAAACCGTTTGTTCTTCCCTTTTGTTTGTGAATACCACCATTATGATCCAGTTATGCTCCAGATCTCGTAGGTTTTGTCATACTGAGGCTAGTAGGACTTGTGCTTGCAAGTTGTCATAATCTGGCCAATATCTGGAATTGATCCAGTTTGCGCAGAAGCCCCGAAGTTTGGGGCATTGTTTTGATCTGCAGTTTTAGACCACACCTATCCCACATTTGTCCTGTTTCCTAAAAGATGGTCAGGTCTTCCTGATTAAATTTTTTCTAGAATTTTCTTCAGCGGGAGTATCATGGGATAATTATCTTGTAGAAGTGGTAGGATTGGGTCGGTTTTCCATTCCAGGCTGTTGTGTGCGGTTTCATAGCATGTGACCTGACCTCAGTCATTCTGAGGCTTCTTTCACTCTGTAGTTTACGAGGTGGGGTTTGATCACTTGTTTTTATTTTTAATGTACATTTTAAAAGCAGTTTTTGTCATTTAGCATGTCTTGGATATTTTGATGAGTTTCAAGAGAGCACAAAAATATTTTTTTAATCCCGTTAATGTTGATGTCTAGATTAACTTGATGTCTTGTTAACTGAGAGTTTGAGATGGGAAGGAATAGTCTATATGTTCATGGCCATAAATTTTTTACTGACAACTGGTACTACTGAAAAGAATACTTTAAAGCTTTCTGTTGTGGCGTGTTCTTGAAAGCAGCTTCTTTATTCCTAAATTAAGGGGATCAGATTAGCCAGCTATTCTTTTAAGTAAAAACAAAACCTAGTTTTGTTCAAAGGAAAAAGGATTCCTCAATTATTCTATTTAGGATGGGATTTCCCCTTTCTTCCCCCTAATGAATTATTATTAAAACTATCCTAAGACTTTTCTCAAAGCAGTTTATATCATTTGGTGGCCAATCCACAAAACAAATTAGAACACATAAAAACGATGAATGCTCTTGAAGACATGGATAAGCATATGGAAAAGAGAAACTCATGGCTGTATTTGGTCTCTTCAGGTGGTACTTTAGCATTACGTTGAAGTAAACCTGTATTTACAGGTAGCCACTAATGCTCATGAAATATCTAACTACATCTTCTGAGTAGGACCCCATCCTCCCAGTGGCCTACATAAGGGACAGTTAGAGCATCATTTCTTGAAGGTTAAATAGTCACCCAGCTGAGTTTATTGAAGTTGTTTTCTATTCTTAGTCCATAGTTTCCAGGTGGGAGACTGTTCCATTGATAAGCACAGATTAGTTGAACTGTGTCAACAATCTAATTGTCATTGGGAGACCTCAGAGGATTTTCTTTTGTTTATAGGAACACTTCATTAATAGATTAGAATCTGTTACTCAGATAATTTTTTGGTTACATATTGCAATGTTTTCAAACCTTTTCACATAATGACATGTACAGAAAATGATGATATTTGTACGTCACACTGGGTAAGCTGAGAAGGCTGCCCACTGCCACAGGTAACCAGTCCTGGGCTGTGGACTTTCAGAATCCTTCCGGCTGCCTCAAGGACTTGGCTTAACTGTAATCCATTCATGGCTCACCAACTGGGAAGCTTGATTAGCAAATGAACAACATGTTTGTTTTTCTGATAATCAAGAACCTTTATCTCAGAAGAGGTGTTTTCAAGATGGAATACACATAATCATTGTTCAGAATTAGAATATAATTGTATTTGTCCAGTTTCGAACAGGTCATTGCCTGGTTTTTAAATCCTTATTTTTTTAAAATAAACATCATCAGAATTTACACACTTGCCTTTTTATCATTCTTTCCTAGAATAAGTCACAGCAAAAGTAGTAAATAATAACCGTATCTAGCTGTGGAGCAGGTCATAAGGAACTGCCATTACCTACACCAGACTCAGGTGAAAGTGCACCTGATGAGATCACCTTCAAGTGCCTTCTTAGAAAGGAGAGAGCAGTGCACGTCTTCAGCTCTCCTGTCAGCGCAGATGCTTGGGAGATGATGTGCTGAGGGACGTTTATGGTCTTTACTGTCCTCCGCAGGACCTCTGGGAAGCAGAGTCATCTCCTTGTCCTTCTCTAGCAAGGAGAGACTTCTCTGGAGGTGATGGGAGTTCTTCATTGATTCCATTATCTCATCTTTCATTGTCAGGAGGCCTCACACAAATTAAGAGAGTCTGCTGAAATGAAAGTAAATGGACATCACTCCATCAGAGCTAAAAAGAATGGTAACGTTTTCCAGCCAAAAGCCTATCTGCTGGCATAGTGGAGGTTGGAAGTGAAAAGCTCAATAGCCGAGTCTCTCGCGTGATGCTTTGGGATAGGAGGTGTTATTTCACAGCTACCTGCTTTCGAATAGAAGCCTGGTTCTACTCTACTGCTCGTGTGAAACCTTTTAAAAGGGTCACATGTGTAAATGATCATTTAGTGTAACTGGCTTTAAACAGCCTTTGAGGGGAAGCCACATAAAAATGGAGTTTCTTTCCTTTTTTAAAAATAAGTTTATTTTGAAATTAATAAGTTAAAAGACTTTTCCTGATGTATTTGGTTAGAGGTTCAGAATTTAACTCAGTAATAAAGGACGTGAGAAACTGGGAGACGGTCTTTGGTCTCAGTGCAACAATGACTCTTCCTAAATTTGTGACAGCATTTTTTTTTTAAAGTCTTGGATAAAGTAACTCAGGACTTGAGTATGTCAGGGTTGTGGCCCACATTACCCACCAATATGATTACACATCAAAAAATCTCAAATTGATTTGCAGACTCTTTGCTCTTTATGAATTTAATGAGTCTGAAGATGATGGTGGTCTGTGTATCTTCTGAATAAGACCTCTTTGTTCAAAGGGGAGAAAAGGAAGAATAAAAGCAAACCAAACTGCTTTCCCTTGCTTTTAAAGAGCTTCACTGACAGATAAAACATAGTAGATATTAAGAAAATTAGCATGTCCTTAGTTAAATCATTCATCCTAGTGTTTACTGAGCATATACTCCCTGCTTGGCAAGCAAGTCTTGTCAGATTCCAAGTTATGTCAGAATATTGCTTCTGAACCTACTAGAAGGTATGATCACTTTTTGAAATAGTTTTGAAAGCTGGACTGTGTATCAGATAGATGGCCAAAGCAGAAGACAATCTAAGGCCCTTGAGATTAATAAACTCACTATCGTTAGGACTGATCACTGCCAAACAGCTTCTCCATGTTGGGTATGTAGAAATAGAAGAATAAGGGTACAAATGCATAAGGAAAGCGGGAGAGAGAGCTCGTAAACAGGAAGAATTGTTTTAAGAACCACCTAACTTGGTTCAAAGAGACAAAGTTAGAAATAGCATCTGTTAAAAAAAAAAAGTGATTGTGGTATTTAAAACCAAGCTGACCTCTTTGCTAGTTCGACATTTTTGTAGAACAGAATAGTTTTTTATGTGCTGTTGCATATAGAAGAACTTCTTTTGTCTCCAATGTGAGTCATGCAGGAAGCAGATGGGGAGACGAGAGTGCTGTTGATGTAAAGAACAGAAAGAGTCATGTAAGCTTTATCTGAGTCTAGGGATTTTAGGAAAAGTCTTCAACTTTGGTAGGGAAAAAGCTTTGAGACTTAGGGGACTCATGAAGCCATGGCACTGAAATACTGACCTCGTAACTCCAGGAAAAGATGAAATGACAAGACACATTAACAGCATCTGCACAGTTTTAGAGAGGCCCCTCCACGTATGTATCTGAAGCAGAGACCATGTTTTTTTTTTTCTTTGAATCTCCACTTTTGTGCCTAATTTCTGTACTTTACACAGGGTGGGTGCTGAATTAATGTGTAGAAGTAGGAGCATGGTTATTGAGAGAGAGGCTTTGGTTCTCGGGCTCTGTTTTTGTATGATCTGATCAGTTGCTTGTCCTGTATTCCTGCAGGAACACAAGGTGCTGCTGACGGGGACCCCACTGCAGAACACCGTGGAAGAGCTCTTTAGCTTGCTTCATTTCTTGGAACCAAGTCGCTTTCCTTCAGAAACCACCTTTATGCAAGAATTTGGTGATCTGAAAACAGAAGAACAGGTACTTATCTCGTCTACTTTGTATTCTAGTCATATGACTGATGATTGACCCATGAAATGGCAAAGGTTTAATATTTAACTATTTAAAAATATAAATTATATAATTTTTTTCTCCACCTGGTAGATAAGCGAGCTTTCTATCCCCTTTCCTTCATGCACGTCCATCATGAAAGATTAGTGCCTTCATACTCTTACTGGGCTTTGACAAATGAAGGCAAATAGTAAATAAATAGGCTAATAATGATTTTTTCATGTTAGATATGTTTTACTGTACAAGCAAATCATGATACTAGTATTTACTTAAGGTCCTTTTTTAGGTGCAAAAACTCCAGGCTATTCTAAAGCCAATGATGTTGCGACGTCTCAAGGAGGATGTAGAAAAGAACTTGGCCCCCAAAGAAGAAACTATTATTGAAGTCGAGCTAACAAACATTCAGAAGAAATATTACCGAGCCATCCTGGAGAAGAATTTTACATTTCTTTCCAAAGGTGGTGGCCAAGCTAACGTACCTAACCTTTTAAACACTATGATGGAATTACGGAAGTGCTGCAATCATCCATACCTTATTAACGGTAAGCCTGGCCATTTGTAAACTTATTTAATGACTATCAAAGCACCGGAAATCCTTTTCTCCCTCCAGACTGAGGATTTTATGGGTTGTAGTCATTTCTATATCCTGTCGTGTGAGGGTGAGTGTCACTGGTTTCCTATTCTTTGCGATGCCTCCTTCTGTAGTGGCTCCTGCTGATCCGTGAAGCAGGACCTCGCCTCACCTTTTTCTTATGTCCTGGCATCTATGTCTCACCTGATGAAAGGAGGCATTAGTGCCCCATAGCCAAAAACCATTGAAAGTACTAACAATTAAAGAGAAATGGCCCTTGATGGAGATATTCTTGTGTGCACGCGTTCTGTCTCTCCCTCTCCCTCCCTCTGTGTGTGTGTGTGTGTGTGTGTGTGTGTGTGTGTGTGTGTGTGTGTGTTTAAAGCAGAGAAGTTAAAGAGGAACTTTGGTTGGAGAAGGCAGATATTAGCTGTCTCAAGACTTTGTAGGAGAAAATTCCTCTCAGTCTAGAGACCTTTAGCACCTATGTCCTAAGAATGAGAGATTATTTTAAGGCTTGGCTAATAGTTTGTCCCTGTTACTGATGAATACTTTATGATTTTCCTGTTTTCACAACTAAATTGATAGTGTTATATAACCGATAGGAGTAAAACCTGTATTATATACTTGCGGAAATCATTAAAGGAATTAATATTTCATGCCTGTGATGCGTAAGATACTCTGGAGAATACAAGAGCCATTGGTTTGTCAGGATGGAGCCGAGGAAAGCCGTTAGCAGTGGCGTTGAGACAAGCCTGTGCGGGTGAAAAGGGTTTTGCCAGTCAGGGTTAGAAAAAGGAAGGGCATCCTGCTGATGCAGTAACCTGAGCAAAGAGCAGGAGGTGAGAAAACAAAGGGGAACTCGCCCAAAGTGTGAAGTATGTGGGAATAACCATGGGACAGTGAACCTGGACGTACTGGGACCCTGCTGTGAAAAGCCTTGAATGCCGGGTAATGGAATTTTGGCTCAAGTCTGTAGACGTTGGAGAACCACTGCTGGTGTTTAAGCTGAGAAATGATTAGAAATGTGATTCCAGATGATTGATCTGGCAGCATCCTATAAAACAGATGGGAGTCAGGAAAGACAGACAAGCAGAACAACCAGCTAGGAGGCTGTTGATGTAGTTAGTCCAGGCAGGAGTTAATATAGGTTAAGATAAGGTGTTGGCCGGCTAACTGGGGGTGCTTGTGCACAGTTATATTTGGCCAGCAAAACAATTAGCTTTTTTCCAGGGGAGAAGGAACAAAGCCTGGTTTTGTCTTTATCACAATTCATGAGGTTCAAGGGCAGCTAATTTAAAGAGTTCCCAATCTTTCCTTCTTTCATAACTTATGCGTGGATCAGCCACTTCAGATCCAGAAGTTCATGTTACTAAATAAAAAATGGTCCACACCTGGAAGACCGTCTCAACGTAGCACCTAAGGTCATTACTTTGGTGTGACATCAGTGAATTTCCTTTTCAAACTTTGCGCTTCTGCTTTGTCTTCTAAAGAGGGTATCATGTGTGGTAATTATATGTTTAATGCTGCCAACCTGCTAAGCACCATGTGTTTGAGAGCCTGTACGGCCATTATGGTGAGTGTCAGCCAGCCTGTTCCTGAGTTGGGGAGATGGAACTGAGGCTTTGAGCCATCAATGGTATAAGTAAGGACACACGCGCATACACACATGCTTGCATTTACTATCTGGTAAAAAAAAAATGAGGAAATCATAGCCTCCAAGGAGAAAGAAAAGGCATTCACAAAAGGGATTAAATGCTGCCAGCAGGATGCGTGTGAAAGGGATGATCTCAGCAGCGGTTGTTAGATATTCACTCCCAGCCCCATCAAGTTTACCTTGTTTGGTTACATGCTAATTACATGCATTGAGCATTGTGAGGGGGGAGTTCCCCCAAAACACAGCTGGTGGGTTTTTCCATAGCTGATTGCTCTCCAGGGTCATCCTATATGATTCATTGTTCTCCAGGAGGCTCTTAGGACTTCTCAGGCTTGGATCGGTGGCAGTTGTTCTAATTGATCACACCTCGAGGTCAGCTTTCTGTCCTTAAACAAGTTAGGAAGTGTCTGTTAAGCAGGTATGCTTATGTACCTTTATGATGGGAAATTCTAGTAAAAAAAAAATCTCAAGCACACACGTGCACATGCACGCACACACATGGGGTTAGGACTCTCTGGATGACTTAGGTAGGTGTCGTGTTTCACAGAGCTTGCTCCAATCCAGCACTGCCCAGAGTGGAAAGTATTCTGAAGCCAACTCTGCGCACGTTTATTGAGCAGATACAAGGAAGTTTTCAATTTTAGAGGTCACACTAAAATTTGTATTGGTCGTGGTAGAGTAAAGCGGCCCCAGTCAAACTAAAGTTTAGTTCAACAAAGCACATTTCTGTAATTGTGGAACATAGAGACAACTAGCGTATGTTGAGGCTGGAAACATAAGCAAAGCAGAAGGAAAAAGAAGTGATGGCAGAACCCAAAGTGCACATACACGAGAAATATTTTAATGAGTGTTAGCAGCAGCGCTTAAGTGCTTGGAACACAGTATTCAGTGCACTGCGAGCACTTGGTCAGCGTTGCTAGTCAGCGTCGTGCTTGCTAAAAGTTAAGTGGGTAGCGTAAAAGGAGTTACTGTTACTGTTAGAATAACAAGCTTTGTTAGGATGGGACGTTTGACTTTACACCCCTATGCGAGAGTAAAAATAATGTTGAAAACTCGGTCAAAGCCCCCAAATGGTTAGCGGTGACTTGAGTTATTTGTTGTTATCTTTGGGAATGGAGAAATGTAGAGCATGGTGGGCAGAAAGGAAACAAGACTGAGGCTTACACGATAGAATGAGGTTCAGAGAGAAAATGGTAACTTTTTTCCCCTGGTAATCTTCAGAAGAAAATAATTTCTTGTTTGTTTGTAGCTAATATAGCTAGACGACATTGCAGTACAGCAGTGACTGTTGAAGTGGACACAATTTCACACTTATTTCAAGTTGTCTCACACACACACACTTTTAAATGTAGTACAAACAGTTATTTAGGGCACTGCCAACAAACTACGTATTTTGGCTTATAACCTATTTCCAATTCATTTTCTCATTCATATTTACCATCTAACATCAAGGTAAATCTAATTGCTAGACTTGAAAATTTGGCTGTGGTATCAAAAGGTAAAAACTGCTTTCTTCCCCAGTACCTTCCATACCCTTTCCCTTCCCTTCAGTCTGGCCATAATAAATATAATGCTAAAGGAATCATATAGGAAATATGTATGCTGATATTTTTAAATGAAGTATTATTAGTATAAACTGGTTGCCACTTCAAGAACCTGAATTCATAACAAAGAGCTGAATTGATTAATTCAGCAGTAGTTTTTGTCTGGTGAGAAAGAATTATTTTATTTTGTCTCTTTATAAGATGATAAATTATTGGTGACATTGAAAAGACAAAAAAGTTACTTTTCTCATCTCTGAATAAATTTAAAATGAAAAAATTTCTGCTAATTTGACAAAATTATTTGTTTTCATATTTTTTGCTAAAATGATTCAAACATGTCTGGTTTGTCAAAATAATTACTTCATTTTTGAAAACTTCATTGACCATTAACTTATTTTTAACTAAAACACTATTTTTGATTATGAATTATAATCTTAATAGGACAAAAAATAACTACCCAAATATCGTTAAGAGTAAAATCTGTCTCTTCCTGAATGCAAAGAGCTAATGGTATATTATACAACAAAAACAAATTTTTAAAAAGACCAAATGTAATATATGGACTTAAGTCTATTTTTCCTATTTCCCGAGAACCTTCTTGTCCTGAATCTAGAACCTAGATTTCCAAATTTTATGTTTTGAAAAACATTATTCCAGAACATTTCTGCTAATGCTCCTAAACAGCATTTTTAAAACCCTTTCCTGGTAAAACCTTTGCCTTTTTTCCCCACTTAGAAGAAAATCTTGAATAATAGCCTGTTATTCATGTGGAAAAGGGAGGGAGACTAACAATTCCGACCCAGCTGGCATTTTTCTGCCAGTCCCCCTTTATAAGAAGTAACAGTGTGCTTTGCAGAAGGCCTTAGTGCCTGGTAAAGGCATTAAGTGACTTTAATATGTTCTCAGTAAGATTCTTTGTTGATTAATAATTAATAAGCTGTATTTCTACATATAACCATGTCATAACTTAATTTCTACAAGTGCCCTTAAAATGGAAATAGGATGGTACTTTTGCTACATCTGCCGCTGTTTGCAAAAGTACTGTGTGAGTGGTTGTGGTGGCCCAACTAACCTAAACTTTAAAACCCTTTTGAGATTCTATATCCCCATCTTGTATCCCCATCTTAAGTATAGTATTTAGTGCACATGTTTAGAACCAATGATAAGGAGAGTAGTTTTAAGTTTCTGGCACAGTTTAAGGCTGGGAACCAACCCCATTAGATGGATTTGTTTGCTTCTATTTTCTGAAGAATAGGTGACTGTGTCCCTCCTTCGGGAGAGGAGCTGAGCGCAGCAGTCGTGCCCTGATTAACCCCAGAGGTGGGAGGAGGCCAGACCGATGCTGCATAATTCCAGTTAAGCCACCTAAGCAGTCGAAGGAAGCTTAGCCTGCAGCTTCCTGGATAAGCATGTGTTTGGGGTCAGGGGAGGAAGCAGTGAGGAAGACGCCATTCTCCTGTGGCTCCTCTCTGATGCACTCAAGTTCAAAAAAAGCAGATAAAGGCACAGAAGTTTTACACAAAACAGACTTTGTTTTGTTTTATTTTTAAAATTTTAAGAGCTTTGCATAATTAAGATAGAATTTTTGTACCTTATGAAATTATCAGATGAGAATGAATATGGGGGGAGATTTAGAGATTTTAATAGAAGATACATGTTCAGTTCCCCTTTGAAAAAATCCCTAAAAGTTACCCTGAAAAATTAATTCCCTTTTGTTGCAGTCCTTTCACTGTATCATTATGCAATTATAATCACAAACTATTGCCCTTACACTGTATTGTTAGAATCCTATCCCCTTGTTCCTTAGTTTCGGAACAGATTTTGTTGTTTGTGTTTATATTCAGCTAGTAAACAGTTCATTTCTTCAGCAATTTAGGTTCCAAATTTTCTGTAGGTATCTGGCCCTTGGCTTGTTTTTGCCACTTCTGGCTTGACAGTCTGTTGTTGAAATTCAGTTTCTACAATCAGCAAACATTTGTTTGTTGGAAAATGTGTTTTTTCCCTCCAAATGCCTAAATGTGTTGTGCTTAAAACTTTGATCCCTTTTGTACTTTCCTGGTTTTGTGTAGACCTAACTTTGAGTAAGTGGATGGATTCACGTTCATAAATGAGTTTAGTGTGCCGGTTCCTACAGTTTGCAGTGGGTTTTGAAAGCAGGTTCATTGTTTTTAGTAATAAAAACCTTTTACAGTATTCACGCTATGCTGTCCAATCTCTGCAGGTGCTGAAGAGAAAATTTTGGAAGAGTTTAAAGAAACACACAATGCAGACTCTCCAGATTTTCAGCTCCAGGCGATGATCCAGGCTGCTGGCAAGCTAGTGCTGATTGACAAGCTGCTGCCAAAACTGAAGGCTGGTGGCCACAGGGTGCTTATCTTTTCCCAGATGGTGCGCTGCTTGGACATACTGGAAGACTACCTCATTCAGAGACGGTGAGGGCCACAGTACCACGGGGTAGAAAGGAAATAAAAAATGACCTTTCCCAGGGCCCTACATGGTTCACCTTGAAGTGACATTTATGATAGAAGGGACTGAGTAGGGAAAATGTGTTATGTGTTTTTTTAAAAGCTATAGATGTACATGACATTTATTCTGTATAGTGACTTTGGAAGGACACTCTGCATGATTTTGTGGGCAATTTTGTTTTCCATTTCTTTCATTTGACTAAGGGAGAATACTTCTTCCCTAACGTTGAAATTGTGTGTTATTTTACAGTTAGAGGTGTCAGCTGTTTTTAGGGTTTAGATGTTTCACTGGAGAGGAAGTAAAATGTAGTTTTGGGGCATTCGATCAATTGTATAAAAACTACAACAAAACCTATTTGCTCTGAAATTATTTCTGATAAATAATACTCTGTCAATATATGTCGCAAATTGTATTACTTTCCTTAAAATTAAAAAAACAAGTACATTGTAGCCATTTGTCAGGCCTACCTGTTAATACTGACATTTTCCAGGTACCCATATGAAAGGATCGACGGCCGAGTAAGAGGCAACCTTCGCCAGGCAGCTATTGACAGATTCTCCAAACCTGATTCTGATAGGTTTGTTTTCCTCCTGTGTACACGGGCAGGAGGTTTAGGCATTAATCTAACTGCTGCTGATACCTGCATCATCTTTGATTCCGACTGGAATCCCCAAAATGATCTCCAGGTAAACATGCAAGAAAATCTTCCTGATGCCTTTTTTTTTTTTTTTTAATAAAGTCATTCTACTATGACAGAGAATCCCCCGTCAAACCAATAAATTAAAGTCATGTAGTCACTCAGGCGGTGTCCCATCATACAGGCAAATGAACCAACTAGTAATCAATTTATTAATAATGTAAAAGTAATTTCTTTGTATGTTAATTCTCTTCTAAACTACACCTCTGTTTATTGGAACAGATGCTCTGCTAACTGACAATTGAGTATTTCTTTGGTAGCCATTAATTTCCCTTTTCTTCCAGGCTCAGGCTAGATGTCATAGAATAGGACAGAGCAAATCTGTGAAAATCTACAGGCTGATTACAAGAAATTCTTACGAGCGGGAGATGTTCGACAAGGCCAGCCTGAAGCTCGGTCTGGATAAGGCGGTGCTACAGTCCATGAGCGGACGGGACAGCGCTGCCAACGGGGTGAGCTGCACGCGCCCCGCCCACCGCGCTCTCGGCCCCGCCCAACGTGCTCTCGGCCCCGCCCACCGCGCTCTCGGCCCCGCCCAACGTGCTCTCCGACTGGCTCCAAGGCTGACCGTGAGAAGTCCCCCAGCATCCGATTGCTTTTTAACCTCAATATTTAAGCAATATTTTGACCCCTCATTTCCTTCGTTATGATCAGGTTCACCCTCTTTGAGGAAAACAAAACATTTGCTTAGTCTACAGACATTTCAGTTTTAAATTATTTAAAATATTTCTCTAAAACAGGTACAACAGCTTTCCAAGAAAGAAATAGAGGATCTTCTACGAAAAGGGGCCTATGGTGCACTCATGGATGAGGAGGATGAAGGGTCTAAGTTCTGCGAAGAAGACATAGATCAGATTCTCCTCCGACGAACCCACACCATCACAATTGAGTCCGAAGGGAAAGGCTCCACGTTTGCTAAGGTGCGAGCTGAGCTGGAGGCAGGTTTTCTGTGGGAGTGCAGTGGAGTTCACATCCAGCACCTTGTAAAGCGCTCGTGTGATGCATGCGTAATGTTTGCTTTATATTTCGAATTAAGTAATTATTAACTCCCCGTGGAGCCCCTAATGCATAAAACATTCTTTGTTTGTGTTTTGGGTTCTGTTCTATGTACATGGCACCTGGTGGTCACCCTCGCCTCGCCCTCAAATATGCCTCCCCCACCCCGCCCCCCAGGCTGACCCTTTCCCTGTGCCTTTGACCCTGCTCCCTCCCCTTCTTGAGACGCAGGCCACAGCAGCCAGGGTGCTTCTATCCCAAAGAACTCCCCTGTCTTTAACTCCGGCTTCAGCTCCATAAGTCGCCTCTCACAGCTTAAGTCCACAGAGGCATTATTTACACCAGCTGTCTCTGCTGCCTCCCTTTCTACTTATTTTTCAACTTCCAGTGTGCACCCCTCCCCCACGTCTTTATCAGACCAGCTCTGGAGAAGGTCACCACTGGCCGAGAGCCCCTTCTGAGGCGTCACCTGCGTGCGGTCCCACCCTTCCACAGCCCGGCCCACTCTCCACGTTCACTTTTAACATCTTTATTGAAATGTAACTTACCACAGAATTCACTTATTCGATGCCTTTACTATATTTATAGATGTGTGCGACTGCCACCACCTCTAAGTTCAGAACATTTCCATCACCCTGGAAGGATCCCCATGCCCGTTAACAGTCAGCCCCGCCACCCGCACCCTAAATCCTTGCAACCATTGATCTACTTTCTGTGTCTACAGATTTGCGTACTCTGGACATTTCCTGTAAAGGGAATCATACAACATGTGGTCTTTCGTGTCTGGCTTCATTCACTCAGCTTAACGTATCTGAGGTTCACCCTTAGCGTAGCATGTGTCAGTAATTCCTTCCTGTTTATGGCTGAGCTGTGGTGCATTCCATGTCTGTATCTCATTTCCCAGTTGATCATGGACATTGGGGTTTATTCGTTAGTTGATAGTGAAGTGTTGGTTATTATAAATAATGTGAACATTTGCACACAGGTTTTTATGTGGACATGTGTTTGCGTTTCTCTTGTGTAGACACCAAGAATGGAGTTGCGGGGTCGTGTTCACTCCATGTTTAACCTGTGAGCAACTGCAGGGCCATTTTTTAAAGTGACTCTACTGTTTTCTTTCCCACTAGCAGTGTTTTCGAGTTTTGTCTTCTCCACATGCTCAGCGACAGTTTTTATTGTCTGACTTTTTGATTGTAGTTATGTATTAGTGAGTGTGAAGTGACAGCCCACTCTGGTTTGATCTGCATTTTTCTGATGCCGTCGAGTGTCCTTCCATGTGTTCATTGGCCATATGTATATCATCTTTGGAGAAGTGTCTATTCTAATCCTTTGTTCATCTTCTGAGTTATTTGTGTTTTTATTATTGAACTTTAAGAATACTCCATATATTCTGGATTAAAGTTCTTCATTAGATAACGCAATTTGCGAATATTTTCTACTAGTCTTAATGGTGTTTAATGTTAATGAAGCCCAGTTTACCCATTTTTTCTTTTATCATTTGTGATTTTTGTGCATTGTCTAACTTAAGGTTACAAACATTTGCTCCTGCATTTTCTTCTAAGAATTTTATAGTCTTCACTTTTATATCGACATCTACAGCCGTTCTGAGTGAATTTGTGTGTGGCGACGTGTGAGGCAGGGGTGTCCTGCTCCCTCCTTTTGCATGTGGACAGTTGTCCCCGCTCCTCTCCTCTGGGCTTTGTGTCTCAGCATCTTACCGCCTCTTTTCAGGTTCTTTCCTCAATCCTCACAGGCATGCCCATGTTTAATATGTGCAAAACCGTTTCTGTCTTCCCTGTCCTTCCACCCTCTGTGCATGCACAAGCATACACATGCACACCTATTTGCTCGCCTACGTACCACCATTCAGGTGCCAAAGTTGGATGCTGATGTTTTTCCTGGCTTCCTCCTCTTCCTCTTCCATGTTTTACATCCACTCAGATTCTGACTTCTTCAGTTTTGCCTTTTAAAGAATGATCTTTATTCCTTTCTGCTAGAGCTGTTTTCAGTCTTCATTATTTCCTCCCTCAACTACAGTAGCCTGTCTACACTGTCCTATCCTCCAAGACACAGGTGACTTTGGATAGGATCGTGTCCATCTCGAGATTATTCCCATTTCCAGAGAATTTACTGCTTCCTTGGGACAGAGTTCAGACTCTGCTAACAGGACATGCAGGGCCCTGCTTGACTTGGCTTCTGCCCGCTGCACCTGCTCGCTCCTTGGCCACTCTCCCTGACCACCCTCATCCCCAGCCACGTGACTCAGTTGATTGCCAGTCTTCTCCTCTGTGCCTTTGCATGTGCTCTGCCATGAATGTTTCCACATGCTGTCTTGTTCTTTGAGCTTTAACAGTCTGATCCGGGCATTTTCTGAAGAGCCCGTTCTGTCCTCCCAGCAATGCCTTGCCTGTGCCCCCACCGCCACCCCTGCCTGGACCTCCGTATGTCAGTTGCACCTGCACAGACCTTTGTTACCTACCGTCGGTTGTGTTGCATGGTCATCTTTTGTTCCCTGACCTGTCTCAGTCCCTGGACATTGAGCTGCCTGGGCGACAGTCTCCATCCTAGTCCCATCCACTGCAGCATCTGGCACGCAGTGGAAGAATGCACACATGTTTGAGCAAACGGATAGATGAACGCTGCTTTGCATTTTACCTCTGAGAAAAGCATCTCAAAGTAATGCATATTTTTTCTCCTTTAGGCCAGTTTTGTTGCATCTGGAAATAGGACAGATATTTCCTTGGATGATCCCAATTTCTGGCAAAAGTGGGCTAAGAAGGCGGAATTGGATATTGATGCCTTAAATGGGAGGGTGAGTGAGAGGTTCCATTTAAACTCTATCTGATCCAACCCAGAGTCGCATCTTCAGAAGTTGCGAATGTTATCTGCCATCTTTTGTAGAACAACCTGGTCATTGACACTCCGAGAGTGCGGAAGCAGACCAGGCTGTACAGCGCGGTCAAGGAAGACGAGCTGATGGAGTTCTCAGACCTGGAGAGCGATTCTGAGGAGAAGCCGAGCGTGAAGCCCCGGCGGCCCCAGGACAGGGCCCAGGGCTATGCAAGGAGCGAGTGCTTCAGAGTCGAGAAGAATCTGCTCGTCTACGGGTAAGCTAGACGCCTATGAAAATCAGAATTTTATTTTAAAAATGGTTAGAGTCCCAGTTTGCATAGGAAAACAGCATTCATGTTTGGGTTTCTGTGACTCCCCATAGTATAGCCAAGCAAACTGGGCAGCACCTCTGATGGCGCCGTTTGTTGCCGACAGTCCTCAGAAGGGTTCAGATCCTCGTGGATTTGAAGGTGCACAGGTTTGTCTCTTCAGGAGTTATGTCAAATCCAAATTCACTTGTTAATTATTAGTAACTCAGGACGTTCTCAAAATTACAAAATCTTTATTACTTTAACTTCATGTAAAGTTTATGGCTATAGTAACCTTTTAGTATTTTTTGTTATAAAAGTTTGTTAGAGACAGTCATCTCCCTTGTAAAGCTCTTTGAACTCATCTGAAACATGAACAGGCAGTCATTTCAACTCTCTGAATGTGTCGTCTCTGAGTCTCTGTGGCACCCCACACAGGGCTTTGAATGTCAGGATGCTCGGCAAATGTCTGAATCTCTAAATAAGAGTTCTTTAGCAAATTCCATTCAAATAAAAAAATGCCACCAAAACAATATTTCTATTGATCTGATATTTTATCTTTGATAATTTTTTTTCCGGCAGAAACCATTCAGCTTATGTGGCAGACAGGCTCTTACCTGGCCTTTGTCTCTCCTGTTGGCTCTTTCCGTGGGCACGCCAGCTTTTTTCTGTGAGGTCAGACCTCTTTGTGTCTTTCAACGTGCCACACTCTTTCAACAAGCCCTTCCCGCCGCCTGGAGCCAACCGCACCCCCAGCGCATAGCCTCGATCTGCCCAACCTGTCCTTGACATCCAGAGTAGGGGCCGCCCTGGAGCCCTACACTAGCAAGTCTGAGCTGCACTTTGCATTACACACATGACTTCAGGTCGTTGGCTCCTGCTGCTGAGACCCAGGTAGCAGCTCCTTGTGGACAGGGGTCTTTCTTTGTGTCCTCAGGGCAGAGTGCAGTGCCAGCAGACCCACAGTGAGCGCTGAACCAGTCTGTTTATGGAATAAATGAAGTTGAGCTAAAGTCCATCCTATGTCTAAGTAGCTGTGTCCCTCCCACTAATTATCTGCCCGCTGAGCATCTTCTCCTGTTTGTTCTCACACGGCGGAGAGACTCCGCACGTGAGCCCTTTCCTCCTTGCACTTTGCTTCCGTGTTTCAGCCTAATGCTCAAAGTTGAGAATTTTGCTAGTAATTGTAGAAATGCAACATCTTGATAACTCTTGAAGCTAAGAAGTATGTCTAGAGCATACGGTCTTGTAGTACAGCCTTACCTGCCTCCTGTAGGCATCACTGTATATTGAACACCTACTTTGCACTCGGCACTGTGCTAGGATACTCTCAGACACCAGGGACCCTGTGAGCAGAATTGTCACAGCACCTTCTCAAGGCAAGCAGGTGAACAAGCAGGCATGCAGTAAACTGCAACGGTGCCTTGGCAGGGATGCTCTGTGCAGACGTCTCCTCTCCTGTAAGACCCAGCTCAGGTGTTCTCTCCTCACTTCCAGGGCTTGGGAAACAAAAGAAGGAATTCCACGTAAGGTGCCATGTATAGTCGGTGACTCAGTGGGTGTCATGTATTAGCCAGGATGAGAGGGAGTGCTGGGCATTGGGCAGGGAGGAGGAGAGAGTTTCCAGCAGAGAGAGCAGTGTGTCCAAAGGCCTAGAGGCGAGGGCCAGCCTTCGATCTGAGGAACAGAGAAGCTCATAGCAGCCAGAAGGGACCAGGCCGGGGTGAAAGGCAGGCGTGCTGGACCAGCACCGTGCTCCCCACTGCTGAGGCCCCCACTGTGTGCAGCTCTCAGTGGGGGTCAGGAAGAAGGCAGCGGAGGGGCTCGTTCCTGTCTTGAGTACCACCCTGGGGGCCCGGTCAGCCATAGGGTGGGGAAGACGCGGCTCGGACAGCATCTGCCTGTCTGCAGCATGCTGCTCCTGCACGGCGCCGCGTGTGACGTGGGATTACAGCCCTAACTGCACAGTTCAGGTCCCGCGGTGTGCCCTCTGTGCAGTTCTGTCCACAGTCCTTTCTCCTGCCCCTTTCACATGAGGCCCTGACGGATGGCCGAACGTTTTTCCTGAGTGCTCTCTCTGTCTCGTATTTGGAGCTAGCACTCTCTGTTTCAAAAGGAAACTTGACCATGTTCACAGTCTCTCATTCATTATTGTGGCATCCCTTTGGGGCGGGTCGATGCGGCCACCCTCCTGAGCACCGCATCCTTGACCTGGGAGAAGTCACTCCCTCCCACCTCGTGCACCATGCGCCTCAGATGCTTGGTCACCGTCGAAGCATACAAGCCACGTCGGAGTGAAGCGTGCGCGGTGTAACATGCCCAGGTCCCGCTTGCTTTCCTGTCCTAAAAGTCGCTGCCACTGCCCGAGTCTGCCGGGAAAGCCCGCTCAGCCCTGCGGGTGTTGCTTCCGTGGCACTTCCGCTTCGGAATGGGCGCTTTTAACTCTCAACCCTGGGGTTGCATTCCTATCACCTGATGTAAAATTACTAGTTTTGACCCAGGATTTCGTAACTCTGAGACCTGACTGAAAGCCTAGGCCCAGATCTAAAATGAGGCACCATCTGCATGCTGGATGTTTGCTTTGCAGTTGGGGACGGTGGACAGACATCCTTTCCCACGGACGCTACAAACGTCAGCTCACCGAGCAAGACGTGGAAACCATCTGCAGAACCATCCTCGTGTACTGTCTCAACCATTACAAGGGGGATGAGAACATCAAAAGCTTCATCTGGGACCTCATCACACCCACGGCCGACGGCCAGACGCGCGCCTTGGTCAATCATTCCGGTAAGTCTGCTTCATGCTCTTTGTGCTACGGGGTCACAGACACCTGCCGGGTACCCTTGTGGTGCAACCTGGACCCCATATTTCCTTGTCTTGTACGTCGAAACATCTGACTCTGACATTGTAATTGGGGTTGTAAAACGCTGCTTCGATGATTGTGATTATTGTGATGATTATGATTCTAGGTTTGTCAGCCCCAGTGCCGAGGGGAAGGAAGGGAAAGAAGGTGAAAGCCCAGAGCGCGCACCCCGTGGTGCAGGACGCCGACTGGCTGGCCGGCTGCAACCCGGACGCTCTGTTCCAGGAGGACAGCTACAAGAAGCACCTGAAGCACCACTGCAACAAGTAGGGTTTCAAGGGCTGGTTGTGGAGAGCTCACTCTGTCCCTAAATACACACACACGCACACGCACACACACACTCACATACATGCCCGCACACACACACATACACACACACTCACACACATACACGCACACACATGCACATACACTCACACACACACATGCACACACATGCACGTGCATACACACAGGCACGCACATACACACACACACACAAATTAAGAGACTGTTTAGCCACAGTTGCTATCTTTGCACAGCCTTACTGTTTTTCTTGACTCACATGACAGCATTCCTTCAGATGACTGGTTTTTACAATTGTGATAAAGATACATAACATAGTTTTTTAATTTTACTGTTTTAACCACTAGTAAGTGTAGAATTCATTGACATTAATTACATTCAAAATGCTGTGTACCCATCACTACTATCTATGCCTAAACCTTTTCATTGACCCAGATATTAACTCTGTGCCATTAAACAATAACTTGCTTCCCCCCAACCCTGTGCCTCGTCCCCAGGTCCCTGGAACTACCGTTCTACATTCTGTCTCATAAAGGGGCCTGGGCTAGGTACCTCATAAGTGGAATCGTACAGATTTGTTTTTCTGTGTCTGCCTTATTTCGGGTTGATCCATGTTGTAGCTTGTACCAGGATTTCATTTCTTTTTATGGGTCAGTAACGTTCCATTGTATGGACAGACCCCATTTTGTTTGTCCAGTCATCTGTCAATAGGCCTTTGGGTTGATGGACACCTTTTGACTATTGTGGACACTGCTGCTATGATATTGTGGGTAACTAAGTTCTAAGTGGTACGTGTTAGGGAATTGTGGTTCGCTTTCTATGATCCTACCTTCAGCTGACTGCTTTCAGTGGCGGGACTGGGAAACTTACATGTTATTTTTAGCTTAATAATACCTCAGTTGCTAGGTCCTTTTTTTCTTACCTATGAGCTTAGACTCATATTTTTTACCTTTATTTCCAGAACTTTATTATATGCAGCTGAAGAATATTGATTCTGAGTTTATTTCATCGCTTAGAGCTGTGGTAGCTGTCTCCATCTCAAACTAACGTGCGCACGTGTTGATGCCTCTCTCGCCCTGCGCCTGCGTCATTCGGTACCAGGAGTGCAGGCCGCACTGCTGCTGAGCGGCGCTCTCGCTTCCTGGCTCCGCGACCTTGGGCACGTTTCCTGACCCCTTTAAGACTCACTTCCCATGTTAGTCAAGTAGAGCTCAGCACAAGATTTCACTTGGATGAGACAGGATATAAATAAGTATATGTGTATCTCGCTTTTTAAAAGTAGCGACCAGTGTCTGAGCACATAATACTGCACCTGCCAAGGGCTTCATGTGGGCTCCGTTTGAGCTGTTTCATGTGTAGCACTGTTTTATCCCCATATACTGACAAGGAAACTGAGACTCGGTGCTTAAGGTCCCTCAGCTAGTTAAGGGACAGGGCCAGGCTGGGGACCCCAACCAGACCAGGGGGGTGCCTTCGCTCTTCCCCATCTACCTCAGAAGCCTGCCTCCCCCTTGGGCTGTCTCTCCTCCTGGAAGATAACTCCTGGAGAACACCTGTTGCCCCCGGCCCTGCTGACTAATGGCTCTTGTTCCTTTTAAATACAAAGGCACTTTCAGGGCCTACCTTTGATTGCTATCTTTAGATTTTGATGAACAAGTATTTTCCTTCTTGGGTCTTCACACCATTACCTCAAACTATGTTGGTGCCTCAGAAACTGTTTCGTTGTTACTGCTGAAGCAGAATAGTTCTCCCTGAAATCCTGCCCCGCTTACAGCTGTTAGAAGATTTCTGTTTCCTTGTGGTCTGTGTGAACTTGGGGTCAGTAGCCTTCTGAGTTCTGGATTCCGAGCAAACCCTAAGTGAAGTGGTTGAGTGTGGGAGCAGTGGCTCTGGTTCCCGGATCCCAGTGCGGTGGTGGTGGTTTGTAATGCTCTATTCTAACGTCAGTAACAGACTTTCGTAGAGCACCCTCCGTGATTGGTGTGTGAGCTGTAACTGGCCTTCTTCTCACCTGCCTCCTTTGTCTCAGAAGAAGCCTGGTGGTGCTCTCCATCTCCTGTCTGGTCCAAGCACGCGGCCCAGTTCTTCCTAGTGTTTCACTCCCTGAGATTCCTCACGATCTGAAGTGAGGCGCTGTTCTAAGTGGTAAGAGAGAAAATAAGACCCAAATGGAGGATTTCCTAGAAAACAGCTGCCCAGTTAGTGCTCTTCAGAAGTTTCAAGAGACAAAGGCAAAGACAGAGGAACTGTAAAGGAGGCGAAGCGGACAGAGCAGTGTAATGCCACGTGTGTCCTAGACTGGGTGCCGGTCCAGAAAATGGTCACTCATGGGACAGCCAGTGAGAGGTGAATGAGGTCTGGGGACCCATCCTGTCCTGTCTGACTTCACAGGTGCAAATTCCTTCGAGTCACAGCCCACCTCCCGTCCACCTCGTTACCCTGCCGGCGGTACCTACCGTATCTTCCTTCCATAGGGGCACTGAGCTTGCCAGTCGTGTCGGTTTGAAATTTTTCCTCTAGAAAAAAGATGGCATTAACAGTTAGTTCATAAAAGTCTCCATGTGACTAAAATTCCTCCCACACTAATAAACTTGACCTCCCACCAAATGAAAGAGAAACCGTTGAGATCGCTGCCACTGCACTGAGTTGTGGTGAACAAGAGAATCCAGCCCAGGCCGGGAGGGTATTTCCTCTGTGAGTTCTCAGAACGGGCCTGAAAGCTCTTCTCTAACCAGAGAAGACAAAATGTGCCAGCCACAGAGACCCAGGTTGTCACTTTTCCTTTTGCTGGTTCGGTGGCCCACCCAGTTTTTCATCTTATCAAGAGAAAGTAACTTAAAAAAAAAAAAAAAAAGAGTTATCCAGAATGAGTGCTTACCTTGGAATGTATTCAGATATTTGCAGCCTCACACTTTGCCTTTCTAGAGCCAACACTGGCCAGGAGAAGATCCTGGTGGAGAGGAAGGAATGTCGTGGGGTACCTACTCATGCGTGATCAGGAGCGGTCTGTTTTCGTGAAGCTGTCTCTACTTGCCATTTGATATTTTCAAGGACAGTTGCCACATCCTGAGAGGCAGTGTGAAGTGGTGGAGTCAGAGGCCTAATTCTGAGTGGTCCATGCTCAAGGTGACTGTGACCTTGGCTATGCCACTTGTTTCTATTAGCTTCGATTTTCACTTTTGTAAGATGGGAATGGTAACTTTCCCCCACTTCATCATAGGGTCATTGTGAAGCGGAAGTGAGCTGGTGTAGTAATTATGATATGTTGGTTGAGAAGTGTGTACCAGGATTGCTCAGCTGGGGAAGCAGTACTTGGTATCATCATTTACTCACGGCCGACGAGACAGCACACCCAGGGCTGGACTTGAGTACACATAGGCCTTTGGGATTTACCTGGTGGGCTTTATTGAAAGAATTATGTTTGAGGCCATCGAAGAAATCCAAGTGAGATTAAAAATCTGGTTCCTAGAATTCCAAGGGTTTTTAAACACCGATTCCTTGAAAATGACTAAGAACTTCAATGAATTTGACATTGTAATCTCCTTTGTAATGTTTTATTATTTTTTTAAGCTACAACTTAGGCTTCCAGGTAATATAAACTACAAGAAATAAAAAACATTTAATTAATATTCCTTAAGGGAGAAGAGCAAGGGCCCACCCCTGCCCACCCCCGCCCACCCCCATCGCCATCTTCCTTTCTCAGAAGCAAAGTTGTATAATCTGAAAAACCTGACATTCCATATTGAGGGTTTATTGTAAGGTAGTAAAACCAGATTTTATATTGCGTTTATTCCTACAACTTCTGATGTGCTTCCAAAAATGGTATTAAGGCAGCAGCTGAGGAAATTTTATGAGATAATGAAGCAGAACAGTTACTGAAAGCCATCTGCTCAGTTGTTTACAAACTTGCTTCAATACTTCAGAGGCAATGGTAGGGTACGTGTCTAAACTTCACAAGCTGCACTAGGTAGAACTAAATGAAGTGCGCCTGGGCTGGGCTGAGCTCGGTCCCTCTCTGTGCAGTGTGAGCGGTTGCCAGGCAGGCCTGTTGGAAGCCAGCAGAAAGCACCACACAGAGGTGATTATGTGCCACCATCTGTCACGCTTCAAGCCTACCATACAGCATGGCTAATCAGCCTTGGCAGGATGATGGATGAACAGCAGCAGCTGCCAAAAGCCACTGTTGGCAAACAGTCCTGAAGTTAAGAACTTTTTCCCCCCTCCGTCTTCCTCTCCAGGGTCCTGCTGCGTGTCCGCATGCTGTACTACCTAAGACAAGAAGTTATAGGAGACCAGGCTGATAAGATCTTAGAGGGTGCCGACTCAAGGTTAGTGCACGTGCACGTTGGTTCTCTACCTCCCTGTGATAAGCCGGGTGGTCGGAGAACATCGTGGATTATGTTTCAAAACCTTCATAAACTATTAGTAGCACATACCTTTTATTTTTTTATTTTTTTTATTTTTTTACATCTTGAATGCAGCGCTTGTCCTGTGAGCTTAGGGATGTGATGAGAATCGGGAAAAGCTTGTTTGTATGTATGAGTGTACATACAAAGAGGTGTGAACTAAATCACTGGTGTTTTGAGATGACCTTTAAAATGGGACACTGGGTGATAAAGTTCATTTCTGGTCATGGTGGAAAGTGACTGACTTTGCCCTTTCTTTTAACCTTTGCTCATTCCTCTCCACGATGCTCAGGTGCTTATTGAGGGAAGGGGGCATGTGAGTGCATGTATCATCTTCATTACATGGAATTCTTTTTAATACTGGTATTTGTTTTAAGTGTTACGCAAATGGTTGTCTTTATAGTGAGGCCGATGTGTGGATACCTGAACCTCTCCATGCTGAGGTCCCTGCAGATTGGTGGGATAAGGAAGCAGATAAGTCTCTCCTGATTGGAGTGTTCAAACACGGTAAGTGACGTTTCTGTTGGACCACATCTTGACCATGTGGCTTTGTCTTTATTTAGAGCTCTTTGCATACTCTTTTCCAAAGTCATAATATTAATGAGGATAGTTCCAAAGGACTCTTGGCGTTTACCATTTTCCTGCACTAAAAATCTAATATGAACTGTAAATATCAGATGCTGTTTTTGAATGTTTGTTGAGTATTTGAGAAGAAAACATTTCTTTCTTGGCTGTAAATAAAACCAAAACCATATTTGTTTTAATAATAGCCAAATTGTCCTATAGCTCTCCCTAAACTTTGCCTCCAGCACGGCTCCCCTTGCTGGCTCTGCCAACCCGTGTCAAAGTGGACGGTGGGCTTAACCTCTGCTATTAATCTGTACAAGTGCCTCCTGGGCTTTGTTCCAAGCAATATTTCACAAATGTCAGTGCTGAGAACTCTCGGCTCCCCTGAGTGGGATGCAGCCTTGTTAACTTTGAAAGGCTGGGGATGCAGAACTGGCATGATATATACAGTGAGCGATTCCTGATTATAATCCCAATTCTCTGGGGGTCGCAGAGGTATTCTCAGCAGCCCAGCCTGACTAAAGGGGAGAATGATGGCTTATAAAACCTTTCATGATTACAGTTTGGCTTGCGGCTCTACAGCAGTTAGGAGCGGTGTGTTGTAGTACACATCCTAATTGAATTGTGCTGTTCTGCCTATGTACTGCAGCCGCGTTCTGTGAGCTCGGCCTAAAAATCATTTTCCCGCAGTGCACTGTTGGGATCTGCCATTTCCCATCTAGTCAGCTCGGGCAGTCAAAAAGCAAATTGCAATTTGAAAACCATAGAGGGAACGGTGTCATCTTACTGACATGCATCATCCTAAACCTAATAAGACAGGTTCGCTGGCCTTACGAAGACAGGGGTTTTTCAGCCGGTGGTGCAAGTTCCTGCAGGACTGGAGCTGTTCATCAGGAGAATGGGGTGGACTCGGAGAGCCACTGCAGGGGTCAGGCAGGGACATCACGAAGCCTTTTAAATGTCAAGCAAAATTAGATCTTGGGGAAAATAGGGTCAAAAATCTTCCCTGTCATCTTGCAGTTATTCTGAAGCTGTTTTAGTAGTTGCGATCATTCTGATAACATCCCTGAAATGTAAATTGTCCCCCAAAATCTGCCCTGGAATTCAGGGTTCCATAGAATGCTCTACTAAAATCAAGTTCTTTTAAATACAACATAAATGATAATCTTGATTGAGAAATAAATGGAGTTCTTGTGTCATGGTAGCGTGTGAGTTTACCAGTGACGGACCTCTCTCTGTTTCTGTGTGTGTCCTCTGTGGGCTGCTGGGGCTGGCACAGGCTACGAGAAGTACAATTCCATGCGAGCTGACCCCGCACTGTGCTTCCTGGAACGAGTCGGTATGCCCGATGCCAAGGCCATAGCTGCCGAGCAAAGAGGAACAGACATGCTAGCAGATGGCGGTGATGGGTAAGAAGGACATTCTAAAATTTTAATAAACTTTATGTCAGCATCACATCTATTGGCGGGATCCAGTTCTTATACTGCGCTGCGCACTATATTGCGCCTGATTTGAACTTAGCGACGTTTTCCAGTGCGGTCCGTTTGTATATCGTAACGATGATTTAAACGTGGTGTATTATCTGGGTAATCTGAAACTCATTTGTCTTTTCCGAACGATGACAGCCCCCTTCCTCCCACAGCTCCCCTCCCGCTACTGCTGCACTTTTAAACACAGATAGAGTGGCTTTTGATGTTGAACCCAGAATTAAAAGTTGCATTAGGCAGACTGTTACTCTTCCCCAAGTCCCCTTCATTCACTTGCTTATCAGTGTGATTTAAACATTTTTAAATATTTTCTATAGGGGAGAATTTGATAGAGAAGATGAAGACCCAGAATATAAACCAACCAGAACGCCATTCAAGGATGAAATCGATGTAAGAACTCGAGTATATTGACTTTTACAGCACCAGTAAAATATCATATACCCACATAAGACTTGTTAAACTTTATAAATAATGGCCTAGTCTTTAAAAGATAGAGCAAAATGAAGCCCTAAATTAATATAGTACTGTTTCTTGCTTTGTTTTCAAGGAATTTGCAAATTCTCCTCCAGAAGATAAAGACGAATCCGTGGACATGCGCGCCTCAGGTATGGCTCCGAGGAAGCTCGTCAAGCCGAGCGGACGTGCGACGCGGGCGTCGTCACGTGTCCGGGGACACAGCGGCTCTGTGACAGAGCCTCCCAGTGTGCTTTCATCTACAGTGACTCATCTCTTTTGTGAATAATTTTAATTCTTCTTTATTGTTGGTTTTTCATGTTTTTTTGGATTAAAATTATTTATTTGGTTTATACCAATTAGTGAAAACTTAAGCATCTTTAGAAATATATCTCTTAGGGATTGGGCATTTGCCAAATATCTGAATGATTGCTAGTTCTGTAAAAAATACTGACCTTTCGCCTAATGTAAAATCATTAGCTAACAATTATGTGATCTTTTTTTTTTTTTAATGCAAGATTATTATATTACAAGAGAGGACGCTTACAATGTAGTTCATAGTGTAAAGTGTGTTTCTTTATGTAAGATCAATGTCGACTTGTTTTTTCCCTTAAAGAGTTAAGAAAGATGTGGTTTACAAATTTCATACTATTATTCCTTATTTATAATTTAAAAATGAGGGCACTATGATGCCCTTTCCCACACTGTCATTTGAATGTTAATGAGTCATCTTGTTTTGATGGAAAATCCTGTGTATCGCAAGATTACAGCTACACATTTCAAAAATATTTTTCCACTTCCCCAGGCAAGCACAGTGAGAGTAATGCTGAGTTAGGCCAACTTTACTGGCCTAACACCTCAACCCTGACCACCCGTCTGCGCCGGCTCATTACTGCCTATCAGCGCAGCTATAAAAGGCAACAAATGAGGCAAGAGGCTCTAATGAAGACTGACCGGCGGAGACGGCGGCCTCGGGAGGAAGTGAGAGCGCTAGAGGCGGAAAGGGAAGCTATAATATCTGAGAAACGGCAAAAGTGAGTTTTTTCAGGGTTTTACTCAACCCCTTGTACGATCCTCTCCTCTCTGCTCTTTTAGGCCTACAAGAGGCAGGAGTCACACTCAAGATAAGGACCATCCAAACAACCTGTCTCTCCACCCCCAGAATAAGTACTGTGTATTAAGTTTAGGGCAAATAAACTTTAAGCCTCTTTACTCAAGTACAGTTTAAGCTAATGTCTTCTTTCTAATAGGTGGACAAGAAGAGAAGAGGCTGATTTTTACCGTGTGGTATCCACTTTTGGGGTTATTTTTGACCCCATGAAACAACAGTTTGATTGGAACCAATTTCGAGCCTTTGCCAGACTGGACAAAAAGTCTGACGAGAGTTTGGAGAAATACTTCAGTTGTTTTGTGGCCATGTGTAGGCGCGTGTGTCGAATGCCCACCAAGCCAGATGATGGTAGGTCCAGCCAGTCACAAAAGTTCTATCCTGAAAGGCCAGTAAAGTGAAAAATAAGAAACTGAGCAATTTTAGAGCCTCCGTTGGTTTTTCCCCAGCAAATACGATTGTTCTCATGTTTTCAGAGCCGCCCGACCTCTCCATGATCGAGCCGATTACAGAAGAGCGCGCCTCGAGAACCCTGTACCGCATCGAACTGCTGCGGAGGATACGAGAGCAGGTCCTTCACCACCCGCAGCTGGCGGAGAGGCTGAAGCTCTGCCAGCCGAGCCTGGACCTGCCGGAGTGGTGGGAGTGCGGGAGGCATGACCGCGACCTGCTGGTGGGCGCCGCTAAACACGGGGTCAGCCGGACGGACTATCACATCCTCAACGACCCCGAGCTGTCCTTCCTGGACGCGCACAAAAACTTTGCTCAGAACAGAGGGGCAGGTGCTATGTCGTCCCTGAACCCACTGGCGGTCGGATTTGGTCAGGCTCCTGCTGTCATCTCATCTCCTCACGTTCAGGATGAAAAGATGATGGGACAAACTGAAGGCAAAGTGGAGGAGTCTGAAAACACAGCTGCCCAGGACAAACCTGAGGGGAAAGAGGAGGAAGAAGAAACTGCCGGCGGGGAAAAGGACAGTAAGCAGGACCGCGAGGCCGAGGCCGGCGCTGTGAAGAACGAACTGAAAGCTGCGGAGGTCAGTGCGGACACGGGGCCCAAGTCTGTATCAGAGAAAGGTTCTGAAGAGGACGAAGAGGAGAAGCTGGAGGACGACGATAAGTCTGAAGAATCTTCCCAGCCCGAAGGTACTGCCCGGCCACGCAGGCCCCTCTCCTGCCACGCTGCAGTCGCAGCCTGTCACGTGGCGAGGGCTCTGTCTTTGCTTTTCAGGGGTAATTAGTGCACATTTTCTTCCGTGAAGGGATGCTGTCAGGTTGTGCTTAGACGTACGTTCTGCTCTGATGTGGCATGGAAACATATTTCCAACAAGTTAGACTCTCAGAAGAATTTTATGGACATGGCAATTTCTGGATTAAGGATACGGGTTAACTTTATAGTTGCAGCGATTTTTATTTGGACAATTAAATGTGGGGGAGAAGTGTCATCTACTGAGTATATACTGGTAATTATTTTAAGCAGATGTTTAATTTATTTAGTTTTAATTAAAAAGTAAAGGGTAGGACATTAAAAATAACCAGTTTCCCTAAGTCACAGGGAAAGTCACTTGTGCTGTACCAGGCACAAGTAAAAATAAGGTGTATTGTACTATTCTACTAGAGCTGGAACTTTGAGCTTAACCAGTACGTCAACCCTTTTTCCTACGTGGAGGGACATGGGCTCTTGAGTCAGAGACTTGGTTGTCATTCAGCCTCCTCCGAGATTTCCCTGCACAGTGTCAGATGACCAGTGATATAACCTTCCTAAGCCTCTGCTCCTTCATCTGTAAAATGGAAATAACCATCTCCATGAAAGGGCCGTCACAAGCTTTAAACGACAAGGTTTATAAAGTGCCTAATACCATTCTAGCTATATCGTAGGTACTCAATAGAATGGAGCATTGGTATTCACATTTTTCATCATGCCCTTTCTAAACTTCTTTTTCAGTGATGTTCTGGTTGTGACTAATGCACATTAACTCATTTCTCAGCAGGAGCTGTCTCTAGAGGGAAGAATTTTGATGAAGAAAGCAATGCTTCTATGAGCACTGCAAGGGACGAAACCCGAGATGGATTCTACATGGAGGACGGAGACCCGTCGGTAGCTCAGCTTCTTCACGAGAGAACATTTGCCTTCTCATTTTGGCCCAAGGTCCGTGGATTTTATATTGTTTTGTTGACCAAAAAGAGTGGGGGTGGAGGGTAAACTTTGACGCAGTGTATGAAAACTGTAGATTTTTCTCATTTTTTAAAGAGTGATCTGGAAAATCCCAAAGAAAAAAGTCTGTAGAGCACTTTTGAAATGTGATATGAAGGAAAAATAGTAAGAAATAGAACTGTTTATATACATCTTTGGCTCCTTGAGAAGGATTTTTAGGTTAATGATCATGTTGTCCACTATAGTCTATGAATTATTGTTTCAGCAGACATACCCTTTGGCAAAATAAAATGTGTGGACTTTTAAAAAAATTATTTTATCATGGTAAAAAACACATCATGAAATTTATGATCTTAACCAATTTCAAGTGTATAGATTAATAGTCTTCCGTATATTCATGTTGTTGTGAAAGAGATGTCCAGACCTTTGTATCTTGCACAACTGAAACTTGACACCCATTAAACAACCTCTTTTTGATGCTCCTCCTCTTCCCCCAAAGCACACATTCCTGGCAACCCCTGTTCTACTTTTTGTCCTACAAATTTGACTACTTTAGATATCTCATATAAATGGAATCATAAAATAGTTGTCCTTTTTTGACTGGCTTATTTCGCTTACCGTAATGTTCTCAAGGTTTATTCAGGTCATAGCATGTGACAGAACTTCTTTCCTTTTTTGGGCCAAATAATATTTCATTGTATGTATAGACCTCATTTTCTTTATGCATTCATCCATCATTGGGACTTTTGTGTTCCTTGCACCTCTTGGCTTATTATTGTGCTACTGTGAGCCTGAGTGCACTAATATCTCTTTGAGATCCTACCTTCAGTTCTTTTGGACGTATAATCAGAAATTGGAATCCGGGTCACATGGCAGTTCTTTTGTTTCCTGAGGCACCTCCATCTACACCATCTACAATCCCACCAACAATGCACAAGGGGAAATGTGTGGACCTATAAAACTGTGTGTTTTAATTTTTCTTAATCTCAAGTAGAACTTTCGGATTCGAGGCAACTTCCACATTGGGAAGCCTAGTCATCTTCGCTCGGGAGGGGGCGGGCTGTTAATCCATTTGGTCCAGTACAATATGGTAATTCCAAATGTAGTTATCTTTAACCAAAGCAGTCTGGAAATTACTTTTTTTGGCTAACTAGCATAATTTTATAATTATATCCCTGTGTAATTTGGGTCTATTTCAGGGCAGGGAAATAATCATCCTAATCACTATAGCAGGGCTATCTGGTTTAAAACGAACAACATAAAAACCACTTCAATTGACTCATCCCCAGTCTGGCCTTCCATAGTGTGAGCTGCTTAAGAAACAATGTGAAATTTTTAACCAAAGAGCACAGTAGCGAAGACGTCTTTCCCTCTACGTACCCTCTGACTTTCCCCGTTGTGCTACCCTCCCTTATCGAGCACAGAAAAGAGTTCCCCAGATCGGTCAGGTCTGTAGGAGCAGGCACTTTTAATCTATGGGAACTGGGTCTAAGAGCTGTAATTAGAAATTTTTAATGTACACGCTTCAATGAAATTTGAAGTGGTAATAGGTGGGAGATGCAAATTGACATTCATTAGGTGTTCCTAGGTTGGTGCCCATTTCATAATGCTGAACTTTATTAATAGTGACGCTAATGATGTCCCACTTCCTGGGGTCCCGCCGGTGGATCTGAAGCACCGGAGCGTCGAGAAGCTAAATGCAGGGTTCCATTGTTATCTGCCAACATTCACCAACAATTCTTCAGCTTGACTAAAAGCTACTTGTAAAACGTGGGGACATTTTAGAGGTGCCCATAGTACAATGTTGCCTGATTTGTGTGATTCAGTGTTCATAATCGAAGAACATTAGATTTTCTGTGTTGGGGCTACCTTAGGACCCTCCACCATGGCAAAGCACTTTGGGTGGATGCTTGTTTCCTTTACTTTTTGCCCACCAATGATTTTTAAACTTTTTATGCTCTTTAGTATCTCAATGGAAATAGTTATCTAGTCATTTTCACCAGGTCTTTGTTACAGTTTCATGTGACTTTTCTTCTCCCTCTAGGATCGAGTAATGATAAACCGATTAGACAACATCTGTGAAGCAGTGTTGAAAGGCAAATGGCCAGTAAACAGGCGCCAGATGTTTGATTTCCAGGGCCTCATCCCTGGGTACACGCCGCCTGCCACAGACAGTCCCCTGCAGAAGAGGAGCTTCGCTGAGCTGTCCATGGTCGGCCAAGCTGGCATCAGTGCGAACGAGGACCTCACGAGCTCCCCTCAGTTGTCGAAGGTAGGCATGAGCGTTTTTTTGGTGCAGTTCAAAGTTCTCCAAATTTCGTGTTTCCCTGGTCTCGCTGAGAAATACGGCTGCTGTGTCCTCAGCCCTTTTCAATGTCATGAATGTTCAGTGCCCTAAGCTTCTTGTCTTCGCATCTGAAAGCCAGCCGAGGTAGCCGATGCATTCAGGCTCATTGTTTTGTTGGGATTTTTCAATAGGAAGATGCCCTTAACCTCTCCGTCCCTCGCCAGCGGAGAAGGAGGAGGAGAAAAATCGAAATCGAGGCCGAAAGAGCTGCTAAGCGGAGGAACCTCATGGAGATGGTCGCCCAGCTCCGGGAGTCCCAGGTGGTCTCAGAAAACGGACAAGAAAAAGTCGTAGATTTATCAAAGGCCTCGAGAGAGGCAACAAGCTCTACCTCAAATTTTTCATCTCTTACTTCAAAGTTTATCTTGCCTAGTGTCTCGACACCAGTGTCTGATGCCTTTAAGACTCAAATGGAACTGCTCCAGGCAGGTCTGTCACGCACACCTACGAGACATCTGCTTAATGGCTCCCTAGTGGATGGAGAGCCTCCCATGAAGAGGAGGCGGGGACGGAGGAAAAACGTGGAGGGCCTTGATCTGCTTTTCGTGAGCCACAAACGGACGTCATTGAGTGCAGTAAGTTTCGGAGCTCACTTCCATTGTGTGTGCCCATTGATGCCCAGGGTCCCTGTACTGTTGATGACACTGGTCTATGTTCCTTTCAGTGGCATGGCCTTAAAGCTGGCTTCTTCCACTAAAGAAATAGAATTACAATGAGCAAAGTCATGGTTCTGAGCTGGAAAATTGTGTCGAGCATTGATACAGATCACTCGCCCTGAACCAAATGTAGCCGGAGGATTTAGTCTTCCCAAGATCCTGATATATTGATTACTCTCGGAAGACTAGCCCCAAACAGAAACACGTCCTCCTGAGCCTTTAATTTTTACTTCTGAACTCTTGAGGTGGAAAAAGCTTTTGTTGTTAAAAATACTGATTTTTTAAACCTGGCATTTATGAGATTAGTATAAAGGTTTAGTTTTAGATTTAAAGTTTATACTCATATATAAGGTTAGCAATTGCAAATTCTACCTCTATAACTAGTTATTTTAAAAATCTCATCTGAATAAAGATCTGTACCAGTTTAGGTTTGAATAAAATATAAGTGCCAATAGACTTTAGCTTTTTTTTTTTTTCTCCAATTTAAAAGAAACAAGTACAGTGTAATCAAAATTCTCTTCCCTAAACTAGATCAACCATGACACCTAAAAACATGCCCTGTAACTAACGATGGAGATTTTGCCCCCAAGAACCCGACTACGCGCGGCCCCTTTAAAGGGCTAATTCGTGCTGTACAGCGTATGCGGGTCGGGATGAACCCGGTCCGGGCCAGGGTGCTGGCGCTGGGGCTCCCTCCTGTGCCGGAGGGGCTAGGGACAAGGACGAGCTCCTCCGCTGGCGGGACACAGTTCAAGAAACACTGAAGTTTGAAACTGAGGGAAGACAGTTGTTCGTTTTGATATGTTTTTTCTCATTCCATCCCTGCTATTATTTGCCCATTTTCTATTTCTTGAACTTAGAGAAAACTTAATAAAAAAGTAGGAAAAGACGCGGTTGAATTAAAGTCTAGGAATGATAAAATAGCATTTGCTTGCATTTGCCCCCAATGGGGTCTGATTAAAACAGAAGCATTTGGGGGTTATAGTTCATTTTCAGAATTCATCACCAATGCAGCAGTTGTAGCAGTGGTCATTTTTGTTGAGCATATGATGACTTTTAGAATCTTGTGAAAATATACCTGGTAATGGATCAGCTGTGGCTGGTCATTCCCTAAGTTAAAATACCAATTCTAGGTGTGTGCTCCCAAAAGTTGCCTCTCTAGTGATTAGCCTTCCTGCTTGAAACCACTACGTTAACACTTTGATGGATTTTGTTCACTGAAAATTCTTCCTTTGTTAACATCAACAAATTGGGAGATTTCTGCGGTTCACATCTCTTTTCATTTACTGTTGTGTTTAATATTTGAATCACGACACATGCTTGTTTGTGGGCCAAGCGTCAGGAATTAGTAGTCATTGCACCCACTGCTATTTTCCTATTGTAGTTATAAATACAACCATATTAAACCGAAGGCTGACTTTATTCATTTTACGTATTTTAAGCCATCTCTAGGAATTTATCAATATTTTCCTATTTCTAAGGTCACATTTAGCAACTCAACTCCTGATAGAGAATATATTTTTAAATTTTTTTTTTTTAACCGTCAAATGTTGGAATTCGGGGATTCCTCATTTGGTATTGTAGAGGGTTATGTGTATATGCATAAAGTAGAAGGGAAATGCTGACTGATCTATAAATAGAGTGGCAAAGGGGTATAAAGGACCACATGGTACTTATGTGGAACAACACAAATGTTAAGATCTTGTCTGATGTCAGCACTCAAGCTGGAGATCATTTTGTGCTGCCATGAAAAATAGGGTGCAGCCACCGTGCGTCCAGCAACATTGGGAGCTGGCCCTGCCCCTGTGCCAGGCACTGGGATGAGAAGAATAAAGGCCTGATAGGCGTTTGCACTAGAGAACTCGGAGTTTCAGATAAGAATGGATCATAGTGGGAGTGGCGAACAGAGGACATGGGGAGAAACAGATGAGGCAGTTTTCCTAGAGATGGTCATATTTCAGTTAATTTTTAAAGGATTGTATAAGAGTTGGTTATTTGAAAAGAGAGGGCAGATAGGGAGTGCAAAGGGCCTGAGGCCAGAGAGAGCCTGTTGTGCTTGGTAAACAAAGTTAGCAGCTGGGGGGTTTGTGAGTAGGAGAGCGAGGTTCAGCGGAGATGAGCTTGGAGACAAAGTGGGTGCAAGTCATGGAGGATTCTTAAGTGCTATGCTAAAGAACTTGGATTTTGTAGTGAGGGGATTCAGTTATGAAAAGCAACCGGTTACATAGGAGAGAGCTGAGACATAGTGTTTGGAACTAGGAGGTGTACGTTCTAGAAAAACGACTCCAATACAGCAACGTAAAGGTCGGGTTGAAGGAGGTGGACTAGACCAGGGAGACCATTTGGGAATATTGCAGTACTGTGGGTGGGAAGTGAGGACAGCCTGAGCCAACATCGGAGCGGTCGGAATGGAGAAATGGGCTGACCTAAAAGACCTCTGGAGGTTGAGAAACCAGAGTCTGAGGACTGGTCGCTGGGCGGGGGTGGAGTCTGGACGTCAGTCAGGCGGCCCTGTCGGTGCCGCCACATGTACCTAACGCGGAATGCTGGACGGCCCACAGAAGCGTGCTGTGCACGGAGGGCCAGAGAGCTCCGTGTGAAGCTGGCTTTCAGAACAGTTCTTTAATTAAAAAAATTTTAATGACGTTTATCTGTGGATCCCCAAGAGAGCTTGCGAGGCTGCCTTTCGTGCACATCAATCTCAGACCGTGCTGCCCGTGTCGTGTGTTCCTGGTGGCTTGCTTAAGATCGCAAACACGAGCGCTGATGAACTGTGAATTTTCTGCCTAATTACTAATTCTACAGTGTGAAGAATGATATTTAAAGTTCCATCTTCTAATTTAAAAGCTGTTCCAAAATTGACATTGTTTCAAGTAACTTTTTTCTCTTTTCGATCAAAGATCCGTTATGCTTACATAGCATTTTGTTGGGATAGAGCATTGTCAGAATCTTTCTCTCCATGTGAGAATTCAGACTGTTTTCAACTTCCTGCAGGAGGATGCTGAGGTGACCAAAGCTTTTGAAGAAGATATAGAGACCCCACCAACAAGAAACATTCCTTCTCCTGGGCAGTTGGACCCCGACACACGGATCCCTGTTATAAACCTCGAAGATGGGACAAGGCTGGTGGGGGACGAGGCTCCTAAAAATAAGGACTTAGTCGAATGGCTGAAGCTGCACCCTACTTACACTGTTGATATGCCAAGTTACGTACCAGTAAGTGTTGCAGAGCTCGTAGCAGCGGGGAGTCTAGCCGGGACAGTCTCTTTCATTCTCTCATACAACATAGAAATCCCAGGTGCCCCCGCCTTGCTTGAATGTCTCCTCTCTCGAAAGTTTCCCGGTTTTTGTCATTGTATATTCTTCATTAGAGAAACCAGCTTCAGGCCTGTCCTGTGTGAAGGACAGCCTTGTTATTCGAAGATACCTATTATGCATTTCCTTACTTTTTCCATCTCTCCCCGAACAGACATGATCTCTTCAGTTATTCTTTGCCTGGCGTGGTTTCGAGGTGGTATCATTACTGGGCTAACACTCATGAATGCACCTTAATTGGTCTCCAGCCCAGGTCCGACCAGCACAGAATACTGTGAAGCTGTTACCTGCAGAGATTTGAACAGCTCATGCAGCCCAAGACTTTATTAGCTTCTTTTTTTAAGCACGTAACACTCATGCCTTAGATTAAACATTAGACATTATCTCCAGATGATTTGTCCGTAAACTGTTTGCTAGCTAGCAAGGCAAATCTTTTATTTATGCCATACTTACGTGATCGAATTTTTTAAACTCAAATGTAGGATTTTACATGTTGTGTTATTGGGTTCAGCCTGAGCTGAGTTCCTGCCTCTCAGGACGCCCCTCTGGCAAAGGTCCCTTTAGGCCTCGGTTGGTTCTCCTCACGCACAGTCTTGTGTCATGGTTGTGACACCACCTCTGTGCTTATTTGAGTCACTGAGTAGAAATTAGCAAGGGTGCTAGAGAAGTTTCCCTTAAAATTACCACGACTTAGCTAAACATTTGAAGCAAAGACTGTAAGCAGGGTTATGGACAGACAAAAGTGAAAGCCGATTCTGAGCTTACATGTTTGTTTCGTTCCTTAGTGTACAGGGGAAAAAATAGGACTTTTCCCTTTCAAAGAAAAGTATGATTCCTAGTAGTTAGAACAGTTCTTGAAACTTCCATAGTAATTGGAAATGATATGACTGTCATAGGTACTAAATGTAATTTTACTAAATACGTATTTTGTATTTTTTTGCAGAAGAATGCAGATGTGCTGTTTTCCTCGTTTCAGAAACCGAAACAAAAACGACATAGATGTCGAAACCCTAATAAATTGGATATAAACACTTTGACAGGAGAAGAAAGGGTTCCTGTTGTCAATAAACGAAACGGGAAGAAGGTAAACGGGAGAGGGGCCGTGAGCGCAGCGATTTCTTGTCCCCAAAAAAGTATTTTATCCCAACATCTTTTATTTTTTAAAAAATCGCATTTCTTCCAGAATACATGCATATGACGTGTGCACGTATCTGCGCGTGTGTAGACGGAGGAGGGGTGGGGGTAGATCTGTCGTGTTTAAAGCGTGTTCTGCTGCCTCTCCCCAGATGGGCGGGGCCATGGCGCCTCCCATGAAGGACCTGCCCAGGTGGCTGGAGGAGAACCCCGAGTTTGCAGTTGCTCCGGACTGGACCGATATAGTCAAGCAGTCTGTAAGTACGAGCTCTGCGTGTCTGTCGAGAGAGGTATCTCAACACAGCTGCATTCCTGAAGTTCTTTTTATTTTCTGTTGGCCATTAATTACTCACTTACAACTTGCTCTTACCTTAAAAGAACTGGCATAATACATCATGAATACATCATTGTGTCTTGTGTAAATACATCATTAATCCATTGTGGGTTAATCAGACAGCTCTGATTTAAAATGACTATATAGAAATGCAGATTCGCAGGGTTAGAGGCGGATTCACCACAGGGCGATGCCCCAGATGGACCCGGCTAGCAGTCTGCTGTGGGGCATAATGGATGGTGGTTGAGATCATCAAGGTTAGCTGTGACTTCTAATATTGAAATAAACAAAAAATACAACAGTTCCGCCAAAATTTTTTTCCCTATCAGTTTCTTTTTAAAATTAATTTGTTAATAATGTCTTGATTCTTGTTTCTTTGAAGTACCCAGTAAAACGGCTTATTTTTCTTTTGGTGTACAGTTCTGTCAGTCTTAACACATGTATAGTTTTGTGAGCTGCCACCATAATCAGACTACGGACAGCTCTGTACCCCACCCCCCAAAAAAATGTCTCTGTGTTCTCTCCACCACCATCCCTGGCCCCCGACGACTGCAGATCTGTTCTGCAGCTCTAGAGTTCTGGCTTATTGAGGCTGCCGTATAAACAGAGGCGTCCCGTATGGAACCATTAGTTTCACTATCGCACTGAGATTCATCCACGTGGTCACACGTGCCAGAAGTTTGTCCCTTTTCGTTGTTGACCGTCCTCCATCGTGTGGCTGAGCCCCTCCTGGCGTGCAGTCATCAGCCACGGAGGTCTTTCCGGGCCACGTATAGGTTGCATACAACTGCCATATATATTCATGTACATGTTTTGGTGTAAACATAAGTTTTAGTTTTTCTAGGGTAGGTACTGAAATGTAATCTTAATTAAGTTTTCTGTTGCAGCTTCCTTCTCGAGTTAGTTATGGATGCAGATAACGACATTTACCTCACTAATGGAGTAGCCTTTAACAGTTTTTCTGCAGCTCAGCATAATTCAGTGACCTAACGTAATGCTAAAATATAGACTTTTTCTTTCGTAAGTTTTAGCATTGCACTTTTAGAGTAGAAATGATTGCTTATGTATTTCCATTCAAAATGTCAATTTTCAGATCATCACAAAGGCCCACATCGAAGTTAAGTTTTCTTCAGCAGATTTACAGCCACTGTTTGCCTCTCCGTTTCTTTCAGGGTTTTGTTCCCGAGTCGATGTTTGACCGTCTTCTCACTGGACCTGTGGTGAGGGGAGAAGGAGCGAGCAGAAGAGGACGGAGGCCCAAAAGCGAGATCGCCAGAGCCGCCGCCGCCGCCGCCGCGGTGGCCTCCACGTCCGGCATCAACCCTCTGCTGGTGAACAGCCTGTTCGCCGGGATGGACCTGACGAGCCTCCAGAGCCTGCAGAACCTGCAGTCTCTCCAGCTGGCGGGTCTCATGGGCTTCCCTCCGGGACTGGCAACAGCCGCCACGGCCGGCGGCGACGCGAAGAATCCTGCGGCCGTGCTGCCCCTGATGCTGCCGGGCGTGGCGGGCCTGCCCAGCATGTTCGGGCTGGGCGGGCTGCTCAACAGCCCCCTGTCCGCTGCCGCGGGAAACACCACTGCTGCTTCCAGTCAAGGAGAGGCGGAAGACGGCACTTCGAAAGGGGAAGAGAAAGGGAACGAGAACGAGGAGGAGAACAAAGACTCTGAGAAAAGCACAGACGCTGTTTCGGCTGCTGACTCTGCGAATGGATCTGTTGGTGCTGCTACTGCCCCGGCCGGGTTGCCCTCCAGCCCGCTCGCCTTCAACCCTTTCCTCCTGTCCACCGTGGCCCCGGGCCTCTTCTACCCATCCATGTTTCTGCCTCCGGGACTGGGAGGATTGACACTGCCTGGGTTCCCCACGTTAGCGGGCCTTCAGAACGCCGTGGGCTCCAGCGAAGAAAAGGCCCCCGACAAGGCCGAGGGGGGCACCTTTCAGGAAGAAGAGAACTTGGAAGGCAGCGATGCCGAGGAGAACCTGGATAAGACTGCGGAGTCCTCCATCTTAGAAGACGAAATAGCACAGGGTGAAGAGCTAGACTCACTTGAAGGGGGGGACGAAATAGAAAACAATGAAAATGATGAATAACCAGTACCAGTTCCAGTTAAAGTGTTTAAAACTTTTGACAAGTGGTAGTCCTACTGTTTACACTCACAGTTAATGTTCATACCTAGTTTTATAAGCTGTTCTGTAACATAGTGTAGCAAACAAAGAGAAAAAGTCCAAGTCATGTTATACAGGTGTCAAAAGGTATCTCGGTCATTAAGTATTGTGCAGTGCATTATTTATTATCCCTAGGAGAGATGAAATTTGAGAGGTGATCATGTCTTTTTAAGGAAACTTACATAATGCTCTGCTTTTTTTTTTTCCTTTTTCTTTTGGTACCATTGGTATTATAATAAAGAGCAACTTGTAACTGAGAGGCACTAATGGAAGGAAGTGCTGCTCAAAGGAAGTATGAAGTTATATATTTAATTTTTTAACTTTAATTTTTTTTTTGCTGTGAAGGTCAAGATGAAATTTACCGTACATATCAGACTTGCTCCCTCGTTTCCCTTTTTGACTGTATGGGGTTCCCACGCGTGCGCATCCACACACACCCACACACTCTGACAATCTCCACGTTAGTGTGAACGTCTCTGTCCCGAGGCGCAGCAATAATAAGGCAGCTGTTGAATGTGAAGGGTCCCTTTGTAAACTAACCTACTGGGAGGGTTCTCGCCAGACCGAACTACAGTTCCATTGTCGCGTGGTCTCGTAATGCACTGGTATAAACAAAATAAATAGATAAATAAATAAAGAGTGAGAGAATAGAGAATCAGGTACCTTTTTTAAATTAAAGGACTTTGTTACTTTAGCCACAAAGCTAAAACAGCATTACCTCAGCTCTAAACTAGCCTTGAAGTTTACAGACATGACTTTGTAAATGTATTGTTTTTCTTTGTCGTGATGTCCTTTTATTTTTTTCTCTGAAAACTGCTATCATGTAAGATAAAGTGTAAATTGCTGCCAACTGTAGTAATGACGCTTTTAATAAAAGTGACCCACGATACGCAGAAACGTAGTCACAGTGCAGTGTGCAGGGCGCCGTGCTCACGCTGTGTTTCTGTGTTCGCAGTAGGTGCAAACGCAGCGTCCTGGCCTTTGTGCGGTTTCTCGACATGTCCTCTTCTGCTAGATTCGCTGTCGGTGATAGGCCAAACTGATTGTCTTCGGACTAGGCAGGAGGAAAAGCCTGAAATTACCTTCACGTAATTCCACTCCAGATATCTCAACAGAGCCACACACAAAAACCTCCTATTACTGAGAAGACTTAAAAACGTGAGCAGCGTCTGATAATGTGGTACACCAAAGAACAAAAGGGTGAAAGAAAAATGAGGCTTTATTAGGCACAATATCTAGGTCATTTATCCTTGGTTAATGGGTAGAAATAACACAATGCCGCAGTGTCAGCAAGGGACACAAAGGCGCTCTGGTGTCCCGCAGACCAGCGCCTGATGCCAGGCCCTGGAGGACTCGTGCGGGAGGAGAGGGCCCCGCTTCCGCCAGCACCCACAGGCCCGAGCACTGCCAGCTCAGCTCCTGCACCTTTGTGACCTTTGATATTTGAGGTAAAATGTAATTTGAGAACTACTGTTTTCACCTTTTCGTGTCACCTGACCGAACACAAAGCCGTGTTTCCATGGCAGGAGAGGAAGAGATGCCGCCCGCAGCCCTGTGCCTGTCGCCTCCCCACACAGCCTCCCCTGGGCCCAGCGGAGCCCACCCCACCTGACGTGTCACAAGACGGACTCCAAATCCCTTTTTGACAGTGGAGTTCGCTTAATTTATAGCCCAAGATGAAGTTATACCCGGTATGATTCCGGAGAAGGAACGGCTTGAAACCCCCACCCTAGAGATCCTGGGGTCACTTTTGCCCATCGTCATCGTCATCATCATCCCTTGAAAGTTGCCAAGTGGACAGTGTGCATTGGAGGAAAGTGCCTTTAAGAGAATATCCTCTGAAATGGAATTCTTTGAACGTGGAAAATAGAACTAGATCTGCACAAAGTACAGGGAATTTAAATATTTAAATAGCTGAAAAGAATTTGTTTTAAGCCTTAAAATAAGACTTTAGGCAGGGAGACCGTGTTTAATAAAATAAGTTATAAAAGGGCCTCTAAAAAAATTCTTATCATATTGAAAGTTTTCCTGCGACCTCTGTAAATAGAGCATATGGCGTGACTGTTGCTGGTAGAAGATGCTGAGGACAGTGATGGTCGTCAGAGCAAAGACGTCAGTTGCTTGTGGCCGGAGGGAACCCTGAGCGGACAGACGGTCAGCCACAGGCTCTGCACGTCCTCTGGGGTTCATCTTCACTAGGCTTTAAAGTCATTCAAATTTCCACGTTGGCAAATGCTTTTTTTTTTTTTTCTCTAATGGAATTAATTCTTGATATTAGATCTTGAACTGACCTAAGGAAGAAATATTTTAAATGCAGTCTGGTACTTAACGCTAACTATAACGTTTGTCGTGTGCTCAGTGTAACGTGAGCACTGAGGCGCGAAGTGCTTCCCATGGCTTTACTGCTTAATCATCACTTCTCTGTGAGAGAAATGCTGTTTTTCCATGAGGAAACTGAGACTTGGAGAGTTTAAGTAACTGGCCAGTAGTAATTATAGGAGCTGCATTTACACCCAGGCAGTCTGACTTCAGAGCCTGCTTACGCTGTCCTGAGTTACTGTACTCAGGTCTCTGAAAGAAAATCATTATATAATAATGAGCTAAAGTGTGTGGGCATCTTTATTTTTACCTTTTCCCCCCAGATGCCTCCATAAGGAATCTTAAGTTGGAGGTTGGGAATCACAGGAGAGCCTGAGTGAAGTAGAGCCTGCAATAGTGTGAGCTTCGACTCAGGAAGCGAGTCCAGTTAACTCATTTAAATTTGGATTTATTTTGCTCCGTGAGTATATCTATATTTGTAAAGAAGGCAAGTTAGAAAGATAAACTTTCTCAAGCCTCAGAGCTAGTAAATTGCAAACCTGGTGTCTGACCGCAGATGGAGTGAACACCAAAGCCCGGGCCTAGGACCCCTGCGGGTGTAGCTGACATTCACCAGCACATTTACCGGGTACTATGTGCGAGGTGCTGATTTAGTGGCAAGAATACAGCAATGGAAACAAAAACAGGCGAGTCCCCTACTATTGTGGAACATTCTAGTAGGAAAAACAGATGATTTACTGATTACAAATAAAATTTTTGTAGATTCGGGGAAATAATTAAGGTGATAAGGGGGTCAGGGAGGAGCACTCTGTGGAAGGGACAGCTTTGCGTAGCCCCGAATGATGAGAAACAGGAGCCAGATAAGAGCTGATCAGAGAATGTTCTAGGCAAAGGGAACAGCCAATGCAAAAGTCAAGAACTGAGAGTGAGCTTGGAAGAAGGAGGCAGAGGGAGCCTGTCCGCCTGGAAGATCTGGGGTCCAGGGGCCAGGAGGGCCTGGCGGAGGGCTCAGGTTTTCTTTAAAGCGTGGTGGAAAGCCTTTGGAAGATTTTATGCAGGAAGATCATCTGATCATATTCACGTTTTTAAATCAATAAGCACTGTGGCTGCAATGTGAGAGATGCTTGGGAAAGAGAAGTCTGAAATTCTAGTTGGGGGACTGCTGTAGCAACCTTGGATCGAGGTAATGGGTCGTAATAGAGATGGGAAGCAGTGGATGGATTTGGGATATGTTTTAAAGAGAAAGAACCTTCCGTTTAAATTACCGGAGTTATTCGAGTTAACTTGTCAGGCTTACTCCTATTGAAATACACCCAAAGTAAAACCAACAGATACACCCTTTTAAAACTTTTTTAAAGACTTTCATGATTAGTAGGAATAGGAAATTTTCCTGTTATAAAATTATCTTTTCAATTCAATGAAAATTATTTGTTAATTACCTTTGGGAAGAGTTTTTAGAGAGAGTTTCTAACGGTGGCGGTAAGACTAAGTGTGTTGTTGAAGTGATGTGTGGGCAGTGAGCATCACTGTCTACAGCCACCAGGAAATTTAAATTAGGAAGTAAAACAATGTAAAATGACTTCTCACAAGCACTTAAAAATTGAGATGTATTCATTCAACTTGGCTGAATGAATGAGCAATTTTACATATTTTCTTAGCACAGATAAGATTTACCACAGTTTTACAGACATTTGATAGTAAAGTAAACTACATTTGGCAAAATAGATGAATAGATTAACTTCTAGGATATTTAATCAAATGTAAGGCTCCTTCAGTGAAAGGTGTTTCAATGTTGAATTTTTTATTGAGAGAGTCACCCAATTTGGAAATTTTTTTTGGTAGGGGTTAGGATGGTGATTTTCAAAGTGTTTTTAACTATTAAATCATTTTTATGTTTAAGGTTTCTGGTTTTTCTATTGTCCCCATTCTTATTCTTAAATCTCTGAACTCAAAACTCCTGTGCGTGTGTGTTGGCAATATAGCTCCACCCTTCTAAAGGGTGTGCCCATCTGTATAGGTCTTATTGGGACCTACCAATGCAGAGTCAGATTTTACTTTGCATCTCATTAATCAATGAATGTTTACATTGTAATTTAAATGAACTTGAAAAATAGAGTAATGACAATTAAAATTTCACATATTCCTCCATCTAGCATCTTTATCTTCAGAACAATTTACTTTTAGAATTTGTTTAGCTCCTAAGCTGGTCGAAAATTTCATCAACTGAACAAAGATGGCAGAGCCCATCTCTAACCACAGACGTGTTAAGCGTGGTGGTGCCTCTCCCGGCGAGGGTCCTTCCTGGAAAGGTTGCCTGTTCACAAGGTCTTTGGTGGACTCCAAGATAAATCTGTCATGGTGAGTTATAAGTTACAGCTAAAGGACAGCATTGTAGATTTCTGAAGTATAATAAAGAGGAACACTAAGCCAAAAAACTGCTCAGGAATCTCTTAATACTCTACTCCAAGTGGCTTCTTCCATTGGTCCTTGCCTGTCCTGCATTTTGATCTGAAAAGCTCCATATCAAGATTGCCAAAGAAAGAAGACTGATTCTTTTCTGTGACCAGAGCCAGGCACTACAGCGCATCCTTTGCAACCCCAAACCATCTCAGTTGCCAGCCGCAGTTCAAGAGACTTCGACGTGGGGGTCCCTGGACGACTGAACCCACGCAGACTGTGAATTTCATAGTTCGGGGAGTGCACATCACGTTTGAGAACAGAAAACTCTTCCTGTTCAACATGTTTCACCAGCTCTACTTAGGAGTCAAGAAGCTCTTAACATTTTAGAATTCAGCATTTTTGTTAATAGATACTTAGGAGGTAATCCACGCCACACACCAGTGTTCCTGCCATCACCCATTTACTTGGTAGGGCTGGGTCACCTGCCCAGGGCCGAGAGGCGAGACAAGCGTGTTGGAGAGAACTAGAATTTAGACTTCTTCAGTGTCAGCTGTGTCTAGCGGTGGACCGTTCTAAGTACAAACCTGCCGTTCACGTTAATTCAGGTCTACAGTCTTAAAAACCCCAAACCTAAAATAGAACAAGCTGCAAACTCTCTTAATAACAATTGATGTTATGATCTGAAGAACAAACCAGAAGGTTCCAGAATCTCATGCTACAAGACAAAAGTACTGGTGAAGGATGACTGAAAGTTGTTCGAGATAAAAACTTTAAGCATTTTACGAGCACGCTTTACATCCGTGCTGATTTTATATCACCTATGCAACTGATGATCTAAATAGTTTTATATGTCATTAGAGCTTATTCTCTAGGAGGATTTCGGACGGTGTAATTGCTCTGAAATTCTGAATGGCCTGAAAGGCAGCCCCAGCTAAGTCTGGAACTTAAAAGTTCCTGTAAGGATGGGAAATGGCCCCAGCAGAATGGCTTTGCTTCCTCGTCTCCACCCACAGGCCTTTTCTGGCACTCGGAACAGATTTGCATATCTGTAGCTGCAGAGCTAATGTTCTCTCACTAAGCTCAGGGGCCCTGTGAGGCAACTCCAGGATCCTTTCCATCTTATTGTAAGAGTTCCTGGAAAATGAGAGGCAGCCATTGTGTCTGACTGTGGCGGCATTGTTCTTCCCCAAACGAAGCTGGCCTGTTTCTCAGCTCCGTTTCTGCTGCTTCAGCCACGGCTAGCTTCTGAGGAGCAGCTGGCCTGACTCAAAAGCTCGAAGGGTTGCAGGAAAGCCCTTCACAAATCTCCCCTTTCCCTCTTACTCTCCACAATGTGAAGTTACACACCCCAAAGCCCTTTTCATGAGACTCCCATTTTTGTGTAGAACCTGTGCGTTCTGAGAAAGAAAACAGGGTAATACAGCAACTGGCAACTCAGTGACAAGGTGTTTGGCCTCACGAGAAATTCGAGAAAGGAATTCCATTGGCCATCAGACTACACTGCAGTTTGGGGGAGAAAACAAAGCTGAAACTATTCCTTTACATTTCAATCAAAACCTGTTTATCGATACAAGTATCAATTGTTTATTACCATTAACATCCTCCTGTTGGGGATAATTATGGCAAAAATCTGAATACTGTTTATGATGTCAGGGAAACGAGCTTTTTGTGTTTGTGTTGGTCTTTTTTTAATGTGCTTTGGGAGCAGGCCAAATGAGCGAAACAACACTGACCTGTGAAAGGTGGGAAGGAACTAGGAGCCCAAGGTGTAAAATTTTTGTAAGAATCAAAAGCTACTCTGAGAATCATTTGTTTCTCATTGTATTTGGAGCTCAAATGAGTAAATGGCTAAAAACTCTAGTTGCCATGTTTCAAACACGCCTGTGCTTACCTCTGCATGTGTGTTTGCGTGTGTCAGGAAGCCTCCCTAAGTCGTTTACTCTTATTCTGTGGCGTGGTCTAGCAGTGATGCACAAAGGTTGAGACGACGTGGCAATGCGTGCTATTTATGGGACACATGCCCCAAGATCTAAAATACCATCGATGTGGCACATTTATTCCCATGGGCGATATGGAGCATCATCCTTTCCCTTAAGAAGACACTGAAATCCACCATAACTTGAGGGTTTAGGCAGACTTACAGTTTTAATGGCTGTTACCGGTACAAATGATCCGGGTCAGATGATTGTCAGTTGCAGCTAAACGTGTTGAATAATTAAGAAGGTCCTGAGCTCATAGATCCTGGGAGAGAACAGGTGACATGATTGGGTGTCCTGGGCTCCAGGTAATTTTAGCTCCCTGTGCTTGACAACCTCATCCAGAGCACCAATAGCTTAGAGGCAGTCATCTGGTTTTACTTGAAGACAAGGACATCTAGGCTTCTGAAGTATTCCCCCCCGCCAAAAAAAAGAAGTTTAGAACTTCCGCTAACTGACACACATCAACCTCTCCTGCATGAACACAGTCACGAATGCCACTTCTCTTGAAATTTCCACCCACAGCAATCTAAAAATGGTGACATAAATGGCCAAGAATAGCACTCCTGCTACCAGTGTCCACAAGCCAGTTTCCTCCTGGGCTTGGACGTCTTGCTTGAAGGAGTAAAGGCAGCCATTTTGTGCTTTGGTCCTTCCTACATGACGCCTCCTCTCTCAAGGACAAATGCCATGGAGTCTTTTTGTATATTAAGGACACTTTTTAAAAGCTCACTAGAGAAAGGTAATAAGAGACATCATCCTGTCCTTAAGCAGCAATCAGTCGGCAAACATTTAATGTGCAGCTGGAGGGCATGCTGGGGAGGGGGGTGAGGGACAGAGGGCCTTAGCACGTTGCTGACATAGTTTATATAAATTACATATCTGCCTGCGACTTACAGATTGTAAAACACATGCATGCCTTATCTTAACCGATAAAACTTTGAAACCACGAGTTTAGAGATACGAGGCTATTAGGGCCCAGCGATCCAAGGCTAGCGAGTCGCTTGGTTGGGTCTTGCGGGCAGCTCTCTGCATGCCAAACCCGGAGGTCTTTCTACCACATTAGGTCACCAAATGGGCGACTCCACCGAGCGCAGCGTGGCAGCCCGGCACAGGAGAGCGTGGGCTCCTCTCCGGGCCTCACCTTCCTCGTTTGTAAATTTGCAATAATGATTATAATACCAATCACGATAATGCCTTCCTGGTAGTGTGTGAGGATTAGAAATAGTGAGTTTGCAAAGCCCTCAGCGTTCAGTACTGAAGTGACACTCCGCTTAAACCGTCATCATCTAACAAGTCCCAAAGAAGTGGCATAGGAGAATGCATTCAGAAAGCACCGAGGCAGTGGCTGGGTGACCTGGCTGTAAGGAACATTCAGTGGAAATGTGGCTGATGCTGTCCTGAAAATACAGACAGTTCTCGGGTGATGAGCGTGAAGCAGGTCCCAGGGGAGAGAGTCGCGGGCAGGCGTGAGGCTTTCTGGAGCACTGGCTCACACACCAGAGAGAAACAGTTACAGCAGCACGTCGTCCATGTTCGTGTTTGGATATGAGTTGTTTGAAACTTCACAAAATACAACATATTCTTCCTCTAATGCACTCTAATCTTATCTGTTGTATTTCATTTTGAAAAATGATCATCCCCCTCAATTGATTTTAGGGTTCAACATGGGTGGTGGCCCGCTGTTTGAAAAATTGTGCCTTAAAACGAGGATCCTTAACCTGGTGCATGGGTGGGCTTCGTGAGAGGGAGGTGACAATGGCCTCAGCTCCTCTGAAGTTAGATGCACAATGTGTGTGTGCGTGTGCATTTTTCTTGGAAGAAGGCTCCTCAGTTTTATCTGGTTCTTAAAGCTTCTGTGACTCCTTCTTTGAGAGGGTGATGAGAAAGAGAGCCAGAAAATTAGATTTGAGTCGATTGCTTTATTTATAAATTTTTAAATTTCTTTTTCAACTACAATCGACGTACAATAATATCTTAGTTTCAGATATACAGCACAGCAATTAGACATCTATATATCTTACTTACAGAGTGATCATCTAGTCCGTGAAAAGCCTAGTCCCCGTCTGACACCATACATAGTAATTATAATTTTATTGACTACATTCCCTATGCTGCATTTTACATTTGGGATTGCTTTTAAATGCCACTTAGAAATGGGAAGCTGATGAAAGAGCAGTCCTCGAAGAGGAAAACCCAGTTCACGGGTGAACTGAGTGTTCCCCTACAATGCCTCCTGGACAGAGGCCCCGCCTCCCCCGTACTCCAGCCGGCAGTCACGACTGCCTCCTCCTGCCCAAAGTGGGCACGGTCCCCAAAATACAGATAGCCCTCTATGAATATAGATATTACATAGAAATTATAGCTAGCACCTACCACCTGGACCTAGTTTGAAGACGGAGCGAGATAATGCATGTGGAACTGCCGGGCAGCACTGGCACACGATGAACATTCCTACAGTGTCCACGCTTGTGCACACCGTCTGGTGCTGGTGCCACAGAGCAGGTCGTCCGCAAAATATCCACCCAGTTCTTGAGTGACTGTGTGTTTGATTTTAGTGAGATGAATTATTTCCCTCATTAGCCTTGAGGCTGATGGAAATTCAGGGCATCCAGTTTACCTCGAGGCCTCTCTCCTCAGTCCTCACTCAAAGCTAGAAGACAGAAGCGAGTCCTTTTCTCCCTGGTGGTCCTGGAACCTGATGGCATCCCAGCCAAGCTAACCCAGGTTCCTGGCCGATGATGTGCCCGCCCCTGCCAGGTGACAGACAGCACCCTCAGTCCAGCAAGCTCTGCCCCCCACTCATGTTCCTACTCGCATTTTGGTATAAAATTCAAATTAAAATAAAACAAAATAGGCCTTGGAGAGTTGCCCTCAGCGTTCCTGTTTTTTAAGAGGAAGAAGCTGAAGTGAAAGGAAAAAGGCCTTTCTGCGTAAGTCGTTTGCCTTCGGGGAGTCTGAATTCCCACCTTCTTCTTTAGAAGGTCCACCACATTATTTGCCACGGATGCTGGGGCCCGGCACAGCAGCAGCTCTTCTGGGGTCAGCAGTGAGTAGATGCAGCAGACTCAGGCTGTGCAGGACACAGACGGACAGTGGGAGCAGGTCCTAGGCTCCAAGGAGATGATGAAATGTGGGCAAACAAGTTCTCTGTCAGGAACCAGCTCTTCTTTGCCAAAGCTTGGTTTACAAGGACAGAGACAAAGGGTTTTTGCTTGTTTTAAAAGCTCACACCTGGTAAAGAACGAAGATTTGTACAACTACAAGAAATGGGCCTATTTATTTGTGTTTTTATATGTAGGTTTTCCACTGGAGAAAAGGCGTACTGCGTGTTACAATCTGAATTGTATTTCCTGGTGCCTGAGAATGTGGCTGTATTTGGGGTAGGGGACTTTAAAGGGTACAGTGAGGTCGAGTGGGTGGGCCCAAATCCAGTCTGCCTGGGGTCCTTAGATGAACAGATTAGAACACAGACACAAGGATGGAAGATGAGAAAACAGAGAGAAGGCAGCCAACTACAAGCCAACGAGAGAAGGAGGAATCCATCCTGCCAACACTTTGATCTTGGACTTCCAGCCTCTAGAACTGCGAGAGAATAAATTTCTGTTTCTTAAACGACCTGGTCTGCGGTACTTTGTTACAGCAGCCCTAGCAAACTCATACCCTGTGTGTGTGTGTGTGTGTGTGTGTGTGTGTTAACACATTCTTAAAGTAACAGTTTACAAGTACAGCCAACCACATCAGAAAAGGGAAAAGTAAGAACCCACCACGTGGAGGTAAAAGACAGTGTTGCAATGCTATGGTTAGGGCGATGGACTCCGGCTGGAGTGAGTCTGATGAGTCCCACTCGGCCAGTGACAAGTTGCGTGCCCCAGAACAAGCTTCCCTACCTCTCTGGGCCCGTTTCCTTAGATGCCAAGTGAGAATGAAGATGATGATGATGGTGACGATGGTGCCCACATCCTAAGCCTGCAGTGAGGGTTCAACAGGCTAAGCATTTACACTGTACCCGCACCTGGAAAGCGCTCTCTGAATAACCGTTTTGTTATTATGCCAAACCCGAGTCACAGCTCCAAACCTGGAACCTCCTTTCCAGACGTGTGACCTTGAGGAAGTCACCACCCCTCTGGGGCTGCTTCGTTGGCATGGTGAGGACCGCAGTGACACTTGAGGGACCTTTTGGCTCTAATCTTTTATTATCCTAATAAATACTGATATGAATCCTTCTGTGGGGAGGAGAAGAACACCTTGCTCATTTGTGAGAAGTGGAACACTTTTGGGGAGTTTCTGTACTCTGTGTGTCATGGTTGGCAAACTCAAGTAGATGGGGATGTTTTAAGAATTGACCTTCCAAATGATTCCCCTTAAAAAATAAATCTGTATCCTTGAATTCTGTAGGCATTAGCACAAAAAAAAAAAAAAAGCAAACTTCTACTTTCAAGCAGTGCAAAGTGACTGCAGTAAATCTGTTTAGGTACCATCGTGTTTGACTTTAAGAAAATGGCTGAGCTATGGGCAAGGTAATTCAAGAAGATATAAATGGCTGCATTATAATAAGCAGACACCTATTTTAAGCATGATCTATGTTTTTGAGAAAATTCATTACAATGAGTCTTACAATGCTAACCTCTTCAATGAATTTTTCATGTCTGCATACCCAGATATATATAAAACGATCGTAATCATGTACCTTTGGGGCAACGCTGAGCGCCAGCTGTTTCAGGGATGATTTATAGGTTGCCACGTTCAAGGTTAATAATCAGGAGAAACAGGTTACAGTATGCAATGTATTTATGTCAGGTTAGAAGTTCAGTTAGTAGAGATAGCATGTTATAAGGAAGCACACACTTTTAATTATTTTCTAATCCCCCCCCACATGCACATTTTTTTTTTTTTTTTGCCATAAACTAAAAATAAATGATGTTTACGTAGGGAACCTCTCCGCCAAGCATGTCTTCTGGTTACTGTTGGCTTTATTTAAAGGGAAACACATTTAGGAATTAATAGCTGCACATATGAAAACACAGCTTGAAGGTACTTAAACATCTGTGCAATGGGCCTACATACAGGGTGTGACAGAGTCTTATAAACATCAAGGTAATTACGCTTAGATTGAATGGCAGCATTTTGCTGCTGGCGGGATTTCTAGCAGGATTTCAGAGATTTGACATATATAAGCCACAAGTCAACCTCCAAAAGCACTAAAATGTAACCTGTCTCCCTTTGGAGACAAAAATTATTGCACCAGCTTTGTGAAAGTCTCAGAAATGTTCCCTTTTAAAGTCAAGGCAGAATTTTGTCTTGCCCTAGGAAACTTTTTTTCTGAATAATAAAGAAAGCAATTTTTTTCTGGATAGGGCTGAGTTTCTCGTGTTGCTCGCTCATCTGTGGTCTGGACGAGGCTCTCTCCTCTTTCATTTCTTTATTCTTTTACCCCAGTTCCCATCCCTCAGCTCCCACCCACCTAGAAACAGCTTTCTAAGGTGTTTATTGTGCATAGATGTTTATTTTTGTTTATATTTTTTCAAAATGTGTGTTTTGTGTGCATATACATATATATTTAATTATGTAAATGGTATTTTATTATGTGTCTCTTCTACTTTTTAAACTTTTATGAGTTCGTCTTATTTTTAACAGCTTTATTGAAGTATCATTGGCACATGCTATACTGAGCATGTTTAGGTAAGTTTGGACAACTGTGAAACCACAACCACAATCAAAATAATGAACATATTTATCACCCCAAAAGTTTCCTTTTGTTTCTTTGTAAACCCTGTCTCTCACACCTCGCAACTCCCTCATCTCCAGGCAACCACTGATCTGTTTTCTATCACTACAGATTAGTTTCCATTTTCTAGAATTTTCTGTAAATTGAATTATATGGCATAGAGTTTTGTTTTTGTCTGACTTATCTCAGAAAGCATAATTATTTTTGAGATTCATTCTGCTGTGTACATTAGTAGTTCATTGCTTTTTGTGGTAGAGTAGTATTTCACTGTATGGATTTACTGTTTTTTTTACCTAGTCATCTGCTGATGGACGTTTGGGTTATTTCCTGTTTCTGGCTATTATAAATAAAGCTCCTGTGACCAACCATGTGCTAGTTTTTTAATAGACACATGCTTTGATTTCCTTTGGATAAACGCACAGGACTCGAATGTGTAGATTATATGGTTGGTACATGTTTAACTTTTTATGAAACTGCCAAATGTACTTCCAAAGCAGCTGTATTGTTTTGTTTTCTTATCAGAAGTGTTTGAGCATTCCAGTTTCTCCACATACTCACCAGCACTTGATGTAGACAGTCCTTTTAATTTTCAACATTCTAATACGTGCCTTGTGGTATCTCATTAAAATTTTGATTTGCTTTTCCCTAATGACAAATGAAATTAGGGTCTTTTTATGTGCTTATTTGCCATCTGTATATCTTCTTCGGTGAGGTGCCTCTTCATGTGTTCTGCCCATTTGTAGAGGAGGGTGTTTGTTTTCTTATTAATAAATTTTGAGAGTTATTTTTATAATCTGGATACAAGTGCTTCATTGAATATGTAATTAATACATTTTTTCCTAGTCTATGGCTTTCTTTTCACTCTCATGACAGTCTTTTGAAAGCGTAAGTTTTTAGTTTTGATAAAGTACAATTTACTAATTTTCTTATGGATCATACTTTTGATGTTGTAGGTGGACTCTATATTTTGTTCCATTGATCTATCTGTTTCTTTCGCTGTCCAAATCACATTGTCTGGATTACTGTAGCTCTATAATAAGTCTTAAAGTCAAGCAATATAATTACTCCAACTTTATTCTTTTTTTTTTCAAAGTTTTCTCAGCTTTTCTAGTTCCCCGTTATTTCTATATAAGTTTTAGAATTGACTTGTTGATTTCTACAAAAAAGCCTGCTGAGAATTTGATTGAGATTGTATTAAATCTATATGTTAATCTGAGTAGAATGACATCTGAACAATATTGGGTCTTCCGACCCATGAACATGCTATTATTTTTACTTTTTTTCTCTTAACATTGAAAAATTTAAGATTAATTTATGTTGCTATGTGTGTGGATATTTACTACATAGCTTCTGATTCTTAACATAACTTCAGGGTGTATTAGTTTCCTACTTTAAGTGGGTAACAAATTATACACACTTAATGGCTTAAAACAGCATAAACGTAGTCTCCTACCATTCTGGAGGTCAGAAGTCTGAAGTCCGTTTCACTGGGCTAACGTCGCAGGGTCAGCCGGATGGGTTCCTCCTGGAAGCTCTGAGATGAGAATCCATTCCCTTGTCTGTGTCACTTTCTAGTGCCTGCTCGTATTCTCTGGCTGTGGCCCTTCCTCCACCTTCAAAACACATTACTCCAACCTCTGCTCTTGTCATCACATGTCCCTCTCTGACTTTGACCTTTCTGCTTCTCTCTGATGAGGACTGTTGTGATCACATCAGGCCCATCCAGATAATCCCGGACATGCTCCCCATCTCAAGATCCTTAACTTTCTCACAAATGCAAAGTCCCTTTTGCTGTGTAAACTAACATTCACAGGTTCCAGGAATTAGGGTGTTAACATATTTGGGAATCATTATTCAGCTTACCACCCAGCGCATGCATCCAGCACGTCTTAGATACACCTTTCCCAGTGATGGGCACCTACTCCCCACCACTGCAAAAATACCTCAGAGGGGATCCTCACTGATGTCTTCTTATGGACTTGTGTGCATTTGTCCCCAGGAATGAGACAAACGCCGGGTCATTGATGTGTGACACTATTGTGGCTGGGCAGTGACCGGTTGCTCTTCAGAAAGGTTTTACCAGTTTACTCACCACCAACCACGAAGGAGCATTCCTCTGTCTCCATGACCTCACCAGCGTTTGCCATTGTCTATCTTTCTAATTGTTGTCAGGTGTAAAGTTATGTCCTATGGTTTTATTTTGTGTTTCTCTAGTCACCAAAGAATTTGAATGTCTCCTCACACTTATTAGCCTATTTAGTTTTATCTTTGTAAACTGCCTGTTTAGCTCTGTTGCCCATTTTTCTATTTGGGTTGCCTTTTTCTGCTTAATTTGATTTTATTTAGAAAGTTAGTCTCCAAGCCTGTATCAGAAAGGTCTTAGCCTAGATTTTTGAGGTTCTTACCTTTGTATGTGCTATTATTTTAAGAATGCAGTGTTATTTTTCATCATAGGATGAGCCAGTTTCCCCATTACCAGCTACTAAAAATCTCACCCTTTGTCCAGTGGTTGGTAGTGTCACCAATTGTCATATAGTAAGTTCCTGTGTGTATGTATAACATTCCATTAGCTGCTTCTTTTACCAATATAATACCATTTCTTATTACTCTGGCTTCATTGTCTGATTTATTATCTAGGGTGAAAAATCTTCTCTATTATTTTCGAGACGGATTTAGATGTTTTAGTCTTCTACATCTATATTAACATAAGTTTAAGTTCCTCAAAAATTTGATTTCTATTCATGATTAGAGTTGCATTAAAATCATGAATTAATTTAGAAACACTGAAATACTTAAACTATTAAGTCATCCTTCTAAGCTAATGGAATATCTCTCCATTTTTCTAAATATTTTCTTCATCAAATTTAGTTTTCTTCACAGAAGATTTTGAAATTCTTGGTCAATTTTGTTGCTGTTATGAATAAAGGATTTCATTTTTCATTAAAGTTTCTGGTTGCTTGTTTCCTGGCATTAAAGAAAATTCCATTATTGATATTAGACAGGTGATTATACTGACAATCTTGCTAAACTCTTGATTACTTCTAATGGTTTATTATAGATTCTTCCCCTGAAAACCCCTTGGTAAATGATTGTATTATCTGCAAACAATGCCAGTTTATTGCTTTAGAAAACATTGTTTCCCAGAATCCTATGAGAGCTTCATTGCCTTAATTAGGGAGTCCCTAATTCAAGACATCTTTATTTTTCTTAAGTATAATAACATTTGAAATGTACTTAAAGATCACATTTACTGTGATTTCAGTATACTTGTGAGGAAGACAGAAATATTAGAGTTGCATCTTACAAAGATGTAATTACTTAAAATTATTAAACATACATGCCTTGTTGGGCCTTTCTCTTTAGAATTTTTTGTTTAGCCAACACTTTAAAATTTAGTTAGGACATAAAAATAATGAGAGGAATAAAATTCAGAACACTTTCAGAATTAAAGATACAACATTTATAGTAATGATGTCATGTGCCTAGTAATTATCCTCCTTTGACATTTTTGGGGATTACTAAATCTTTTCCTTTCTCCTCAAGTTATTTGTTTAATATAGTCAGTGAACTATGCAAGTCTAGCCTATTCTGTAAAGGTTGAGTCATTTTTTCTGAGTCAATTTCACATCCTATTTTTTAAAGGGAACATATAACTTGAAACATATTTGAGCTCCAATTCATATTCGCGTGGTTGTACCAAAGTTTTTCTAAGTATTTGCTATGTCTTAGCTATTTCGAAAGTTATGGTTCTTTTGACTGAAATATTTGAGGGTAACTGTCATTAACTCTGGTGCTGGGAAAAATTGAAATCTAAATCAATTTCTGTTATATTGGACACCTATCAACTACTCTGTGACGGAATGTTCCCCACAGACAAAAGGGTCCAGGAGAAGTGTGGCCTATTGCCCTTGCCCTTCAATGCTGAGCTGGAAAAAATGGGAGGAAATCAAGTCTAGCTCTCTCAAGTTACAGACGAGGAAATTGACTCTCTCCAGCCCACGCAGCTCGAGGCAGGTGTCAACACTCAGGTGCACTACCTGTCACGCCAGTGCCCCTTCCATCAGCACACACAATGTCCTTCCTCCCACTTTTATACCATTGAAATCCATTTAAAGTAATCATCGAGGATGACACAGGAGGGAAAAGAAAGAGCAGATACATTGTCAATAATAACTAACACTATAATTTTAGGTATTTGTCCTTAAGGCCCATAGCAGTTCAGAGAAACATAGATAATGATAGCTAACATCATTGCTCTATGCATTTTATGTGGATTATCTCATTTAATCCTCACAAAAGCCCTGTGATACAAGTGATGTTAACATCACTCCTATTTTACAGATAACAAAACAAGTTGGAAACGTCAAGTAACATGCCTAAGATGCCACAACTCGAAAGTGGCAGAACATGAACTTGAATTTAGAACTCTCTGATGTACGAGTCTGTGTCCTTAACCATAACCTGACAGGTGGGCCGTTTCTCACCTCCATTTTACAGCTATGGATCTGAGGCACAGCCCAGGGGGGCAGAGTTCTTAGCGACAAGTTATAGCAACAATTTTGCCATATTTAAGCAGGAAAAGAAAACTTATCAAAACTCCAACTCCGGGTTCCAAAAACACTGCGGTCCTGTAAGGCGCCCAGGGACTTTCCTGGGCACGACCCGCGCTGGATGCCATGTCTCACGGAGCAGCAGCTGCACTTCCTCCCTGTGAGCAGATCGGTCACTTCAGCCCACACCCATAGCACTTCCACCCCACACGCACACACGCGCGCACGCACATGCACAGACGCACATGTGCACCTGTCTGCACACACGCACACACGCTCATGCAATGCATGCACACATGTGCTTGCACACGCACGCGCACATGCGCACACATGCACACAGTGCACATACGCACCGATGCACATGTGCACACACATGCACACACAAACACACATGCGCATTCACACACACACTTTTTTTTTGCCTCCTCACTCAGTGGCAGGAGGATCATAAAATGTCGAAGTGCAAACTCTCAGCTTCAAACACAGAAGAACCATTACGGCCTCGCCTGGAGGGAGCGTTCTCCCCTTGTTTATTAAGCCTTCTAAACAAAGCTTGAGCTGTGGGGTCAGAAAACGATGGTCGCAAGTGATCGTGAAGTCACACTACCCCGCGTCTGCCCTGTGCACAGGGGGAAGAGCGCTGCATACTGATAGCTGGTTCAAGACATTCTGCATTCGCCCAACCGTCAGGCTGAATGGCAAGAGCTTGCCACTTTCGTAAGTCAGAAATGGTTTGTACACTGGCAATTTCATTTGGTTCCATTAAGAGCAAGATTTTATTTCCTACTTTTTCTGTTGCTAGAACTGAGTGTTCAGTAGGTTGGTCTGCTGTTCCACATGGGCAGCTGCTTCTGGGAAATGGGCTACATGGTAAAACTGGTGAATATCGTAGACATCAACCCGTTGTCCGTCTTCTTTCACTCAGAAGTATTTTGGTGAGCAGTAATTTTATGTGAATGTGAGATACCATCATATTAATAAGGCATTCATTAAGACTGTGTGAGTCATGTAAGATGAAGCCTGGTAGGAAGGGAAACAAATGTGATCCAGATCCAGAATAAGTGTCTATTCCAGTGAGGATGAGTTGCTACCTCTTTAACTATGGAAAGGATCCAATGTAATTAGCCAGCTACCAGGAGGCTGGTTGTTCCTCTTGGATGTGGCACCGTATTGACAATTAGGGTTTATCACTGCTGCAAACAATTTGGATCCTGAGCCCGCTGAGGGCATGCCCACGTTTCTGAGCCCATGTGTAGCTTCCCTTCCACCCTCCCTGACCACTTACTTCACAAACCTCCTGAGCAAGCACTGAGTTGCTGGGTTTAACAGTTGACTAATACCCCAAAAATAGGTCATCATATCCACCTTATTAATGAGAGCCTCCTCCATTGTGAGGGACTTTGGGTGAGTACTTAAATGGGATTCTTTCCCTAATCTGGTTACCAACTCTTAAATCTTACTCTTTACTATTTCCTTGCCATATGGCCAAACAATTAACCACTCACTGCCCATATAGCCTGACCTTAGCTCCCATCTCCTTTGAGGTAAAATAGACCATGAAAAAAACCTGAAGTTATACTGACTGAGAAGATTTCTCTGCTTTACCATCCTTCAAGGCCATCCCTGAGCTGGGTGTAACTCTTTAGCAGCCTATTTCTGACTGGCACCAACATGTTGTACAAAACCATATATACACAGATCAATGCTTTCATTTTCAGTCAATCGAGCAGGAGAATTCTCTGTGAGGTGTGAGTTGAGGGAAGGGTCATAATATAGTAGGAAAACACAGACTAAGTGTGTGAGCTATCTGCTCATACAATTTTCTATGCCTTCAGTATCTGTTCAGCCTGAGTGATGGATGCTTCTGAGAATGCCTGAATTTATGGCCAAGAGGATGAGATAAAACCAACTTCACTATGTGCAGTTCAGGTTTACCTGGTGTTCTATGATTAGATTTCCAACATCCGTCAGAGTACAGTAGCAACTCCTGATTCCTAAAAAAAAAAACCTCATGCTTGCCAAAAGGTTGTGGCTTTGCTTCTGAACCTAAGGATCTCTGCTGTGATACTATATAGAGCTTGGTAGAGGGTCCATATAGTTCCTTCGTTTGGACCCCTCGAATATGCTGTCATAGGGCTTAAGTGGAAGAGCTGTTTCTGCTGCAGGCATGTCCAATTGGAGACTTGTTGGGCTGTACTTAAAGCCAGTAGCCTTTCGAGGTGCTTGGTCCATGGGGGACAGCACTACCAAATGTCACCTCAAAACTCCAAAGAAGTTCACAAAGCCTTTTCCTTCTTTCTTGGGGGTTGCCAGGGCAAAATTAGTTCTTCACTTTTGAGAAGATCTCTCTCAATGTCCTCATGGACCTTTCAGAAATGTTACTGATGTGGCCTTTATTTCCATGAGATATATTTGATACCTTTATCACGGCATCTATGGCATCTGCTATTTTCTGCTCTCCAAGTTCTGTTATTATAACGTTATCAATGAAGAAGCCCAGCGTTGTGTCTTTTGGGAAAGAGAAATGATCAGAAACCCTTTGCCACAGAGCCCTGAAACAAGGTGGTAAAGAAATACTGCTGCCCAACCAGGCAAAAACAAACTTCCAATGGTCTCTACTTACTGGGGTGGAGAAAAAAGCATTTTTAGATGCACAGAAAGTGCCAGAGGTTGTGTTGATTTGTTTCAGTAGACAGAGACCACATCTGGAAGAGTGGTGCCACCATTAGAGTTAATACTTACTTAATAAAGTTAATACCTACTTTATTAACATTGTGATCATCCACTGTCATTAATTCTCCAAAAGCCATCTATCCTCTAAGTCACCCTGAGGTCTGTTGCCTAGAACCACTTCTGGTTCCAATTCCTTCATCGATGAGCATTCTTAATCAGAAACAACAGAAACTGACTCCGGTTGATTTATGCAGTGTTCAACCCCCTACAGCTTTGGTGAAAGAACCCTTCTCTACAGTTCTTCCAGATAAAAAGCACAGTTTTGGTCTTACTATTTGCTAAGTACAATCACTATGCTTTCGGGACTGCCATCCAATTATTTGATCAAAGTAGTCTTTAGTTCTAAAGGAGAGCTGAAGTGAAGATACTAATTGTTGAGATGACACACTTAGTAACAGGGTGAAGGGTCTAAGATTTCATAGCATCTCCTGGGAAAGGACTTTCGGTCACTCCCTCAAAGCTCCCTCTCTGGCTAGAGGACTGCAGGGGTGTTCTGGGTCTTCAGCAGTGGGGGTTTTCCAAGATCATCAGCAACCCAGACTAGAGCAGGGAACGTGTTTCACTTATTCACTTATGTTCAATCTGCTCCCAACATTCCTCTCTTTCCAAACTCCAAGTCTTTAGAGTCCTTCAACTATATTTTATAACTAATTTTTGATATCTCGATCTCAGTTCATCAGGGTCTATCAGTGAGTACAGACTTCAGTCAACTAAATAAATAAACAACTGAAACCGTTCCAGCTGTCTGAGCTTGCTCACTGAGCCCAGATTCTCGGGAAAATATGCCTAGAGTGATTAAATTCAGTTCAAATACATCCTTCTCTCCTCGGTGTGGATCTTTTGAATACATCCTTACATGTGTTTGCCAGTTTCATGTGCAAGTGATTTACATTTTGGTATGTAAGTTTTCTCTCAGGTTTCATATTATACTTTACTTTCCAGAAATTCCTGGGACCTGGCTAGTTCTAGAGCTAACCAGAAGTCTAAGAGTGTTGTAAGTGTGGGACTGGAGGATAATTTTTGCTCAGATAAAGTGGTTGGGGGGTCTCCACAAAACAGCAGTGGCTTTGTCAGAGAAGGGAGGACGGACTATCACCACAGTCTCTGTGGAAGGTTCGGGGGGAGCCAGCGGATCCCCATAGCCAAAGCCCATTGCATTCCCCTCCAAATCCCCAATTCAATTCCCTTCCAAATCCCCAATTCACACCTACCCTAATTCAAGAGTAGGCTTTTGCTCTTTCCTCATCAATGACCTAAATTTTGCATAAAAGACCTAGTAAGGCTGTGAATTCAACTGGCGGTATAGTTCGTCAGCCTGCAGGAGCCAACTTTGAGCTTGGCTTTTGAATTCCTCAGACATATGGCTGTAAGAATAAGGGTTTACTATAACAGTCATACAAGGCCCACATTTCCTGACTATGCCGTGGGCAAAACTTTACATATTAGAGATTTCTTTAATTGTCCATCCCCTGTAGATATACCCACCCACCCTTAGCCCTTTCATTCCCCATGGCCTTCATACAACTGTTCGGCAGCAGCCATATGTCCCCCTGAAGCCTGCATGAATGAGCACTTTATTCGAAGAACAACAGGTCATGATGAATCGTTTAGCCACTACGTCATGAGACCTGACAGAATCACATCCTTCCTTGCACTTTCCTTCTGCCATCTGCCCCAACCGGGTCTGATAACCAATGCCAGACTCCCCTTAATACTTCGAGGTCTGTTTCCTGTGACCACCTCTGCTTCCGATTTCTCCACCTGTGCATGTTCTTAGCTATAAGCAGCAGAAACTTACTGTGGCTGATTTAAGAAGAAAAACAACTCATTAAAAGAGGTATCAGGAATCTTGGAGAATTTCTAGGAGAGTGAGAAGGAATAACACTCCCAAAGTACTTCACAGAATCTATCCAGTGAAGGCTCATGGTCATAGCCTTCCAGGACTCTCTGTTGCAGCTCCTGCCCTGGACACCACCGGCCACAGTCATGAGACACAAGAACCAGCACTGTCGAATCTACTTTCTCAGAGACTTGACTTGCTACAATTGTCATGGTGCCAGAGAGAACTTCTGTATCTCCTGATATGGTGCACTGCCAATGACACGTTATCTCTCAAAGTACCCTTCCAATAATGCATGACCTGACTAGTCAAGTGAAAACACTGGGCAAAGCCAAATTGAGGAACGTTCTACCAAATGACTGACCAGCACTCTTCAAAAGTGTCAACGTCGTCAAAGACAAGGGAAGACTGAGGAACCGTTGTCAACCGGAGAAAATAAGGAGTGCAAGCGGGTGCAGTGTGGGGTGCTGGCTGGGTGCTGGAGCAGAAGAAGGACGGAGTGAAAATACTGGTGAAATCCAAATAAAGTATAAAATTTAGCTGATAGAATTACACTGACATCAATTTCTTAATTTTCATAATTGCATTATGGTTACGTAAGATGTTAACCTAGGCAAAGCCGTATGAGGAGCACACAGGAACTCTGTACTATCTCGGCCATTCGTCGGTACATCTAAGATGATCTCAAAATGAAAAGTTAAAAACAAAAAACCAATAATATTGTGCCCTAGATTCAATGGCAGATTCGAATGGAGGGAAAATGCTATATTTTCTTCTCTCCATCTGCTGCTTCCCTGAGTTATGACATCTAGGGTTACTGGACACCGGTGATCAGCAGAGGGAGGAGGAAGTTGGCAGACGTGGGGGCAGAGAGAGAGAGAAGTGGGTAAGAGTGGGTGGGGAGACCCCAGACAAGCTCGTGGGGAGATATTTTTAAGCTGGCCTTTCGGGTGCCTTAAGTTCTGCCCCACCGAATGACTGTTTGCTTATGGGACAGAGTACCTTTGAAAATCATCATTTATCAATCTAGGATTGGGAGGAAGAGTTGGTCTCTCATTCAGAAATGATTTTCCTTCTAATCGCAGTGCTGTCCAATAAAAGTTTCTGTGATGATGAAAATGTTCTGTGTCTGTGCTCTCCTATACCATTGCCACTAGCCACATGTGGCTGG